>LPNX010525727.1:0-105984 GCA_001517045.1 Pseudotsuga menziesii | reverse complement strand
TGCGAACCCTTTTCTTTTTCTTTTTTGAAATCAAAATATGCTAAAAACAATACTGTAAATAAAAAACAGAGATGGCTGTATGGCTGCAAGGGGGGCAGGTGGCTATGCAGATGCAGGGAAAAAAGGGGGGCAAAGTAGCTGGGTTTCGGCGCAGAAACTGGGCGCAGATCGCGGGTTGGAAGGCAACAGTCGCGCGCAGATCGCTGGTTTAGCAGAAACAGATGCGGTCTGGGTCGCGGGTTTTGGGCTGACAGCGGCGGTCGGAGCGCGCCTGTGTAATGAACAGGCGCGGTCGGATCGCGACTGTGGGCGGACAAAATGCGGTCGGGGCACAGGAAAAGAGGCTAACAGAGGCGAACTGGTCGCCAGAGGCGAACTGGTCGCGGGTTTCGGCTTTAAGGGCGCGGTCTGAGCGCAGAAAACAGGGCTGACAGCGGCGAGCTAATCGCGGATTGTGGCTTGAAATGGGCGATCGGGGCGCAGTAAACGAGGCTGACAGCGGCGATTTGGTCGCGGGTTTGGGCCTGAAAGGTGCGATTTGGGCGCAGCAGACAAGGCTGACAGCGGCGACTTGGTCGCGGATAAGGGCCAGAAATGTGCGATCTGGTCGCGGTTGCGGAAAGAAAAAACGCGGCTTCCGGCGGCCGAAAACGACAGCCGAAAGTACAGTACGAAAGAAAATAACAGTAAAACGAAAACAGCGGAGTCGCCAAAACTGTAGCTAGGGTTTTCACCCTAGCTTGTGCTGATGAGCACCTACTAAGGAATCTGGAATCCTTAGTAGCAGTTCGATTAAACTAAAAATAAACTGGAAAGTAAAAAGCTAAGCTAAGGCAGTAAAAGTAAATGACAGGAAGTAAAAATGACAAGAAGATGTATACAAAATGTTTTGTATTTGTATTACCTCCAATGTGGAGGTTGGTGGAGTCCGTTGCGCTGGTCCGATGTCGGTGGCTCCGAGCTCCGAGCTGGTCCTTCTCCTTCTCCGATGGTGGAAAATAGGCCAAAAGGGGTCTCAATGATGGAAGTAGCTTGATGGTAAGCTAGGGTTTCACGAGACGTTTTGGCAGAGTAAGGGTGCTTATGACTGTGGATGTCAAATGAGGGGGGTTCACCACTTATTTATAGTTTTTTAGTGGTGAAGTGCTTGCCCATGGTTTTTGGAAACCATGTGGTTTAGGGCAGCTTGTTTAGGGTTTTTGGCCCTTTTAGGGTTTTTCTCCTTTTTCCTCATTATTTTTATTCCTTTTCTTCCCTTTTGGGGATTTTTGCTATTTTTGGAGGAATTTTGGTTATTTTTGGAGGAAAAAGGGGTTTTTGGGCCTTTTAGAGCCTTTTTAAATGGTTTTATGGCCTTTTGGAGGCTTTTAGTGGGATTTTCAGGGAAATATAGTAGGTAAATGGACGAATGAGCCATGAAATGGGGTAGATGAGGTAGTTAACCATTTTTGGGTGTTAACAGGGTTGGTTGTGTGTGTTTTCCCTCATGTGGCTAATCGTTTCTTCATTTTCCTCAGGATGAGAATTTGTTTTTGTAATGATCCGTGGTTGGGTTTCTTCCCCAACATTTTATGTTGCATTTCCCCACTGTTTTCCAATCTGAAAATCGTTTTTGTCTTACCCAACAATTTGGAGGAGAGACCACGTTCTCTTGGGTGTTGATGAATTTTTTTTTGGCCATGTTAGGGCCAAAACTTCCCTGGAATACGAATTGTTGTTAGGGGGTTGTTTTCACCCACCTTGGCAATTCATTTCTTTGCCAAATTGTTTTCCTCAACCCAGAAATTGTGTATATTGTTGTGTATGCATTTGTGCTTTGGTCTATATTGAATTGGGAGTAGAAATGGGGCTTGACTAGCTTGATAAACCTAGTGTGTGAAGGAACCTCATAGACAGATCTAGGGGGCTGGTATTCTTCTTTGCACACCCTGATTAGCACTGGAAGGGAAGGAATATCCCGAAGGACTGTGTAGTAGAGAAGGGGATGCTTCCTTCTGTTGGGTGGGTAGATGTTTAGAATCCAAGCTAGATTTGGTACAGGTGTCCACAGCTCTATTGAGGAGCTCGCTAGATTAGCAGTCAGCCTATCCATCTCATTTGCATCTTGCTAAACCCAACTATGTTGGCTTGGTTGAATTTTGTATATCCTTGGATACGTGTGAGACTACTAGTGTTCCCTTATTCCTTGTGGGAATCATTCCCAGCTCAAGGTTGGTAGTGTTGCTGAGATATTGATGAGCACACTGGCCTATGGTTGGGTGAAACGTTGTAGTGACGTAGCTGGTTGCGGGACGATCTTCTTCGTAAGATAAGTATTCTTGTGTTTAAATATTTGCATTGTATTTGATTAATGAAAATGATGAACATGTGAATTAATGGAATGGGAATGCTTCTGTTGTATGTCAAATGTTTATGCATATATGGACGTATTAGTTCAACGCATTTAATTTTATCATGTGTATTTTCATATGAATTAGATATCTTGGATTAGATAGCAGCAATAGCCGCGTCCTCTTCTCCGGTAGAGGGATGGGGACGTGACAGTGTTGTATCATAGCACACATTGTAGCATGGGCCTTAATGGGCCATGAAGTAGAAGTGACAAATGAAAGGTTACCCTCTGGCCAGTATAGGAAAAATGTGTGTGACAGGAAAAAATTCCAAAATTTTCCTAAGTGTTGGAAATTTCATATATCGACTCAGTTGGCTGAGTTCTATCGATATAGTGTCGGTTGAACTAGCTGAGTTGATCCGACAAGGGGAAAGAAAGAAGAAAATTTTCTAATTGTTTGAAATTTTGCACATTGGATTGAGTTGGCCGATTTTTCGTCGGCTGAACTTCCTGAGTTGAGCCGATGGGATTAAAGAGAAAAGAAACTTTTCAAAAAATTTCTAAGTGGCGAAAATTGGGTAAAATCAGATAATTTTTCCAATGCATCTTGGATGAATTTTCGATGCATCTCGGATAAGTTTTCCAATGCATCTCAGATGAGCTTTCCAATGCATCTCTTAGATGAAATTTCGATGCGTGTCAGTTTTTTTTCGATGCATCTTAGATGGGTTTCCGATGCATGTCAGATGGTATTTCTGATGCATATCGAATGATTTTCTGATACATCTCGGATGGGATTTTAGATACATCTCGGATGAGTCTTGTTCATGCCAAGGAAAGAAAGAATTTTTTTTTGAAAAATTTGTCAAAGTGTCAAAAATACCATATCGAAAAGAAAATACGAAGTGTTCCAATACATGTCAGGTGAACTCGATAAGTTTTTTCTATACATCAAAAAAATTTGACGAGTTTTCTGATCGGAAAGAAATGATGAGTTCTACCAACGTGTTTGAAGGGAAAAGGTGAGTCAAGCTGATATGTTACAAAACTTCAGTGAGTTTGTCGATTGGGTGGAAAAGATAAGTTGCTCTAAAACAAAGAATTTTTGCAGGTTTTCAGTGGGACTTACAAGGACCAGAAAGGTGAAAAATGGCAGCAATCCTATGCACCAGATTGCGCGAAAATAAAATATTTACAAAAAAGGGGGGAAATCCCCCTTGACCCCATCGTCCCCTTGAGATAGTAGTTCTTTGTGAAAAGAAAATTATTTGATTTGACAAAGTTGGCAATATATGATATTTCCAATGCAGGTAAGTAATGTGTGATTCATGTGAATGTATGCAGCTAAAAATTGTGTTATTAACACATTTTGCAGAATCATAGTCACCTTCAAAGGAAACATTCTAGATATTATAGTTCAGTAAAGTTGGTTCGGCTGATCCATGAGAACCTACCACATGTATGACGATGCATAGGATCCATATGAGCATGAGGAAGATGCTATGGGGGGAAGTGCCTGAGTTGGAAATGCTGAGATAGAGTCTAATGGGAGGAGATTGCAAGAGACTCTCCCAAATTTTGCAGCCACCATGAGAAGCCTAAGGGTGGAGATTCAAAGTTACAGGGAAAATAATGAAAGATTGGTTAAGGTTCATGAGGAGCAGAATCAACTAAATGCAGCCATGCTGCAAATTTTAAAGGACATCCAGAGATAGATGAACTCTAGGGACCAGACAGTAAGATCTAAAGGTAGTAAGAGAAGTACCAAAATAAGGAATAGATCTCCTAGTGAGTCATCTGAATCTAAAGGATCAACTGGGGATTCAAGCTCTTCCTCTCATAGGAATGAGAGGAAGAGGCATTACCATAACCATTCACGTGATGAATTTAAGAAGGAAAGGCCGCTTACCTTCAATGGTGAGATAAGTAATGGTCAAGAAGCTGAAGCTTGGCTTCTTTGGATGAGAAAGTATTTCCAAGTACAAGACTACTCTGTAAATATGAAGGCTAGAATAGCCATCTTCAATTTGACTAGAAGAGCATCCATATGGTGGGAGTACTTCAGGAAAGTAAATAATATCAATGAAAGGAAGATCGTGTGGAAACAGTTCCAACAGTATTTCAAGCAGAAGTACCTCTCTGATAGGTACTATGATGACAAGATTAAAGAATTCCATGAGCTGAGATTTGCACAACAAACTATGGAAGAGTATGCAAACAAGTTCCTATAACTATTGAGGTATGTCAGGAACATCAAAGATGAAAAGGTGAATATCCAGCATTTTCTGAGTGGATTTCCTTAGTCTTACAAAAACAGAATTGAGTTTTATGAACCTAGAACTCTTGAAGAATCAATAAGGAAAGCTAAGTATTGCTATGAGTAAAGCAAAGGCAAACCTGATTATCATAAGACATGGAAGGACAAGAAGAATGAGAATTCTAACCAAAGGAAGAAAGGTTTCAAACCTTCTAACTTCAGGAATCAGCAAAATCAGCCATCCCAAGCTGCAAGTAAGCCAGTTGGATTGGTGGGAGAAAATCCAAGAGATCCACAGCAGAACAGAGAACCACTCCAATGTTGGAAATGTGGAGGACCCCACATGTGCATAAATTGTCCACTTGATAATGAGAATGCAAGGCCATCTTACATCATTCAAGAGGAAGAAATAGTGGGTCAAAGTAGCAAGGGTCATCCCTAGGATTTATGCAGCAGTGGATGACCACCAGGAAGATCACCAGTCAACTATGGTTGAATTTACAGGTAAGATTGTTGAGAAATCTATTTCTATTTTGATTGACCCTGGTTCTACTCATAGTTACATTACCCCTAGAGTAGTGGATATTTGTGCTTTTAAGAAAGTAAAGCATAACAAATATTGGTTAGTTTAGATAGCCACTGGAACTAAGAGAAAGATTAGTGAAGTGGTAGAGAAATGTTCATTGGTCATGAATGGATTGGTCACTCATGTCGATATAAATGTTATACCACTTGGTTCCTATGATGTTCTCATTGCAATGGATTGGTTAGAAGCTCACAAGGTAAATCTTGACTGTTATAATAAGACTTTTGATTGCATGGATGGAGAAGGAAACTGAAGGATTGTAAGAGGCATTCCAAAGGTGATTTCTGTGAGGCAAATTTCAGAAATGCAGTTGAATAAGTTCTGTAGGAAAGGTTTCCAGTTGTATGTAGCTCATATTTTGGAGGCAACAAATAATGAAACTCCTAGGTTGGAGAACTTCCATGTGTTGCAGGAATTCAAGAATGTTTTTCCTGATGAGATTCCAGGGCTACCTCCAAATAGGGACATTGATTTCATAATTGACCTTGTGCCACGAGCATCACCAATGTCCAAGATACCCTACAGGATGAGTACACCAGAAATGCTAGAGTTGAAGATTCAACTACAAGATTTCTTGGAGAAGAATTCTATCAGGCAGAGTCTGTCTCCTTGGGGAGCAATAGTTCTGTTTGTAAAGAATAAATATGGTACACTCAGGTTGTGTATTGATTACAGAGAGCTAAACAAAGTCATGGTGAAGAATAAATACCCTTTTTCTAGGATTGATGACCTCGTTGATCAAATGAGAGGAGCAAATGTATTTTTGTTCGCTGGAATATTTCACCTTCTGCGGACAGTAAGGTGTTCCACTGGTATGAATGATTTAGATCCAGAACAAATGAAGGAAAAACATTGAAGACCCTCCCTGGACACCGTAGATACCTGAAGTGTGATACTTTGATAGTAACCCTATGTACCTGCAATTAGATTAAACATGCAAAGACATCAAAGATGCCAAAATATAGTCTACTGATCCATGTTAGTGACTAAGGAATCTAACAACATACATGTGAAATCAAACAACAACAGTAATGTGGGACAGAAATCAACTTTGCATTAAGATAAAATGAATAAGTTTACAACCAATTAAGATTTAGTGTTGACATGCATCACCATGAAACCAAACATTCTCATCCCCATGAGCTCCAACTTTGCTCTTTATGCTCTCCAATGGATTGGGCCAAGTGATCAATCCAGTAACATAACAATACTTCAATGGTTATCCCCTCAACTATGGACATGAGATTGTATTTATAAGGCTCAATGGATAGGAATGGTTGAGATATTTGTGGATGAGGTGGCCTCTAAGATCCTAGGATGAGGGATCTCGAGCTCAACTGACCCACAATAATAGGGATAAGGGAGGAAACGAGGCTCATGATCTAGAAGCCTCGCAAATCTTCTATTTTCCCCATTTTACCCAAGGTACCACTTTTCTCCTCCTATGACAGAGCGGTTCAGGTAAGAAATGCTTATGGACCAAGTGCTATAAATGGTGGCACCGCTTATGGATAACAAGGTACAGGAGGTGAGAGAAAGGTACCGCTCATGGATAAAGGGGAAAGCGCGGTGCTAAGTCTTTTTATGAAAGATTGACAATCAACATGGATTTCCACTCCAAGTGCTAGGAATAAGGGCAAATAGGTATGCAAAGGTCTTATCACATGATGATGGCAGGATTTTGGTATAACAGGATGACCCCCAAAGCATGAGTCTTAGAGGGATATGATAAACAAGAGCTTTAAGAGAACAAATCATCGCTACGAGGTGAGAATGTCGGCTTGATCAGGGCATGTAATCAAGGAGGCATATGTAGTACGTCAATATTTTTACTCATAGACATGAGTAACCAAATGATGGCTATAGACCAATACAAGGTAGATCCATGGGAGGAATAAACAAGCGTGGCTACTGGAATATAGTGTAGATCCATGTGATAGAGGTCTCAAAATTGAACATAGCTACCAAACATACAATGTAGATCTATGTCATATAGACGCAAATTTGAGCATAGCCACGACCATACAAATGTGGATCCATGCTAGACATACAAAAATCCATTACAACTTGGGGAAAAGCAATGAACTCTTTAAACAAATACCCAGGGTCTTCGTCTTGTCTTCCACAAGGTACGATTCTATCCATGTGATTACAATGATCTAAAGTCGAACATGGTAGAAACCATTTTCTTACCGGCCAATGATCTGAACTATTAACAAGTACGAGGGAGATCACCATTAATGTCAATGATTCCCAAGGAACCCTAGTATAATCTATTGAGTGTGATTGGATGTCCTGATGTCTAAAACCTAGTCGATTCTATCGATCAAAGGTCAATGATGTGAACCTATGTTGAGAGTGAGAGAATCTATCATTAAGGCATACAGATCTCAAGGTACTAAGTTTTTGTTTCTAAGACTATTTCCTGGATAATGAGCTGATGTCGACGGGAATAGTCTCATTGAAGGAGGGCCATGATGAGTCCCACATTAACGGCATGAAACTCAGAACATAGTTCTGGAATGATGTGAATGTAGTAACCATAGGACTGACTCAAAAGTACTGACACAACGACTGTTTTGACTGTAGAGGAAAAAATTCTCCAACTTCCCTTTGAACATCGAGTGGCACGACAATCGGGTGGCATGACAAAAAGACTTGGCAGCATGACTGAACGGGACAAACACACAATGTGACAGTGGAAAATGCATTCTTTTGAAAGAATCAAAGGAGTGGCATGACTCATGAAAGTGGATCGTCATGGAGATCAACTGAACACCCAATTGACTGACATGATGTGCAGACAAGTTCCATGTTCAAAGGTAACGACAAACTACTACCATTTGTTTGCAAAAATGATTCCCTTCCCATTTTCCCCATCATGATCGATGAGTGCCTCTTTTCAGTTTTACGAGTTCAAAGAGGGTAACAAACACTCGATATAGCTTGTCAGAAGACAAGTCCAGACTCACTGTGTTTTACGAACCTGAGAGAGGAGGGGTTTGTTCCCAAAATGGGTCTCTCAATGTTTAATTTAACAAGTCCAATGAAAGAAAACTCAGTATCATTCATTTTTAGAGAGTCTAAATGATTACGGAAGAAGACTCCAAAGGGGTCCCTTTTCGTATGATTTAGTCTCTATGGCTCGAAAAAGTGTAAAATCATACCTTAGAGAACTCTTCCAGTCATGAATGGCTGGAGTGTTCCTTTTTTGTAAATAGTTCCATCTGAACCGAAAAAGAGATAACCTACCGTTAGACAGACGAATCTTCAAATGCTTTAACAAGCATGAAGAAGAAAATATTGCTCGACTATCTTTTCACATTTTAAGAGTTCAAAAAGAGCTTAAAGAGGACTCTATTATTCTTTTTCATGTTTGAATCCAGAGCATGAAAAAGTAATAAACTAAGCTCAAACCACTTTTCATGTTTTAACCAGAGCACGAAAAATGAAAAGTAAGCTCAAAACCATCTTACTGTTTTTAACGAGCTTGAAGATCAGTTGAAAGAATGCTCAGGGATTGGTTTCATTTTTATGCAAGCTTGAAACCAATAGGTAAACTATGCTTGAAAAATCCCATTAGCATGATATACAGAGGTTGGAATCTTTCCCATAGCATGATTTCTAGCGAAGCCTACCCCTAACATGGTTGCTAGGGGCTTGACATGCCCCCTAAGCTTCGTTTCGTCTGACAATTCTTCTTCCATACCCAACCTAAAAACCTGGTTACTAATGTGAAAATGTTCACCAGGGGGGTAGGAAGAACGAGAATCGGGTAGGTGAAAAGAAGGTTCAAGTTCTAACACTAAAGTGAAGACTCAACTCAAGGGAAGGGGATCTATTTCATTTTTACACAAGCTTGAAATAGAAGGTAACTATGCTTGGAACATGATTTCATTTTTATGCAATCTTGAAACCAAAAGGTAAACTATGCTTACAACATGGTTTCATTTTTATGCAAGCTTGAAACCGAAAGGTAAACTAGGCTGAAGGAAACCTACTTCATTTTTTAACGAGCTTGAAATAGAAAATGAACTATGCTCAAGAATGATTTCATTTTTATGCAAGCTTGAAAAAAAAAGGTAAACTATGCTTGAGGAGATCTATTTCATTTTTTTAACGAGCACGACATAGAATGGGAACTATGATCGTGTTATGGTTTCATTCTTATGCAAGCTTGAAACCAAAAGGGTAAAATATGCTTAAGGAGTGATTTTATTTTTTAACGAGCTTGAAACCAAAAGTAAACTATGCTATAAGAAAGTTCTAAGCCAACATGATGTCCAAAGGTTGGTGGGTTTCCCCCTTACATAAGAAGCTAGCAAATTAACTCCAGTAAGAATTCTAGAGGCCAAAGCCATGCCCCCATTTTACCTATGATGGGAAGAAGTTAACTAGAAGAAGGGGAACGAACCACAAGAACATGTGGCACATTCAGGGTAGTCTGATTACTAGGAGTAATGCAATGGTCAGGTGTAACAAAAGAAAGATGATCAATGTTCACAATCTTCCCATCATGGGGAAAATGCATAAATCTAAAGAGTGTGGACACTACAGCCTCCATGGCGTAAACATAATCACGTCCAAGGGGTAGATTAAAATCTAAAGGACCTTGGACGACCATAACATCAATACAGACAGTTTTCCCTCCCAATGTAATAGGTAAATAAGGAAGGGTCCCTAGAGGTGCATTAGGTCTTCGATTAAAAGCCAATATCTGATCATTGGCTGGCATAAGCTGAGGTGAACCTAAAGCTAGCCAAGTAGTTAAGGATAGAATACTAACAAAAGCCCCTTCGTCAACAATAGTGTGAAGTATCTGCCTAGCAGTAACATTCACAACTATATGGAAAGGAACACTCGAATGAAGACGAGACTCTGTTTGGTTACTCCAGTCAAAGGAAATAACCTCACTACTCGAAGAGGGTTTTGTTGAAACAGACAAAATTTCCTCTTGTCGAGAACAATCAAAATGAAGCATAAAAACTTCGACAGGTTTCAATTCATTCTCTACTGGAAGAGAAGAACAAGACGAGGATTTAGTCAAAGAGACTACTTCAGTATTAACACTCTCTAATGAAAGAGCAGGATCAGGTGGAAATGACATTGACTCGACCACTTCACTCTCCGAACAAAGAGTGGGATCAATGAACTATCTTTTCATGCTTGAAAAAGACACATAAAAACTCAATGGAAAGATGATTTCACTAACGTTTCCAAACAAATCTAACTCTAATGCACGCAAACCTGAAAATAGATATTTATTCTTAATGAAAGTAAGATCTAGAATTTCAAACAATCATGCACAAAACAAGAATAAAATCGTTCAACAAACTTTCGAATTAAGCAAAAGAGAGAGAAAACTAAAACTTCTCTTTGAAACAGACAAGGAAACAAAGAACCAACCTTTCCTACCAAGCACTGAAAAAAACAGCATGCAGAAGGAAACAAAAATTTCCCTAAGCAAAGAAAGACTCAAAACGACATGGATCACTCATGCATTCCAAGTCAAAAACAATCCAAAGCCTACACATGAAAATAAAATGTATATTTCCAATTCCAATGAATAATATCCATAGAAAAGAGAAAGAGGTTTCAAGCAAAGAAAATAATGTAAAATCTAATGCAAGAAACACAAACTCTCTTTGAATGTAGAAATAATACAACAATCAAAGCGACCAGAACAGGGCCTACCTGGTACCGCACATATGAGGCTTCTAACATGCGGGTTTGAGGCAGAACTGCTCCTTGCTCACTGGATTCAGGCGATGGCACCTCTTATGGCTAACTTGACTCAAGCGGTGGCATCGCTCCTTGCCAAAGGCACATGTGTAGTTCCCTGTAAAAATCCAAAACACAAGGAGAATGACAGATCAAGTCAGAAAAAGACTAGATCAAGGTAAAAAATGATAGATTGAGAATAAAAAAGAGCATAAAAGGTTGAAATAATTCGTGTCTAGACAGATCTGGAAGTTTCAAACCAAAATTCACTGAGTCAGATAGCAGATCTAACTAAAGAGAGTTGGAGAAGGAGCCTAGATTCAGACAAGAGTTGAAGAACAAAGGAAGATCAGATCAATTGATACGTATATTCAATCCCCAATGGAGTCACCAAATTTGTTAGCTGGAATATTTCACCTTCTGCGAATAGTAAGGTGTTCCAATGGTCTGAATGGTTCAGATCCAGAACAAATGAAGGACAAAGGTTGAAGACCCTCCCTGGATGCCATAGATACCTGGAATTGGATGCGTCGATAGTAACCATGTGTACCTGCAATCAGATTAAACACGCAAACACATCAAAGCTGCCAGAATATAATCTACTAATCCATGTTAGTGACTAAGGAATCTAACAACATACATGTGAAATCAAACAACAACATTAATGTGGGACGAAAATCAGCTTTGCATTAATATAAAATGAAGAAGTTTACAACCAATTAAGCCTTAGTGTTGACATGCATCTCCATGAAACCAAACATTCTCATCCCCATAATATCCAACTTTGCTCTCTATTCTCTCCAATGGCTTGGGCCAAGTGATCAATCCAACAAAATAACAATACTTCAATGGTTCTCCCCTCAACTATGGACATGAGCTTGTATTTATAAGGCTCAATGGATAGGAATGGTTGAGAGATTTGTGGATGAGGTGGCCTCTAAGATCCTAGGATGAGGGATCTCAAGCTCAACTGACCCACAATAATAGGGATAAGGGAGGACATGAGGCTCATGATCTAGAAGCCTCAAGAATCTTCTCTTTTTCCCATTTTACCCAGGGTACCGCTTTTCTCCTTCTATGACAGAGCGGTTCAGGTAAGAAACGCTTATGGACCAAGGGCTATAAGTGGTGGCACCACTTATGGATAATAAGGTACAGGTGGTGTGAGTAAGGTACCTCTCATAGATAAAGGGGAAATCGCGGTGCTGATTCTTTTTATGAAATATTGACAATCAACATGGGTTTCCACTCCAAGTGCTGGGATTAAGGGAAAATAGGTATGTCAAAGGTTTTATCACATGATGATGATAGGATTTTGGTATAACAATTTTCCAAGATTGACTTGAGGTTTTGCTACCATCAGGGGAGAATCAAGGATGAATACATTCATAAGACAACCTTTAGAACAAGGTATGGACATTATGAGTTTTTAGTGGTACCATTTGGTCTCACAAAGGCACCAACTACATTTATGTTCCTTATGAATAGTGTCTTCAGTAGGTATTTGGATAAGTTTGTTCTTGTTTTCCTTGATGACATCCTGATTTATTCTAAGAATGAGGAAGAGCATGAATAGCACCTGAGATTGACATTGCAATTGCTCAGGGAGCATCAGTTGTATGTAAAGTTGATCAAGTGTGACTTTCATAGAGATAGGATTCATTATTTGGGTCACATTATCTCAGATGAAAGTATATCTGTAGACCTTGAGAAGATTGAGGCCATTATGAATTGGCCTACTCCAAGAAATGTAACAAATTTAAGATACTTTATGGGACTTGCAGGATACTACAGGATATTCATTGAGGGATTCACTAAGGTCGCACATCCAGTCACTTATTTTAAAAAGAATGGAATATAGTTTAAATGTACATTGAGGTGTGAATAAATATTCCAACAGTTGAAGAATCTTCTCGCAAGTGCACCATTCTTGAAGATTGCAGACCCAAAAAAAGATTTTGTGGTGTGTACTGATGCATGCAGTCAAGGAATTGGAGGAGTTCTTATGCAAGACAACCACGTGATATGTTATGAGTCAAGAAAGATGAAGGAGCATGAGAAGAACTATGCCACTCATGATCTAGAGCTTGCAGCCATAGTACATGCTCTCAATATGTGGAGGCATTGCTTGATGGGATGAATATTTGAGCTAAGGACAAACCATTGTGGTATGAAGTATTTGTTTGATCAACGAATGCTATATGCTATGAAATCTAGATGGATGGAGTTTTTATGTGAGTTTTATTTTGAAATCAAACACATAAAAGGAAAAGAGAATAAGGTAGTTAATGCACTCAGCAGGAAGGTGTAGGAAACACATGTGGCATCTCTTAGTATTTTCCAGTCAGATTTGAGACAACAGATTGTTAGTCATACGGTTGGAGATGAGTTGTACGAGCAGGTAAAAGAAAAATTGCAAAAGAAGTATGAGGGATATACCTTGGAAGAAGAAGGAATTATTACCTATAAGAACAAAATTTATATTCCAAATGTAGTAGATATGAGGAGATTTGTTATGGATGAAATCCGTCAAGCTCCATATTCTAGTCACCCAAGATATCAGAAGGCAATTGCTACAACTACCAAGAAGTACTTTTGGCTAGGAATGAAAAAGGAAATGGCTGAATATATTTCAAGGTGCATGAAATTTCAGCAGGTAAAGGTTGAGTATCAACACCATGTAGGTTTGTTGCAGCCTTTGCCAGTTCCAGAATGGAAATGGGAATTTATTTCCATGGATTTTATTACAGGATTTCCAATGAACTTGGAGAAAACATGATTCCACGATGGTTGTGGTGGAAAAGTTGACAAAGGCAACACATTTCATACCGGTTAAGTCTATGCATAAGACTGATGACATTGTGTTGAGTCCTGGAAATTCGCAGGCAACAACAGCAAGGGATTCTCCCCAGTCAATGTTCCCAACTAGCCCATGACTGTTTGGTGTGGGGAATCCATCTGGTTTGCGGTCCGGCTACCGTAGGTCAAGTAACAAAAAAAAAGGTCTTACAGGTTGCGGCCCAGTCCACCGTATATATTTTTGTAATTTTTTGACTTAAAGTATGATATGCAAGTGCCTATTTAACATGCAGATTTGATAAAGAATGCCAGGAGTATTCACAAAGTGATGCGTAGGTTCTTACCTTTCATCTTAAAACTCACAAGCACCTAAATCACACACCAAGCAAAAAAAGGGGTACTACCTAGGATATCTCTAGAGAGCTAGATATTAATTCATGAGTAATGCAATACTTACCACATGTTATGGCAAATCACAGATAGTTGTTCTTATAACCAAAATATATAAACATGAATAAAAGTATACATGATAAGATAGCTCATAAACAATTAAAAAATCCCATTACTCGTAGTGGAAAACATCACAGAATATACTAGAGAACGTTCAGGAAAGAACATAGGTTCAAAAATTTAGAACGCTCTCGCAGTTAATGAAACACAGTTGAAAATGAAATAGTTCCCATTCAACATCGCTCATTTAATCACATTGAAACATTCCACGTATCACCTTCTCCAACAGGAAAATTTTTCAATTTCTAGTTATAAAACGAAATAGTTCTTCTTCTAAACAATAGTTCACAAGTTTTTCCAGGGAAAAATCCCCCGTAAGTTCTAACTTTCCTATATTTAAAACAAATTAGCTAATCGCTTGGGCTGCCCCCGAATGTGTGACCTTTCAGTCCCCCAAGACATTTAATATCCCCAGTTTATCTTTTATGTGCGCACTTATGATCCGCTTGGTAACTGACAGATCTTGCCAGGTCTGGGACTTTGTCATCATCACTTGCTCTCCTTAGGATTGTGCCTATTTCGGTTCGATCTTTTCCAACACTGCCCAGCTCCCATCTGCCACTTGTCTCCCAGCTATGCCTTTGCGCCACGGTAGTATGAACAGTCTCTTGAGTCCACCTAGGCTTTTGTCATCCTCCATTCTTCTTTGTCTTTTATTCGCCCTCCTTGAGGTCTCGTTGATTCTAGTATGGGCCTAACACGGTTTATCCAAACTTTCTGCTACTTCTTATCCAGCTATTCCTTCTCGCAGTAATCATTTGTAAAAGTTCCTTGAATCCATATGCAATTGATCAACACTCATCATTCATTGGGACTGCATCTTTAATAACATCAAATTACATCAAACAAAAGATTAATCATCAAGAGAGACCATGTAATGCATTATTGTTATGAGAACATTAACAAGTGCTGGAACCACTATCTCATCCACACACGAGAAGAGAAAACTCATTGGCGGTTTAACACACTAAACATCGGCCGGGTAGTCTCATTTATAGCTGCATAAGCGGGTCCTAACAGGCGACGGGCACCGCGAGACTGTTAAGCCTATCGGAATCGAAAGGGCTATGAACTAAATTTTGGGTGGACAAGATTCTAGTCAGCAATTGGAAAAACATTGACGTTGGAAGATAAATGCATTACACAGCCGCAAGGGCGGAAGAAGAAAGGCTACGACCTCCGATCCAACACAAAGTGATGAATATCTGATAAAGCATTGGTGGGTGGAGAACTTACATGGTGGGTACCTAGTTTCTTTGGGAGCCGCAACGATGGAAGATAAACAAAAGACAGCCTTCGATAATATAAAAAAGTCAGCCAAAAGACGCGACAACAAATCATTTAAGATCATCGCTTGATTTCCGCAATGAAGGCTCCTTAAGGAAACAAAGTTCCAACAAGATGTTTAAATGACCTATGGAATAGTGGCTAGCATGAGAAGTAGGCTTCTGAAAAGAAAATGTAGTTCAAAATGCAGCAACCAGACTCTAAACTCTGTGATCCACAGTAGTTTCAAACATAAACAAATTTATTTTTTTTAAACAAGAAGAAAGTTATCCTCAAAATAACCCGAAATTAAAGCATGACCAAAAAAGTTCACGGATCCAAACGATTCAAAGCAGCATTAAAATCATGAGGGGGGTCCAAAATTTAAAAAATTTGGGGAAAACAGTTGCTTTTGCAACAATGGGCGATTACCTGGTGAACCTAGATCTCTAGACGATTATTCCTTGAGTGACCGACTTTTTAACAACAAACGTACCTATTGAATTATTCCAGCTATCTGTATTTCTCAAATAGAAAAGATATGTACCTTTAATTATTGATGATAGTCCGATTTGGGAGAGTGGAAACCAGGATTTCCAAGTCAAGATAACTCTTTTGAGGCCGAAAGATGAATTTCATTGTTACTTTTGTCTTCAGGTAGCTTCCAGCTTGGACACCACAGGATTGTAGCATATGGTAAATAGAAATATTCATTTGTTCCTCATTCCCATGGCATTTTATCACTTTTTTGTGCTTTTGTACTTTTGTCCTTTTCATATGAGTCCTCCTGCATGCCTTTCTTTCTGAATTTTAATTCAGGCTCCTATATCCCAAGTGTCCTTTTGTGTGAGAGGTGTATTCACATTTTAGCTCACAGACGGAGAGAAAATTTCGGTGATTTAGTACTTATATGGTTCTGCATTTGTTTTGATATATAATGCTTTCATAGGAGTTTTTTTTACTCTTATCTTCCTTTTGGCATGGGATCATTTGTATCTAATATACTATTTACCTTGCTTCTTTCCATGGGCCCTTTGCTTTCACACCCTGGGACATTTTAAATGTGACATGGATGGAGCCTCAAAATAGTATTCCAGACCCTTTGATTCTGGTTTATTTCACAAGGGTTAAGCAGGAATTCAATGCGTACATAGCTATTTGAGAAAACTACTAAAATGGAAGAAGTTCTTTTAGATAAACAACAATACATAGTCTTATACCCAAGAACTTTAATCATTCCAAAATTTTGATGTTCCTCATGCAACCGTGGGTTTGCCTCCTTTATTGAAATCGGTAGAAATTTAAACTAAAACAAAACTGAACACCATGACTCAAAGACGACACCCAGGCCAGATTATTTATATACAAGATAGAAGAACACAAACAAAAATCAGGAAAAATAAGGTTTGAGAACCAAGCCATTTACTGGTAAGTTCTCTTTCCACCCTTGTAAATCTTGCAACCTATAAGTTGAAGGGCCAAGATTTGCCACAATCTGGTAAGGACCTACCCACAACTACTGGAATCTTGTGTGCTTTCCTTTTTCATCATGGGGGTGGTCCCACTTCAGAACCAAATCTCCCACTTCAAAGTATTTTGTTCATGCCTTGTGTTTATCAAACCATCTTTTTATTACCTCCTGTTGTTGCTTAAAGCGCTCCTTGGATTTAGATCGAGACTCTTCTGCCTTCAGGAGATTATATATCCTCATTTGCAAGACTTCATTATCTGATCCTCTAGATTCTTGAGCTATTATGGAAGAGGGTAACATGATATTGGGGGGAAGAATGGCCTCTTTTCCATACACAAGGGTAAACAGAGACACTTCTATTGAATACTTGGGGGTGACTCTATCGGCCCAAAGGGAGTTTGGTAGCGCTGAGTGCCAACTCCTCTGGTTTTCTATCATAGTCTTATTTAAAATCCTAATCAGATTCTTGTTAGTAGATTCAGCCAAGCCATTTCCCTGTGGATAGTAATTGGCAGAGTAATGCAACTTTATTCCTTTCTCGTGAGCAAAAGCAGTTAATTTAATCGATGAAAATTAAGTAGCATTATCAAAGACTAAAGAAATTGGAACTCCAAACCTGGTCATAATATGGTCTTGCAGGAAGTTTATGACCACGTCGTCATTTATGTTGCGCAGTGGGGTGGCTTCGACCCAGCGAGTGAAGTAATCAGTTGCAGTTAGAATATACTTGTGTTGTAGGGAAGAATTCAGATTTATCTCCCCAATAATATCCAACCCCCATTGCTCGAATGGCTCCATGATCATCACAGGCTTCAGTGGTCCAGTTGCTTTATACTGTCTTCTGCTACACCTTTGACAAATGTCGCACTTCCGGACATGGGCATGTGCATATTTGAAAAGCGTGGGACAATAGTATCCGGCTCTGAGAATTTTGTGAGCTGTAGTATCTCCTGAAAAATGTCCCCCAGCAGGCCCGTCATGCAAATCTGTCATTACCCTCTTCGCATCTTCTTTTTCTAAGCATCTAAGAAGAACTCCGTCGTAATTTTTTCTGAATAATATTCCTTCAATAATTTGATAGGAGGCTGATTTAAGACGCAACGCTCTTCTTTGCTTAGAATTCTAATGTTCTGGCAACGATCCTATCTGAAGATAATGCACAAGATATCGATACCAAGATTCAGGGGCTGTGAACAGAGGACACACATCCATCAAATGTAATTCAGCTTCGTCTTCCCGAGCATGTTCTTCATTGTTTCCATTTTTAGTCATTAGTTTTCACAACCGTTACCCTTTAACTATAGAAGTTGGCTTGAAATCGAGGTCATACTCTTGAAGAGCTATTACCCAATTACCCCTTCTTTCTCCTAACTCCTTCTGTACAAAAAGAGACCTCACAGCTGGGTATAGGATGATCACCTTGGTTCGATTTTTTAGTATGTAGGGCCTGAATTGTTTCACTAATTTAAACACTGCATAAGCTTGTTTATCAATAGCTGGGTAATTTAATTCGGCCCCTTGTAGACCAGTGCTCATGAAAGATATGGGGAATTCGTCTCCCCCATCTTCCTTCTGAGTAAGCACAGCTGCTAGCAAATCATCAGATGCAAAAGTGTACAGAATAAAATCTTTATCGAAATCTGGGATTTTGAGGGAGGGTGCATGCGCACCAGCAATTTTAATCTTGCTGAATTCATTCTTCTCAACCTCAGTCGACTTGAATTGTACACTTTGCTTCACCATTTGCTACAGAGGTTTGACAATTTGAGCAAAATCTGGCACAAACCTTCACACGAAGTTTATTGTCCCCATAAATGATTGCATGCCCTTTTTATTATGGGGCAAGGGGATCTGTTCAATGGCTTTTATTATTTCTGGGTCTATGGAGTTTCGGTTCTTTGAAACCACGTGACCCAGCAATTTACCCTCCGTAACAGTGAACACACACTTCTTGGGGTTGAGTGAGATACCATATTTCCGACAGCGTTCAAAAATATGCTTTAGATGAAACGCATGTTCTTCTCTCCTCTTTGAGAATATCATAATGTTGTTGAGGTACACTACAACACTATGGCCAATCAAACCATGGAAAGCTATGTCCATAGCCCTTTGGAATGTAGCTCCAGCGTTTATAAGCCCAAAAGGCATTCTTCGGTAAGCGAAAGTTCCCCATTTGGTACTGAATGTTGTCTTCAATCTATCTTCTTTGGCTACTAATACTTGATTGTATCCTGAGAATCCATCTTATAAATAAAATAGTTTAGAAACTGAGACCATTTGTAGTAGTTTCTCCATGGGTGGAACAAGATAATTGTCTTTATCTGAAGCGTGGTTTAAATTTCTGAAATACACACATAGCCTGATTTCTCCATATTTTTTTCTCACTAGTACCAGATTTGAGACCCATTCAGGATGTCTGACCTTAAAAATGATTCTAGCATCCAATAATTTTTTAACTTCACTCTAGATTAGAGGCTCCAATTTTGGGTGCATTTTCCTTAAAGGTTACTGATAAGGTTTGACTCCAGATTTGATGGGGATAACATGCTGGATGATACTGGTGTCATATGTCTTTAGATCTTCATATGTCCAGGTGAAAACATATTTATATTGATTAAAAAGACTGATGAAATTATAGCATTTTCCAAGATTCACATATTTGGGCTTTGTCTCAGTCCCTAAATTTATCAATTCAAACTATAGAGATGAGCTGTGAGTCTTCACGTTTGCTGGTATTCTAAATTTATCATTTAAATCAAACATCTGCTCTAAGGTTCTGACTCCTTTAGGGATGAAATTATCAAATTTCAGCTCATCCTAATGTTCTTCATCATCAATAATCGCCCCTTTAAATACCTCGTCATTCGTTAAGCATTCTATAATCTGTTGATCGTCGTCGAACACTCATAGGTTGGGAATCATGTCTGGAACCGAGGTCCTGAAAAGCAATTCAATGGAGCACCGATTATTAGTAGGCACAAGCCTAGCAGCTGATGTGGCCAACAAGTGAGAAGCTACATTGTTAAGTCTTGGAATTGATATAATATTAAATGCATTAAAACATTTGAGTAAATCCCATACCTCATTTTGATAAGCTTTTAAGTGAGGATAAATAAAATGTATTTGATTCCGAGTCTGTTTTACAATTATTTCAGAATCTCCAAAAACTTTCAGATTATTTACCTTTAGTTCAAATTCTTTCCTTAAACCTTGGACCAACGCTTCATATTTAGCTGTGTTATTTGTACATTCAAACTCTAACCTACATGAAAGAAAATGTTTGTTCTTCTCGGGGTCTATCAGGACATAGCCGGCCCCCGACCCTTCTAACATTTTAGATCTATCAAAAAAAAGTGTCCAGAAATTGCTAACTATTGTACGAGAATCTACTCCTACTGCTAAGTTTACTATTTTATAGTCGATTTCATCATCCTTTGAAAATCAAAGGAGATTATGCTGAGCGTCTGTTGTATCGCTAGCTTCTTCTGCTTGGTAATTTCTTGGTTCTAACTCAATAAAGTAATTTCCCAACACAGAATCCACTGGTTCATTTTTTTCCTCAAGATGAGTAACATTGTATTTCATATGGGGATCCCTCAAAATTTTGATTTGATTCGGGCTTCCTTTATATGGGAGCCACAGATGTGACCAGTCTGAGGCAAAATATCCATTTAGCTTTGCCGACCAGTCTCTTCTCAACACAAGCCCATAAGCGTCTGGTATGTCAACCACCATGATATCGATAACTTGACACACCTTATCATTTGAAGATAGGCGGACTAAGACATCCTCCATTTCCCCAATTACCTTCACATTCGTCCTATCCAATTGAACAACCCTCCAAGTGGATGGCTTAGGCTTCCCATTTATCCTTTTACAGACTGATATTGGCATGACATTAACCGATGCCCCTGAGTCTACCAGGCAATTATGTGTGTTGTGATTAAAAATTTCAAAAGTGAGGAGGAAAGGAGGATTCCTGTTCTTAGGCTTACCCCTAATGCTTGCTTCACCGATTTCTTCTTCTTCCTTGGGTTGATTGTCAGCGGCCAGCCTCTCCTCTGATGCTTCAAGCGCTTTCAAAAGTTTTTCTTTCTGCTGCGGCACCTTACACATTTCAAATAATGAAATATTTTCCCTTACCTTCTTTATATCTTCCACGATGTCATAATCCATCTGAGGTTCGGTGGGATGCGGTTTTTCAACATTCATCTTTTCTTCATTGGGATTGGCCAACATATCATTTTGTCTAGGATCTTGACTGGTAATGCTGAATTCAGGAATTTTATCAGCTGAGGAATTATTCTGAAATTTTTTAACATTTCTCTGAAGCCTTTTAATCTTTGGGAGCATGAGACTGTTTTCTTTAGCTAACCCTTGGCTTCTTGTTGTTACATTTGTTTCCATGACATCCTCGTATCCCCAATTCATTTCTTCCTCAGCATCAAATAACGAAACATAGTCCCACAGAACCATGGTCGCATCCTCTTGTTCTTTCCTTGACATATTATTGTCTTTTCTTTCTTCATCTCCATCTCCTGTTAATTTAGAATCCAATAGCTGATTCATCACTAACGTCATTGAATTTATCCATTGAGGACAATTCTTTTCAGAGTGAGGTTGTTGGTGGAAAGTGCAAAATTTTTTCATTCCTACCTCTGTTAAATTCATAGATGCCGAATTGTGCAGAGGGGGTTGGGATTGATTGTTATCCTCCCGTTTCTTGTAATAGGGCTTGTAGAACCTTTGGGCTTCTTTTTCCTTTTCCAAGTCTATGATTCTGTTAGAAAGCTTCTGCAGCATTTTTGCCATACTTTCAAAATCTAGTGATTGTTCTTCCTAAGGCTTAGTAAACAACAAGGCTTTCCTTCCCACATTTTTCTCTCCTGATCGTTCGGGATAATCTTCGATACTTTCCCTCTCAGCGTCTACTTTTTCCACCTCCTCATAGGTCTCTACTAAAGTAGGATTGGCCTTCATTTTGGTGAACATGGTCAACTCGGGTCCTAAAGCTGAGGTATAATATTCAATCAGAACTTTATCTGAAGGTCTTTCAGCTTCAGAAAAATTCTTGAGGTACGCTGCAAATCTTTGGGTGAAGATATGTACCTTCTCCTTTCTCTCTTTCTTTAAGGCACACAGTCTTTTCATGAGGGCCGCATGAGTATTTTGGGTTGCATAATTACTTCTAAAAATCCTCTCAAAGGTATCCCAATTAGGGATAGAGTTTACAGGCAAACCAAAGTACCATGATGTTGCAGCTCCTTTAAGGGTGTGCAGGAAAAGTCTACAAACTACATCCTCATACTCCCCAACCCTTAACCCTTCTATTGCCAAATCGAAACTTTGCAAGTGGTCGTCTACTAGTATCTTCTCATTTGGGTCAAATTTGGGTAGCATATTTTCAAAATATTGAGGTAAATCATGCAAAGGATTTTTTAGGTTTAAAGGTGATCTGGATTTCCAGGAAGGTGGTGGGTTTGGTGGGTTTGGTGGTTGATTTGCGTTTATGCCTGCCATGATTCTGGGTGGAGAGTGAGGGGGTGAGTGAATAGGAGTGTGAACAGGAGAACTGTGAGGAGTATCCGGGACTACTTGACTCAAAGGTAGTACAACTTCATGTAAGGTTGTTTCTACAAGTTCTTCCCAATCCCCAACTAGCACTGAGTCTTCCAATATAGGATGATATTTTCTTTTATATTCTCTTTTGGGCAATTCAGGGATGATCAGCAATCCTCCAATATTCTTCACATATGCCCTAGTGTGTCTTCTCAAATTATTAACAACTTCGTTGTCGACAGAATACAAATGTTCTCTACCCCCTTCTTCCAGAATTGGATTATGAAACACACTGCTTTCTGAACTGTTATTGGTGGAATAGTCTCGGGAAAATGGGTTTCCTTGGCCAGCCATGAACTGGTGCCCCTCCTTCTAGTGCCAAAAACTGTTGAGGCCTGGAAATTCACAGGAAACAACAGTAAGGGATTCTCCCCAGTCAACGTTCCCAACTACCCCGTGACTGTTTGGTGTGCGGAATCCGTCCGGTTTGTGGTCCGGCTACCGTAGGTCAAGTAACAAAAAAAGAAAAAGGTCTTACCGATTGTGGCCCGGTCCACCGTATATATTTTTGTAATTTTTTCACTTAAAGTATGATATGCAAGTGCCTATTTAACATGCAGATTTGATAAAGAATTCCATGAGTATTCACAAAGTGATGCGCATGTTCTTACCTTTCGTCTTAAAACTCACAAGCTCCTAAATCACACACCAAGCAAAAAAATGGGTACTACCTAGGCTATCTCTAGAGAGCTAGATATTAATTCATGAGTAATGCAATACTTTTCACATGTTATGGAAAATCACAGATAGCTATTTTTATAACCAAAACATATAAACATGAATAAAATTATACATGATAAGATAGCTCATCAACAGTTAAAAAATCCCATTACTCATAGTGGAAAACATCACAGAATATACTAGAGAACGTTCAGGCAAGAACATAGGTTCAGAAAGTTAGAACGCTCTCACAGTTAATGAAACACAGTTGAAACAAAATAGTTCCCATTCAACATCGCTCATTTAATCACATTGAAACATTCCACGTATCACCTTCTCCAACAGGCAATATTTGCAATTGCTGGTTGTAAAATGAAATAGTTCTTCTTACAAACAATAGTTCACAAGTTTTTCCAGGTAAAATTCCCCCGTAAGTTATAACTTTCCTATATTTAAAACAAATTAGCTAATCGCTTGGGCTGCCCCCGAACATGTGAGATTTCGGTTCCCCAAGACGTTTAATATCCCCATTTTATCTTTTCTGTGCGCACTTACGATCCGCTTGGTAACTGACAGATCTTGCTAGTTCTAGGCCTTTGTCGTCATCGCTTGCTCTCCTTGGGATCCTACCGGTTTCAGTTTGATCTTTTCCAACACTGCCCAGCTCCCATCTGCCACTTGTCTCCCAGCTATGCCTTTGTGTCGCGGTAGTCTAAACAGTCTCTTGAGTCCACCTAGTCTTTTGTCATACTCCAATCTGCTTTGTCTTTTATTTTCCCTCCTTGAGGTATCGTTGATTCCAGTATGGGCCTAACACGGTTTAGCCAAACTTTCTGCTACTTCTTATCCAGCTATGCCTTCTTGCAATAATCATTTGTAAAAGTTCCTTGAATCCATCTGCAATTGATCCTCATGTATCATTCATTGGGACTGAATATTTACTAACATCAAATTACATCAACCAAGCGATTAATCATCAAGAGAGACCATGTAATGCATTACTGTTATGAGAACATTAACAAGTGCTAGCACCACTATCTCGTCCACACAAGGGAAGAGAAAACTCATCGACGGTTTAACACACTAAACATCGGCCGGGTAGTCTCATTTACAGCTGCATAAGCGGGTCCTAACAGGCGACAGGCACCGCGAGACCATTAAGCCTATCAGAATTGGAAGGGCTATGACCTAAATTTTGGGTGGACAAGCTTCCAGTCAGCAATCAGAAAGACATCGACGTCGAAAGATAAATGCGTTACACAGCCGCAAGGGCGAAAGAAGAAAGGCTACGACCTCCGATTTAACACAAAGTGATGAAGATCCGATAAAGCATCGGCGGGTGGAGCACTTACATGGAGGGTACCTAGTTGCTTTGGGAACCGCAATGGTGGAAGATAAACAAATGACAACCTCTGATAATATAAACAAGTTAGCAAAAAGACGGGACAACAAAGAAGTTAAGATCATCGCTTGATTTCCACAATGAAGGCTCCTTAAGGAAACAAATTTTCGACAAGTTGTTTAAATGACCTTTGAAACAGTGGCTAGCATGAGAAGCAGGCTTCCTGAAAGAAAACGCAGTTCAAAAGGCATCAACCAGACTCTAAACTCTACGATCCACAGTAGTTTCAAACATAAACAATTTTTTTTTTTTTTAAATAGGAAGAAAGTTATCCTCAAAATAACCCAAAATTAAAGCATGACCAAAAAATTTCACAGATCCAAACGATTCAAAGCAGCTTTAAAATCATGAGGGGGGTCCAAAATTTAAAAAATTTGGGGAAAACAATTGCAGCTGCAACACATTGCAAAGATCTTCATGAAGGAGATTTTCAAATTGCATGGATTTCCTAAGGAAATAGTCTTTGACAGAGATGTCAAGTTCACTTCCAATTTTTGGAAGGCGTTGTTTGTAGATTTGGGTACAAATTTGAACTTCAGCACTGCCTACCATCCTCAGACTGATGGGCAGACATAGAGAGTTAATCAAGTGCTTGAAGACATGCTTCACATGTATGTGATGGATAAACCAACCAAGTGGGAAGATTACTTACATTTGGTAGAGTTTGCTTATAACAATGGACATCAAGCATCCTTAGGGATGAGTCCATATGAAGCCTTGTATGGAAGAAGGTTTAGGACACCAGTGACTTGGGATAATCAAGTGAACAACATTTTGATTGGTCCAGAATTTCTCAAGAAGATGCAGCAAGAGGTTGGAAAGATCAGGAAGAATCTGAAAGCATCCCAGGTTAGACAAAAATTCTATGCAGATAAGCATAGGGTGAACAAAGATTTCATTGTTGGGGATCATGTTTACCTCAGAGTAAGGGAAAAGAATAATTCCTTGAAGCTTGGAAGTTGTGCCAAGCAGTCACCTAGATATTATGGGTCATTGGAAGTGCTTGAAAGAATAGGGATAGTTACATATAGACTTGCATTTCCTACTAGCACTAGGGCCTCAACAGAGAGCTAAGCAAAGTTGGTGGCCTCAATAGAGAGCTAAGGATGCCTACACCAGAGCTAACCCTGACCTCTAAGACATCCACACACCCAACACCAGGAATTAGTCCTTTCTTTGTTTCACAGTCCCTCAGGCCATGACTTCCCTTTCCAATATTCTTCAAGGGTTGTGGAGAAGAAAGCCAACAATCTCACTTTGTCTAAGTGGCTCCAAACACTAGTTTATCAAGCAAACCTAGCCTCTAATCCTATTCTCAATAGTCCAAATACCAACCACTACATACCGCAGTAAAACAACAGTTCACAGCTCTGTTAAGGAAACAAAGACGATAGGGTAACAACCCAAATGAAAAGGTGAACACAGCTCAGGTAAAACAAGATGTTTCAAAGTTGTTCTTGGCCCTAGAGTAGCCAAAAGAACTCAGTGAAAACCAAAATATGATTACATTCATAGCAAAAAACAACATGGGGAAAAACTACAACAAGCCAGGAACAATGGAGGGAAACTGCAACAACTACCAAATCAGGGGAAAAACCAGAGCCCCGGCTCAACAATGAAGTGGCGGCAACATTACACAGTCCTAAATGGAAGAGAAGTCTAATTCTCAATCCTGGACAAGAGAGAATAGATATGCCAACCACAAGCCATGAGGGTAACACACATACACTCATCCCCTGAACTTGAATGGCTTCTGCACAAGAAATTTGTGAGACCAAAACCCCCTTTCCCCAGCTCCCTGTGTGAGGAAGAACAATGCCAATTTTATGTGTGTGAGAAGGTGAAGAGAGGAGACTCCTGCCCGCGTGAGATGGTCAAGACAAAAGAAAACCACAACGAAGAACTCAACGATGCGAGAGCAAACATAAATCTCCCTTTGCGTGAGGATAACTAGAATGAATCGCGGTGGGAGGAGAGTAATCGATCTCCCTGCATGACACTAAGAAAAACCCCCAAAAATGTGGGTGGAAGAGTGGGAGAGTGGTGACCGTTCCCCTATCCCCGCATGAGGAAGAGCGAGCTCACTGGTGGAGCGTACATGGAGCAAAGACTGGCAGTCCTGCCACCCACGACTCCCCAACCATAACTGCTCCCAACTAAATAAACAACAGAGGTTTAAATGGGTGGTCGACACATGGAAAACTCCCAATGACCCCCACGGGTTGGACAACCCCCCCCCTTAACCTTAGGAATCATGCCCTTTTCATTTAATGTTGCACTCTTGTAGCTGGCTGTACGTTTATTTTAAATTGATGTGCATACTTACATGATGCCAAAACTATAGTGTGCCGGATAGCATGACATACCATCGACAACGATCCCTATTGCCGAAACATAACATAGCCGAATCGATGGTGGGGATTTTGACTTTAGCTCCACACCATGATTTATTACAATATATACAGCATGTACCTTTTAATGCAAACAGGGTCAAAACCAGGGCATTACAATCCCCTCCCCCTTGGAATAACACCGTCCTCGGTGTTCCAATACATAGGAATACATATACAATTTGCACATCAAATTTTCAAAATTTTTGTACATATGTCCCATGTTTAGTTATTTACTTTGAACATTCAATACCAAGCCCCTCGGCTTCCACGTACTTCTCTTGCTAGTTCTCAGCTCTTGGCTTATCCCGACGTCTAGGAACTTTGTGGCCGCTGCCCTGTTTATGTTCCCTCGTTGGGCAGTCCCGACATAAGTGATGTCCTCCTCATTCCCAGCATTTCGCTGGCTGCCTCATCTTTCCCTACTCAATTTCCTTTGAGTCTTCTTGCCTAGACTGTTTCTTAATGGATCGCTTGGATGAATGTTCCATCATTGGTCCACTTCCCTTACCTTTTCGGATTGCTCCCAGAAGGATTTTGACCTCCTTTTGCAAACCAATAGAGTCTTGCAAAATCTGGTGGTTCATCTCATTCTTCCTTTTCTGTATCTTGAGCATCTCTCCAAGATTATCTTGGGTCCTGGCAATCGTTTGGAGGAGACTTCCAGCCAAGTCCAACAACTTTTGGTCTGCTGCCATGATCAATGTGCACCACTGGATTTCACCTTTCTCACCTATGAAATGCATCATTGAAATTCTGTTAGACCAAGCATAATATAGGCATTAAAATCAGTCATTTAATTGCCCAATTGGCATGACAGTCCAAGCCTCATCAAGGAGACTTTCATATTTTTCATGCCTTCCCAACAGGCACATGAGCTCATTCATGTCCATTCTTTGGCAGGGAAGTAACCATTCCAACATTCACAATTTACTTTAAGCAAATACACACATTCTATTTTTAGTCATACATGCATTTAACAACCTTTTTTTCTCAATGCATAAATGTATATATATATATATATATATATATATATATATATATATAATCAAAATCAAAAGGCAAGAGAGAGTAGCAAGAGTTTTCTTTTTCCTCTTTGTTTTGTTCCATCCTGGAACCCACACCACCACTGTGGATTTTCATGCTCTTGGCCTCTTTCACTTCACCTTGAATGCTGGACCAATCCCTCTTGGTCATGACACTTAGTGTCTCCGGTCTATTTCAGACCTCTCAACCATGGGGCCTCCCCACATGGTTTGTCTCGGCTGCTAGGAACTTCACAGTCTCACTAGCACCTTTTTCATTACTACTCATTCTAATCTCTTCAAGACAGTCACATGTCCGCATGCACCCCTAGGATGCTCTCATAGTCCTCAATTCCAGCAATACCTATATTCAGACATTGAATAAATTCACATGTTTAGTTTATTCTCATCAGTTTTTATCTCCTAAGAAAGAGCTTAAAACATCATCTCCAAATCATATACACATGCATATTCATAAGCAAGAATTGAAAAATAATCCAATACTTATCTGTATTGTGCATTTCCCCGTTGGTCCACAGGATCCTGCTTCAATTTGCAATCCTTGGGATCGCCTATGGACTTGGATGTTAGGTCAACATGCAGGCTGCTTCACAACATCCTTTTATCTATATATCAGGCACAGTCAAGCCAACCTTTAGTTGGGTTTATCAGACCGTCAACAAATCGCCTGTACTTATATCAACAATACACTTATATCAACAACCAATCATTAGCCAATCCAACACCATTGGGTTTATCAGGCTATCAACAATAACACATGCACTTATATCAACAATAAATGACCACTTCCCATATGACACAAGAGACCACTCCCTTCTCTGAGTTGACAGTCCCTTAGGAATGTCTCCTTCTCTGTGATCTTTAGAGAGACCACTCCCTTCTCTAAGTTAATAATCCCTCAGGAATGTCTCCTTCTCTGTTCTCTTTAGAGAGACCACTCCCTTCTATAAGTTAACAGTCCCTCAGGAATGTCTCCTTCTCTGTAGAAGGTAGGATGAGCTCAAACCATTGTTCATTTAGTGTACAATACCAGACTACATTTGTTAATCTTGACAACACAAGCAATATAAGCATATTCATTAGTGTTATTGCTCTAAAATTGTAACCATATTTCACATCATTCACTATCAAGTATTGAGACACTAGGAGTGCGTCCACTCCCTAGGGTGTAATCAATATTGAAAAACCCTTCCATGAACCGACATTGGGAAAGTGTGCACCCTTTTTCGGTGTGTGCCATGTAGGCCTTATGCATACTCAAGCAATCTACCATAACGGAAACAAAATCAAAACATGCTCTGCATATTGAATTTAACAATTTGACATGTGTATTCTTAGCTAGGGTCATAGAACACTTATCCATTTGCCGAAGCAGTTTTCCTTCATTAAGGAGGAATGGGGGCTCCCTTCTCTAAGTTGACAATCCATCGGTTTTCCATCCCAACTCCTCTTTTCATGTCGTATTCACACATGTCTTACTGACATAATCTATACCCGCTCACTCATGTAGTGCAGATGAGACATTTCCAAAATGTCCAATGGAGTTTCACCCGAAACCCATTCCAAGATAAGGGAAAACCTTCCCATGAAGTTTGGCTCCTGTAGGCCAGCACACATGATCTTCCTGCAGTGTGTACCCCTGGAACATTCATCAAATATCCAAATAGTCAGTCATTATCTGATAATACAATCCAAATTTGATTGTTCCATAACTAAGTAATAACATTATTAATTAAATTCAATGATAATTTGCAACTCTGTTTACTACAGAAGTTGATTTTCTTGGCAATGAGGCAACCCTTATTTGTGGGTTCCTTGTAAGAAGCACCGCTATGCCCATTATAATTTCATGCTTACTAGCATAACATGAACACCCACTTACAATGCGTCCTCCTGACACAATGTTATGCAAGCCAATAGTGATTAGTAGTTGTCAGCAATTTCTCAGATCCAAAATTCACAAATTCAAATTTGACAACTCATTATGCATATAAACTAGTTTCATGGCCATTAGACTCTTCTCATGAGGTTTGGCTCTTTCACATGGTATATTTCCACCATTTTTCATGGTCTTACTCTCATTGCCATGCTCCAAACAATCTACCTGAAACCTGAACTTCAATTAGCCAAACATTTGGTAAGTCTTGATTCATATAACCTTTTCATTGATGCAACAATCACTGAAGCTTTTTCAAAATTTACCAAATTCGAATACTTCTAGCTATTAATCACATCAATATTACCAAAACTTATTTACTTCATGCAATCATCATCATACTTTAACTTATAGGGTACAGTCACATCATTTATGCAATTAAATTAAATGTTTAGATACTCCTTATTGCACAAGCATATCATTTGTATCACCTTGCTCTTCCATAGAGCATTTTCGGTAGCCAATTGATCCTGACTACCCTCTTCATGCACTTACTATCCTGCATTCATAACAACTCTTGAAATGGTTCCAAAATTGTCATCAATTCATCATTTCATCCATTAGTCAGTCATAATATCACATGCACTATCTTAATGCATTCATGCAATGCATCACAACATTTGCACCCATACTTAGGTAATCATTTACTCACACCCTTCATATGCATCCAGTCAATGCATAACTACAAGATTTATGAAATCTTTTAATGCATATCCACTCAATTCTACCTTGCATTGATTCAGGAATACTATGCATTCAAACATACCATGCATTTCCTAACCATGACTACTTCATATAGGATGCATTACTATAATCAAGATCATCATTGCTTACTTTCTTCGGGCTAGTAAGCTCATAGCAACATAATACAGGCATAACATGTTTCTATATGAAGGTAGTATAACATTCAAATATCCACTTGGTATGAGATCTCTTACCTTTACCACTCCAGGAAATTGTCATAATTAAACTCTTACCTTCATGGGTCCTACTTACACCCTTGACATTACCAGTTTGGTTGGTCCTTTGCAGGAGATTGCAGAATTTGCTCACCAACTTTTGATTATGGACTTGTTGCCTTATCCCTTTCCTCATAGGGTTGCTGGTCACATTCATCAGCATCAGCATCATACTCAAACATGTCCATGTTTTCATTGGTTGTTCCACTAATGTCAATACAAATGCAATAATTACCATTAGTATCTCATTGTAAATTCATAATTCTTACTATTCTTACCAACATGTAATATCTTATGCATTAAAGGCATATCTGCATACATTTCATGTATAAAACTTGGAATTATAATTAGCAAGACAGGGTTTACAGAAATTTCCCTTTTCAAGTCCCTCATTCGTGCATGGAACTCCTTTTCCACACAACAGCTGGTTTGACTTCATGGTCTTGCTACCTCTAGGCATGCAATTCCCAGATTTGTCCATTTTGATAGCATCACATTTCTCTTTCAAGACATCACTAGCACTTTGGTGCTCCACACTCAAATTTTGGTGACTCTCCCTTGTTCCTTGCTGGATAAGCTTTCCAACGCCTATCCACATCCTTCATTCTGACCTCGGGTGTGAAAACCACACCGCTTCTTAGAATGATAGAAAAACAAACAACTGTATTTTGGTCAGGAATGCTAACTTCAGTCACCTAGGGTTTTCTTCCTTTTCAATCCTGAAACTGCTGAAAATCCCATGAGAAAATTCACTGCAAAGCCCACTGGAGTACTAGCTGGAACTGCTAAAAATTCCACTGGAAAACCCAATTTTCTTACTCCCTATCAGGTCCCTTTCCAACTAAGTTTCCGACGCTTCAGTGGTCAAAATTCCTAGCTCATTTGTGGTCTGTTCCTTTATTTTTCTCTGGCATTTCGGCGGGAAAAATGACTAGACTTCTGATTTGCATCGGTGAGAAAACCGACTATTCATCGGGTCCTCTCCTTACTAATCTTCTGGTGTTTCGGCGGCTGAAAACTCTAATTTCTTCTGTTGTATCGACGAGTTGCTCGTCTACTGTTTTGAGTTTCATCAGTGATTCCTTGGTCTATTTTCATCTGCAATATCGGGTCCATAATCGTCTATTTCTTCGAACTTCATTGGCGATAGCATAGACTAACCTGTTGCGTCGGCAGCTGGGTGCCCTATGGATCGGACGGTTAGTCCCTTCAGCTTCTGCAATGGTGGACCACAATCTAACTATATATTCTATAGCTCACGACTTTGTTGGCGGTCGTTGCGACCAAGATTTTGCGGCATCGGTGCTCAGAGAACATTGGGTGATGATTTCTTTATATGGCTGCAACAGCAGCCCACGATCTCTCTATGCCTTCCGATTTTCATCTGCGATCCGCACAACTAACATGCTCCGATGGCCGATGAAGTCAACACTTAGAAAATTTTCAAAAATTCTACACCATCGATGGTCGGAGGCTCTATCCATCGGAAGGATAGTGGTATAGCCATCCGCAATGGCGACACTCAACCAGCTAAGCATCGATGATCCATTTGTCTAAGTGTCCCGATGTGCCAACGGCCAAAAAAATTAGGAAATTTTCTAAATTTTTCTCCTCTATCTCCCACCGCATCAGTCGTCGAATCAACTATCCATCGGGTGGCCTTCCCACTAAGTGCTCCGCTGCATCGAAAGAACTTGTCACCAATTTTTCCGATGAGACGACATTCTGGCACTTATAAATTTTTGTGAAATTTTCTTGTATTAACCCATTTTTCCTAGTTTCTGCTGGGCAGTAAGCAACTTGCCTCTATCAACTATTTATCATGGCCCTCTTAGGCTCAAGTGCTTCAACATAAGCTCTGTCACTGCATATTCATGGCCCATTCAAGCCCATGTTGCAACCTTTAGCTCTGATACCATACTTTAATGTTCTCGACCCTCTGACCGGTGAAGAGGACACTACTATCAACAAACATATAGGCAAATAGCCCCATGAAGATGAATAGGCATATAGTGCTGAAACAAAAACTTAAAACATAAAACATGCTAAGATGCATAAACCTTCACATGCATAGCGGAAGCAAACATACATTCATTCAAGCATACCACATGTTCATCATATTCATTATTCGGTAAATATAAATGCAGAGACAAAATAGTTAAGAATACTCATCTTAAAAAGGACTCCTCCCGCAATAAGCTACGTCACTGCAATATTCCACCCAACCATAGGCCAACATGCTCATCAATCTCTCAACAACACTACCAGCCCTGAGCTGGGCATGATTCCTCAAGGAGTAAGGGTCAAAGAAAGCTTACACGTAGACAAGGTACACAAATTAGCAAGCCCACACAATAGGGTTTAACAAGCCGTCAAGGAGTTAGGTAAGGATAAATGCTAAGTTGGTGGCCTCAATGGAGAGCTAAGGACACCTACACCAGAGCTAACCCTGACCTCTAAGACATCCACACACCCAACACCAGGAATTAGTCCTTTCCCTGTTTCACAGTCCCTCAGGCCCTGACTTCCCTTTCCAATATTCTTCAAGGGTTGTGGAGAAGAAAGCAGCAATCTCACTCTGTCTAAGTGGCTCCAAACACTAGTTTCTCAAGCATACCCGACCTCTAATTCCATTCTCAACAGTCCAAATACCAACCACTGCATACCACAGTAAAACAATAGTTCACAGCTCTGTGAAGGAAACAAAGACGATAGGGTAACAACCCAAACGGAAAGGTGAACACAACTCAGTTCAAACAAGATGTTTCAGAGTTGTTCTTGGCCCTAGCGTGGGGAAAATAACTCAGGGACAACCAAAAGATGATTGCATTCACAGCAACAAACAACATGGGGAAAAACTACAACAAGCCATGAACAATGGAGGGAAACTGCAGCAACTACCAAATCAGGGGAAAAACCACAGCCCCGGCTCAACAATGAAGTGGCAGCAACATTACACAGTCCTAAATGGAAGAGAAGTCTGATTCTCAATCCTAGACAAGGGAGAACAAATATGCTGACCACAAGCCATGAGGGTAACACACATACGCTCAGCCCTTGAACTTGAATGGCTTCTGCATAGGAAATTCGTGAGACCGAAACCCCCTTTCCCCATCTCCCTGCGTGAGGAAGAACAATGTCAATTTCCTGTGCGTGAGAAGGCAAAGAGAGGAGACTCCTGCCTGCATGAGATGGTTAAGACAAAATAAAACCACGATGGAGAACTCAACGACGTGAGAGCAAACAAAAATCTCCCTCTACGTGAGGATAACCAGAACGACTTGCGATGGGAGGAGAGTAACTGATCTCCCTGCGTGAGAATGATAAAAACCCCCAAAACGTGGGTGGAAGAGTGGAAGAGTGGTGACCATTCCCCTATCCCCGTGTGAGGAAGAGTGAGCTCACTGGTGGAGTGTACGTGGGGCAAATACTGGCAGTCCTGCTACCCACCACTCCCCAGCCATAACTGCTCCCAACTAAACAAACATCAGAGGTTTAAATGGGTGGCCGACACATGGAAAACTCCCAATGACTCCCACGGGTTGGACAACTCCCCCCCTTAACCTTAGGAATCATGCCCTTTTCATTTAACATTGCACCGTCGTAGCTGGCTGTAGGTTTATTTTAAATTGATGTGCATACTTACATGATGCCAAAACTATAGTGTGCCAGATAACATGACGTACTGTCGGTAATGATCTTTATTGCCAAAACATAACATAGCCGAATAGATGGTGGGGTTTTTTCCTTTAGCTCCACACCATGATTTATAACAATATATACATCATGTACCTTTTAATGCAAACGGTGTCAAAACCATGGCATTATAATCCCCTCCCCATTGGAATAACATTGTCCTCGGTGTTCCAATACATGCCCTAGCCCTAGAAGCACCACCTCTACGCAACAAATCATATGATGTCCATAGGCCATACGATGAGCTCCTGCCCTCACACATTAGGGGGCAATCTGTTAACCCAAAAAATCCCTCACTCAGCTCTACATGGCCTACACTGCCCAAGGACACCCATGATTGACCCTCGTAACACCCCATTAGAGCCCTACACCCTAAAAAAGGCTTACGAATGAAGAAAAGGTCTTAAAAACCCAAAAAAGGAGCCTAAATAACTCTCCTAGGGGCTAAAGCCTCCAAAAAGGGGCTAAAACCCCTTAAAGGAGCCTAAAAATCTAAAAGGAGCTAAAGTTAGGGTGAAAGGGACTAAAAGCCCAAAAAAGGGGCTAAAGCCAAGACCAAGGGCTTAAAACCCTAAAACCCCAAAAGAAAGCTATAAAAGGAAGGTGGGAGTCACTCTCAAACAAATCCTCTCTTGCATACTGTTATGCTGCTCATGGATGCCTTGAGACCTCTTTGCCTCTCAATCCACCCACATCCCCCTCTCTTCCACTCATCTTCCCCATCGAGCCATAGCTCTTCCATTGCTAAGTGAGATATGGAGGTGCTTCTTCCAGCTAGGGCATGGTGGCCCATTTCACCAAAGAAGAGGTATAATCTAGTTTTGTTTATGTGTTTCCTTTGTTAGTTTAGTTGTTTTCTTACCATTATTTGTTTGCAGGTTTGATCTCTAACATGTTTTGCAGGTTTATTGTAGCTTAATAGTTGTTTGTAGAGGGGCTCATAGCCATTTTCTTTCTGTCATTTGCTTTCCTTTCTGTTCATTTTCTTTTCTACATTTTCCACATGCAGGAACCTACCCTTCCGTCCTATATACGGAAGGGAGTCATTCCTGCCGCTGTGGCAAGTAGAAATCCCTGCTACACTTGTACTAGGGCAAAGGTCCTGAAGGAATTCTAGAAAAGAAGAAGAAAATACTTGCCATGAAATATGCACCATATACACTCATAAATCAACTTTTGTAAAAACTAGGACCATATGAGGTACTCATATGATGTGCTCTTAAACCTAAACGAAAAGATATAATCGACGAAGCACGTAACATACCTATCATGGGCCATTACTAAGGACACATAAGAAATATAAAAATATTACAATAAGGCTTATGGTGATCAGAGTTGCACCAATATTGTCGTTAACCTGGGAAATGAGCACAAGAAAGAAGTTCATGTGTAAGCAAAAGAAGGCGCACTAGAAAGAAAGGAAGGTCGTGAAGGAAGAAGAGGAATGACCCAGGCAGAAGGGAGAGGCATGCGATGAAGTAAAGGCAAGTGCATGGGAATGCAGGTGATAACGGCTAGAGAATGACAGGTGCAGATTGTGGCCTCTTAAGACGGCATAAGCCTATGACTACACATGTACGAGGGAATATGTGTAAGTCAGACCGATAGTGCCTCGTGTTAGGTCATGATTGTTGGAGACATTTACCCACCATGCACACGTAATTTGGTCAATTTTTCCTGATTAAATCACTATCCTAAGTTTTATTGACTTAATGACATCACAAGAGCACTGTATGACATCATCATGAGCACACCCACGCCTACCTTCAGTCAAGGAGGCCAACTAAGCCTTATCCTTCATTCGGGGAGGATAAATGGAGCACTTCGAGGGTGATTTGAGTGTCATAAATGCACTTAATTGATAACTGATGGTTACAATAAATTAAATCTGAGTGGTGAAGGCACCTCCTTTCATTATATTGATTATTTAATTAATACTTAATGAACTGGAGTCAACAGGGGCACCTCCAACCACCTATGATGGCTAGTTTGACTTCAGTTAACCTCATCGGGGTTCATTGGAGTTATTGAAGCACTACCACTTGTTGGTTAGCATGCATTGACATGTGTCTGAGCTACTTTCAGTTAAAATCGGTCATTTATTGCACTCCGACTTCAGTTAGGACTCAGTTGAGTCAATCGACACTTGATCAGTTGGTTAACTAGTGTGTTTACTGTGGCTTACAGTCACTTAAGCTACACCCATTCATTCAATTTGAATGACCTCCTTGGGAATTGGAATTGTCTTGGAATTCATGAATATTGCATGATTATTGTATTGCATCATCATTCTTTCATTTGTTTATACATAGATGCTACTTCCATTGCAACACCATTTTGCCAATTTTATGCATATTTGTCTGTATTCTTTATCTGACTGTGTTTTCAATTCCTAGACCACTGTGAAAAATTAATATGGTATCAAAGCTCATAGTGGGATGAAGCTCATATCTCTCAAAAACATGGTTTTTTACAGATCTTGCATGAAAAATTGAGCAAAAGCTCAAAATTCCAGCACTACACCAGAAGCCAAGGCTTACCACTTTAAACCCCAAGTAAAGAAATTGTTGATCAAGCTTGCTTGATCAATTATGCTCGGTGTGATGAAATCCTAAAATGTGCAGGCTGTCCAACCTTATGGTGCCCTTTTTGTTGTGATTTGCAGGTTTTAACAGGTTCAACATCGAATGGACTCATCAGTCCCTCTTCTCACCCCATTCTCAAGCTATTCAGAATGGAAGTTGAAGATGATTGCATCCCTGAAGAGATGAGGTATCTATGAGGTGTCTATTGGAATTGTAAAAGAGTCTTATGAGAATGAGAATGACTGGATAAATTACGCTGATAGAGCTTTTGGAGCAATATGTCTAGCCCTTTCTCGTAGCTTGCACTACCTTATTGGTTCTACTGAATACGCAAAGGATCTCTGGACAAAATTGGACAGAACCTTTGGAAAGCAAAATGAGGATCATAATAGCAATTTGGAAATCACATCCAGCACCACAAGAGTTCTTTACTCAAAAGTCTCAGCCTCTACTCTCTCTGATGAAGTTGGTCAAGATGAAGAAGAAGCATAATCTTCTACACACTCAATTCGAATTGAAGAAAGTCTCCTTGCAGTGACTCCTTCTCGTGATGCTCCGGAAGTTTGTGAGATATATGATATCTCATCTCCTCATATGTTTGAAACATAATAAGACATATGAATCTCTAATATTGAATAAAAACACTGCTTCACTTCCATTCAAACATTCACCAGTGAATTTCCTTTGAATTCTGTGCAAAATTTGCCAGTAATTGCTTCCGAAAGTGAAGAGAAATTTGATTTTTCTCCCTCTACTATTGTTGTTGGTGTGCAAATATGTAATACCTTGGATATTTTTGAAAAAATATCATATTACAAGAGTGATCAATTCAATCCCCATGATCTATATCTTCCAACAAATTCATGCAGGATTGCATGCACCAAAATTTAGAATTTTGAAGAAAAAGACAACTGTGCATCCACCGTCTCGGTTGACCATACTTTTGGATATGATATGATCTTATTTGGAGCTGATATAATATTTCTTGGTTCAAAATTTCAGGTTCATAAACCTTCAGTACTGCTTGTAGTTGTTCTCATCAACGATGTGAAGAAACAAGTACCGCAAGTCTCCTTCGAAACTGCTGCTGGGGATTTGATTTCATTTCACAGTTTTGGATCTGTTGTGAACTTATTTGGATTTGATTTAATTTCTTATCTAATATTATTTGGTTCAAATTTTAAAATCCAAGAGCTTTCAGTCATGCGTGTAGCTTCTCTCACCAATTTCGGTGTGAAAAATCAAGTGCCTCAATTCTTCTTCAAATTTACTGTTGGGGATTTGGTGTTAGTTTCCTCTTATAAGGTTTCTGATATTTTATTTTATGAATCATTAGTTGTTTCTGAAGCTACATCAGATTAGGGATCTCAAGCATTCACTCTCCACAGTCCCAGGGCTTCTCCACCTTTGGTGTCATGCTCATCTCCTCACAGAACTAGTAAAGAGGAAGACATTCTGCATCCTCTTGGACAGTTGCTCCTAAGAGTTGGGGCTGATTTTACCACTCATGGATTGCTGTTCAGGGCTGTAACATATCATTTTCTTGATTTTTCCACACATGGTTCAAATCCTCAAGCACTTTTTCTCTCTTATCAGTTGATTTCAGTTTCTCTACATGGGTCCAATTTTCATCCTACAGCTGTCTATGTTCCTGATTCATTTGAGCACATTATTCTTCTTCCAAAAAGGAATATTCCTCCAGAAATATTCATTTAGTTTGGATTCATAGGTTCACATGTACAGTCTTAGGATGCTGTTGCATAGAAGAACCAAAAATTTCTTGATTTACTGCTTAGTTTGAGGGGGGGTATTTTTCCCATGAGGTTTTTCCCATTTCCTTGGCTATATTAAGCAGGTAATTTATTGTACAGGTTGACCTATGGCCTTTGTTGCTGGGGCCCTAGCATTTTTATGCACTTTATGTTTCTACTCCTCTGAGTATAGCTTAAAGGGGGGTGTTGGAGACATTTACCCACCATACACACTTAATTTGTTCAATTTTTCCTAGTTAAACCACTATCCTAAGTTTTATTGAATTAATTGACATCAGAGGAGAACTGTATGACATCAACATGAGCACACCCATTCCTACCTTCATTAAAGGAGGAAAACTAAGCCTTCTCCTTCATTCGGGGAGGCTAACTAGAGCACTCTGGGGCTGATGTGAGTGTCATAAATGCACTTAATTGATAACTGATGGTTATAATCAGTTAAATATCAGTGGTGAAGGCACCTCCTTTCCTTATATTGATTTTTTAATTAATATTTAATGAACTGGAGTCAACAGGGGCGCCTCCAACCACCTCTGATGGCCAGTTTGACTTCAGTTAACCCCATTAGGGTTCATTGGAGTTATTGATGCACTACAACTTGTTGGTTGGCATGTAGTGACATGTGTTTGAGCTACTTTCAGTTAGACTCAGTCATTTATTACAATCATACTTTAGTTAGGACTCAGTTAAGTCAATCAACACTTGATCAGTTGGTTAACTAGTGTGTTTACTATGGCTTACAGTCAGTTAAGCTACACCCATTCATTCAATTCGAATGATCTCCTTGGGAATTGGAATTGTCTTGGAATTCATGCATCTTGCATGATTATTGTATTGTATCATCGTTATTTCATTTGGATTATATAGATCTACTACTTCCATTGCAGCACCATTTTGCCAATTTTATGCATATTTTTCTATATTCTTTGTGAGACTGTGTTTTTAGTTCCTAGACCACTATGAAAAATTAATAATGATCACCACAGTTGTAGCCTGAGGGGTGGATGATGGTGATAGTTAACAGACTTCCTGGATGCAGTCAACCATGATTGGTCATGTAAAATAGTATAAATAGGAGGGATTAAGCAGTTAGAGGGTTGGGCTGTTAGAAGGGGTTGTTGATCTCCTGTTGGTAATAGTTGGATTTTCAGTAGTTGTTGTTGGTTGTTCATGGGTGATTCATAGTGGAGGACCCCTTTTCTACTATAATTCTATAGAGAGTAGAAGAAGAGAATACTCCAGGAGAGTCTGGTATTGATATGAGGCTATTGAGCCGCAGATCTGGCTACATGGCCATTTAATGGGTTGGGTGCACTTGACGTGGCATAGTTCACCAAGGTCAGACAGTTATCCTTAATTTGTTCGTTCATTCTACATTTTGTCCACCACAAATATTTGTGTGCTTCTTTACCATTCTTGATGTCTTGAAGTTGTATCGTCAGATTGGCTAGATGCAACTGAATCTGCACCATCCATGCGGCACCATTGCTAATGGGCAAGGCCTCTAACTTCATTTCCAGTTCTAGTGGTTCTTTCTGCGATTCAACATTTTGTTGCATTAACATCCCACCAATGTGTGGTAATAGCACAATAATAAACCACTCTTTATGCTACACATCAAAATTTTGGAAGCTTACCTTGGCCATCAGTTTTTTAAACCGTTGGTCAAAATCCCATACCGTTTTCACCAATGCTTGTTTTATTTCTTTGATTTCGTTAATACACTATGACTCTGATTTAGGTTTCCTGAACTCAGAGATCATTCCAGCTCAGATCTCTTCAAGGGCCTTTTGTGGTGTTTTGATTGGTACAGCACAGAAATTCATGAACCGGTATAGTGTGCAACCCCTCAAGGTCATGATCATCTAAGCCTTCTTTATGTCTGAATTATGGACTAAATGTACCATCCAAATAGCTTCACAGAGGAACCAATGCTGTTCTAGGTCTTCTGTTCCATTTCCATTGAATGTGGGTAACCAGACATCTATCGCAGCCATTGAGTTGGAATCGAGGTTTTCTGGTACAGGATTCAAAGGGGGTGTACCTTCTCATGCACTATTCATGGAGCTAGCACTATCTGTATTAGTAGTCCTTTCCAGGGATGAAGCTATAGATCTAGCCTCTGGTGATATTGCTGGTGTTACGTAGTTATTTCTTGATCTCGACCTCTCCTCAAAATCCTCAGAATCTTTAGGTCCTTCCGAAATCAGGCTATAGTCCTCCTCCATCGCAAGCCCCTTCATCTTCGCACAACTGAAGTTCATGTTCACTTTCCTTGAACAAATTAGGATTCTGTCATTCCTGTTTAGTTTTCCTTCTCTTTACTGATCTGAATATTCTTCCACTTCTTAGGACTCCAACTTCTAGTTCAAGTTCTATTTTTCTGGGTAACATTTCAACTCACCCTTCTCCATCTTCTTAATAGGTCATCCATGACATAGCCTAATTCTAGCATGCAAATCAACTACTCAGCTACAAAATACCCATCTCATAGGCAAGCATTTTTATCCATGTACTGATATATAACAAGAATCTTCTTCGAGGTCCTTTGAAAAAATTTCTTTTAGCTTCACTATATGAGGTTATAGTGTCTACTACAAACTCAGTAATATATCCTTGAAATATACTATCAACCTAAAAATCAACAAATCTAGAGATGGTGTTACTTACACTACTTACCTCACAAACCAACTGATCACTCCACTTGACGGTCTCTCTTCTCTGGAAGCTTTTCTGATTAGTCACCAATCTTGACAACCATTCATGCAGTAAAATGGGGAACTCAGCAAGGAATATCTTTTGAATATCAGAATATATATATTTGTCTATCTAGTTCTCTGCACTCAACTATGTCCCTACACTCTCTTCTTGCGCGAATGATAGTGTTTTAGAATCCAAAGAATATTCTATCTCCTTCTTCATCAGATGCCACAACATTTGCCTTGTTTTGATCAATAAGGTCCTAACAATGGAACCATTTTTTGGCCACTTTTCCTAACTCGTGCGACCCAGGTTCTGCGCAACCCGTCAACCCAACAAAAACTGGAGATACCGGCTCGATAGAGAAAGCCCCGTCAGCAACGCCCATGAAGTAGGAGCAGTCTCGCCAGAGATATCTCTTCGATGGGTAGCCATCGGAACCATGTTTCCATGATTTTCGAGGGATTATGGTCCCTTGGCACAAGGCCAGGGCTCTCGATGAAGGAAATTGGATGGATGGACGGTGGAGGTCATCTTGCGTGGCTATGCGCAACAATATGTTAGTGCATGCAACCTATATTTGTTTCCAACATCGTAGGTGGTGCAACCTATGTGATGCATCTGATTCATACTAACAGACCACCTACGACTTATGTCATGACTTATGACATAAACAAACAGACCGCTATATGCATATATTTCAACGATGCTTTCATAACATTCATTTATTAATTACAGTATACATTAGGCATTTAACCCATATTTCATAATCATACAAGAAACAAATAAAAACCATTCGCATGACCATTCACAGCATTAATCATCCATTCAAACACAATAAATAATGTGGAAACCTATATGGGAAAAACCACCAAGGTGCTCTTCATCTGGCATGAAAAAAGGGTGTAGCACCTTGCAGTTCGTAGGATGCATATTGATCTTAAGATATGTCTTTATGACTAAGACTTTGGGTTCTCATGCTCTTTGGTTTAGTCTTCTACCCTACTCCTACTCCTATACTGTAATTAATAAATGAATGTTATGAAAGCATCGTTGAAATATATGCATATAGCGGTCTGTTTGTTTATGTCATAAGTCATGACATAAGTCGTAGGTGGTCTGTTAGTATGAATCAGATGCATCACATAGGTTGCACCACCTACGATGTTGGAAACAAATATAGGTTGCATGCACTAACATATTGTTGCGCATAGCCACGCAAGATGACCTCCACCGTCCATCCATCCAATTTCCTTCATCGAGAGCCCTGGCCTTGTGCCAAGGGACCATAATCCCTCGAAAATCATGGAAACATGGTTTCGATGGCTACCCATCGAAGAGATATCTCTGGCGAGACTGCTCCTACTTCATGGGCGTTGCTGACGGGGATTTCTCTATCGAGCCGGTATCTCCGGTTTTTGTTGGGTTGACGGGTTGCGCAGAACCTGGGTCGCACGAGTTAGGAAAAGTGGCCAAAAAATGGTTCCATTGTTAGGACCTTATTGATCAAAACAAGGCAAATGTTGTGGCATCTGATGAAGAAGGAGATAGAATATTCTTTGGATTCTAAAACACTATCATTCGCGCAAGAAGAGAGTGTAGGGACATAGTTGAGTGCAGAGAACTAGATAGACAAATATATATATTCTGATATTCAAAAGATATTCCTTGCTGAGTTCCCCATTTTACTGCATGAATGGTTGTCAAGATTGGTGACTAATCAGAAAAGCTTCCAGAGAAGAGAGACCGTCAAGTGGAGTGATCAGTTGGTTTTTGAGGTAAGTAGTGTAAGTAACACCATCTCTAGAGTTGTTGATTTTTAGGTTGATAGTATATTTCAAGGATATATTACTGAGTTTGTAGTAGACACTATAAACTCATATAGTGAAGCTAAAAGAAATTTTTTCAAAGGACCTCGAAGAAGATTCTTGTTATATATCAGTACATGGATAAAAATGCTTGCCTATGAGATGGGTATTTTGTAGCTGAGTAGTTGATTTGCATGCTAGAATTAGGCTATGTCATGGATGACCTATTAAGAAGATGGAGAAGGGTGAGTTGAAATGTTACCCAGAAAAATAGAACTTGAACTAGAAGTTGGAGTCCTAAGAAGTGGAAGAATATTCAGATCAGTAAAGAGAAGGAAAACTAAACAGGAATGACAGAATCCTAATTTGTTCAAGGAAATTGAACATGAACTTCAGTTGTGCGAAGATGAAGGGGCTTGCGATGGAGGAGGACTATAGCCTGATTTCGGAAGGACCTAAAGATTCTGAGGATTTTGAGGAGAGGTCAAGATCAAGAAATAACTACGTAACACCAGCAATATCACCAGAGGCTAGATCTATAGCTTCATCCCTGGAAAGGACTACTAATACAGATAGTGCTAGCTCCATGAATAGTGCATGAGAAGGTACACCCCCTTTGAATCCTGTACCAGAAAACCTCGATTCCAACTCAATGGCTGCGATAGATGTCTGGTTACCCACATTCAATGGAAATGGAACAGAAGACCTAGAACAGCATTGGTTCCTCTGTGAAGCTATTTGGATGGTACATTTAGTCCATAATTCAGACATAAAGAAGGCGTAGATGATCATGACCTTGAGGGGTTGCACACTATACCGGTTCATGAATTTCTGTGCTACACCAATCAAAACACCACAAAAGGCCCTTGAAGAGATCTGAGCTGGAATGATCTCTGAGTTCAGGAAACCTAAATCAGAGTCATAGTGTATTAACGAAATCAAAGAAATAAAACAAGCATTGGTGAAAACGGTATGGGATTTTGACCAACGGTTTAAAAAACTGATGGCCAAGGTAAGCTTCCAAAATTTTGATGTGTAGCATAAAGAGTGGTTTATTATTGTGCTATTACCACACATTGGTGGGATGTTAATGCAACAAAATGTTGAATCGCAGAAAGAACCACTAGAATTGGAAATGAAGTTAGAGGCCTTGCCCATTAGCAATGGTGCCGCATGGATGGTGCAGATTCAGTTGCATCTAGCCAATCTGACGATACAACTTCAAGACATCAAGAATGGTAAAGAAGCACACAAATATTTGTGGTGGACAAAATGTAGAATGAACGAACACATTAAGGATAACTGTCTGACCTTGGTGAACTATGCCACGTCAAGTGCACCCAACCCATTAAATGGCCATGGGATACCATGGTCTCGCATATGCCAGTCAAGAGGCCATCGCAACGAAGAATGTTGATATTTGCAAAAAGTTGTATGTACCCCTGTAAACCTATTCTATACAATTTGTAAATCAGTAGGACATGATGAGAAATATTGTAGAGCATATTATCTCTTGAAAGAAAAGACTGTTGACACCTAATTAATGAAAAATGAAGGATTCAGTAAGGCTGAATAGGTGCAAGCCTTGTATAATCCTATGCAATTACCCCCTAATCAGTACCAACCATAGTATACACCTCAATAGTCGTATGTGCAACAAAATCCCTATCAGACACTCTACCAGCAGAACCAATATCCACCCCAGCAACCACACCCGCAGGGAAGGGGTGGCAGAAACTTCAGACGAACAGGTGGAGGATGAGGATTTGGTAGAGGAAGAGGTCAAGTTACATGCTATAAATGTTGAAAATGGGGTCAATTCAATCCCCTGCCAGATATTTTTTAGAGCCTGCGATGTCATGCTCGTACTGTAAGGGACAGGACCATAATGTCGAACAATGTCCTTAGCTGATCACAAAGTGGCAAACAATGACCATTGCAGGACCTAACCCTACACCGAACCCAAAACCAAACCCAAATCCAAATTTAAATGTTCAAATGATTACCACTAAACCATGAGGCCTGAACATCATCATCATGACTGGAGGAGATGCAACAACTGGAGTAGACAAGGATAAACTGCAAGAACAACCACAACCACAAGTAGGGAAAGTGGCACAGAAAAAGGAGCCACTAAAAGTCCAGAAACAGAAGGAAGTATTCTGGGATGTACAATCAGAATTCGTAGGCTCAGAAGTACCCTCAACATCTGCAAAAGTCAAGGAAATTCCAGAACGGTTTCAACGCATATTCCAGAAAAAGGTTCCATTAAAGGTTAGTAAGCTAAGAACCTTTATGTCAAGTTGTTTAACACTAATGCAAGATAAAGATGTTATTGTAGAACTACAAGCAATGATAGAAGAGATACATGAAGAGACACGACCCAAAAAGAAGTTTAACCAAGTGCGAAAAAAACTTAAAACTGGCCGTGAGTTGAGGATTACTACGCAAATAGGTGACTACGTCATGGATTATATCATCTTGGCTATGGGCTCAGATGTCAATATTTTGATGATACAAGCTTGGTAAATTATGGGAAATACATGCTTGGATTGGCCTCATATCCAGTTGCGACTTTCTAATCAGGCCAAGGTCCTACCCATTGGCTGGTTAAGCAATGTCTCCGTCGATTTTGAAGGATTATGCACATCTATAGACTTTGAAGTCATTAACATTGTTGATGACATGAACCCATACCCTGCTCTATTGGGAATAAATTTGGAAATAGACAATCAGACCATTATAAATTTCAAGAAAATGATTCTCTCATTTGAGGATGAGGAAATGAGGGTAGTATCACCCATCGATCCATTTGAGGGACAAATATATGTCGAGCCTATCTACAATGAGGGACAGGGTGACTATCTTGACCAATCTACATTGTCATAGCTCTGCAGGAATATTGCACTAATCCTACTACCAATAGTAACCTGAGATGGAGATGCACGATTTCATGTACATCTAACTTAGGAGAGGATTTAGAGGGTTGGAAAAATAGATTACACGAAGTCTCTATGAGAAGGTGTGCAAGAGTTACAAGGTTTGTGCGACAGGTGGAGAATGCATCAAGGGAGCTACCCACCTATGAGGGTTTCATACAGACATTGGAGATGACACCTAGAACCTGGTATACCTCTTTGGAGCCGCAACAAGGAAACCAATATTGCAAAAGACGTGTTAACAAATCTACACATATAATTGAAGTTGCAGATGAGCATACAAAAATTGATGTTGCGCTTCATACGGTAAAGGAGAAGATACTTGTTGAGAACCCTGTCAAAGAGGCTAATTATCACCAATGCAATGCAACCATTCAACAATACAGTCTACGAAGAGATCCAGATGATGATCTGATTTATATCAACAGACCAAAATCAAAGGGCACACAAGAAGTAGAGGGAAGTATCATTCCAAGTGATTAGTTCCTCCAGCCCCTAAAAATAAATAAAGTACATATCAAATCACCAAATAACACAAAGTTCACCAATATCAAATATTATTGGGATGAAGAATTAGTTGCAAAGATCGCAGACCTACTACATGAATATCATGACTTATTCACTACCAACGTATCAGAAATGAGGGGAATAGTGGGAGACTTAGGAGACTTGAAAATACGCCTACGGATAGATGCTAAACCAAATAAGTAGAAACAAAAAGCATGGCAGGATCAACATATCAGGGTTAATCTAGTCAAAGAAGGAGGACTTGTCTTACTGTATGACAACAGATTGTTCAAGCAACCAGATAAGTTGAAGACACCTTGGCTAGGGCCATATAGGATCGCAAACATCACTGGTGTAAGCGCAGTAAAACTTTAGAGGTTAGAGGGTACCTATGTCATGATTATGGTGAATGATAGTCGCCTGAAGCCATACTACGACACGCATAACATCCTGAGTTAAAAAAAAAATATGAGGCCAAAATACGTAACCTGGTTCTATCTTAGGGCTGCGATAAAACCACCATAGAAGATCAAGAGATAAGTGCAAGTGCTGACACCAGAACCAACATCAGCATAGAATCTATAATACACACAAAAATCTAACACTAGCATAGGAAAAAATGAACAAAGAAAAAAGCTGTCAGCACACAGGGCAAATAAAAAAGCGGTAAAAGGATGCAAAAAGAGGGAATGACATGCTGGCCGTCATTATACTATGAATATTTGACTTTTATCTAGGTAGCTGCCACTATTAAGTGACATTAATCCAACACGGTACAAGGAGTAGGGTGGCATACTTTGTCATACCATCACTCATCCTTTCCATAGCGACCATAACTATGCTGATAGGTACAGCCCAAAAAGCGAGTTGTAGAAGTTAATGAAGAAAGTGTCAACAGAAGCAACTCGGCTGATCGATTAGACCCCGACATCTCCTCAAGTGATGATTACAGGACGTAGAGGGTTGTATAGATACTCGGAATCCCCATCAACCATTCTATTATGCATGGTGAAGTCTTGAGAAAACCAGAGCCACATGATTACAGAGCTAAACCCTGCAATCATTGTTCAATTACGCCAACATCCATGGTAATTAACATTCCTAGTGAGATAGAGGCATCAAAAGCAACTATCATCTATGGTTTCCACATTGAATAGGAAGAATAACTATAGTTTCTCGAGGTATAGAAACCCCAACAACAACCAGAGATTGACCCCATGGTGAGAATGCACAACCAGCATATCAGGGAGGATGGTCATGGTACCATTCCAACCCTAGGGTCATGCGTTGTGCCTAACCCAGTTCAAAGAATGCCAATTTATCTGGGACTACAACAAGAAGCTGTAGCACCTGACAAAGAGCTGAGGTATCTCAAAGAGATGTACTCGGGAAATGTGTCCGGCATACTGCAATCGTAGTGGATAAAATGCAAGGCTACCACCACTCTGGATGATATAGGAAAGGAAACTCCTAGTGAAGAAGCAGAGGATATCATGGAAGAAGACTCACTGCCACGAAGAGGGTCAGGAGTGGAGAGAGCTTATCCAAATTTCCCACACTATATTCCACCAAGGAGAACTGATGCAGAGGAGAGCACCCTCCTAAACAAGGCATTGACTACTCTAGTCGCGCCGCGAATTCCTATCGACGTTCCCCTGTTAAAGGATATATTTCCTGAGTTGGCTACATTGAAGTTTCAAGACTTTGACACTCAGCAACAGGAAGGATTACAAATAAAAAACTGCATGGTCGTGGACCAATATACTAGAAGTGATGCCCATGTACTCAGTCCAAAGGATTGGGCTGAGGGACTTTCCTGCATAGGTCTGATAAACATGATTTTCATGCCTCACTTTGGCCATAGCATACAAGTCAATACATATGTGAAGAAATTACTAGTCTGCTTCCATGGAGGATGTCTATGGATGGATCAGCCATATCCGGTCGACACCGAGTTAATTTCAAGGATCACTGGCCTACCAAATGAAGGCGTAGATCTTGCGACCTACCTTGCCAACAAGACATTAACCCAATTAAGTGAAAGCATAACCTTCATTAAGAAATCTAGGGCTTCTTGGTTGGGCCCATCCAGGACAAAATTGTGCACGTCTCCACAAATATCATATCGTGTAAGATGCTCCACAAGATGATACCCAAGCAATGTTCGACAGTAGTGGTGGAAATCGCATATTTATGCACACCAGGAGGAATATTCAACTGGTCATGGTACTTGCTAAACGAACTTATAGACAATGCGATGCAGGCTCAACTCAAGGACACCTATAAATTCCACTATTCTTGGCTGCTAATATTGATTTGATTCACTATGTGTGATAACCCACCAGACTACGTTCAGATGGATTTCCCACTACCTTTCCTTTGCGCAGGAACTTGCTGACGCAATTGCTATGGTTGCATAAGATAACCTCGCTAGTCTGAGGATGCAACAATTAAACATTGCTAGCCAAGTCGAGGGGCGTCTCAACAAGTTAGTAGAGGCCGATACATATGGTGTAGATCCTAGTGTTCCACTCGTTAAGCCAGCATTAGTGCCACCAATCAAAGTGACGATCCAAAGGCAAGCACTCGAGGTAGACACAAAGACAAGTGCAGGCCCTGATGATGACAGCGTGGAGATAGACTTCTCCAAGATAGCCTTGGAGGATATCTATAGCATTCAGCAGGTGGCCGCATATAAAATTCAGCTAAGGGAAAATGTTGTTGCTTATCAGGAAGAAAAACAACAGCGAAAGGCAAATTTTCGCAAGGCCCTATTGAAGCAAAAAGAGAAAGAACTAGAGGGGTGCATCACCCTTCTTACCGAAAAGGAACAAGAAATATTAGCGTGTGAAGAAATCCGTGTCACATTAGTGGACTCCATCAGGAATTCCATTGCAACATTCCCACCAGAAGCACGACAAGAAGATTAAGACTCCATGGCTAAAGTAACCAAGCTCATGTAGATCGTGCTTAATATTTGGCAACAAGTGGAAGAGATACAATCCAAGAAGATGCTAAGCACACCACCAAAGGTGCTTGAGGAAAGAAGAAGAGAAGTGTTTGAAGCTGCTGAGAAAATCAGAGAAGGTGAAGCACTCTGCACAAAGGCTGCAGATGTTGTCGTTACCGTTTGGGGAGCGATGCTTGAAGATGAAATAGCTAAGTAGATCAAATAGAGTGTACGGAAGGAAGATGAGAAAATCAGTGCTGCAAAGGTGGAAATGAGGAAGCTACCTCTTCAACAGAAGGTCACCAAAAATGCCGAAATCAAGAGACTGCAGTAAGAAGTGTAGACCCTTCGCAAACAAGAACAAGCAAAGGAAACTGAGGTAGAGAAGTAGCAGTCAAAATACGAGCCCCTCATAGACTTTATTCAGCCTTTACAACAAAAAATTGAAGGCATGGTATAATAAATAGAAGCGGAACCATTAGAACATGTCCATTCCGACCGTGTTGAGTAGTTGGTCACACAAGAAGAAGTTGCGGAAGAAGTCACCAAGGTTCAACAGATGGTGCAAACATTCAAGGACAAGGTTTGTCCTCCTGCATAGCCTGAGACAGCACTAAGAACTTAAAATTATGCAAGGAAATAAGGCCGAGGCGTGTAGCAAAAAAAAAATTCTCTAGAGGGAGGAAAGTAGCAAGAGAGGCATCTCTAGTGCAACTTGGTGTGCACAGATGAATTTACGCAGATAGAGGAAGTTGTGCTGACAGAGGAAGTTGTGTAGATAGAGGAAGTTGTGCAGAAAGACAAATTTATGCTGAAGCAATGGTGTGCTTTAAAACCGCCAACAAACCAGCTAGCAGACAACTAGAGGGAGGTTGCAGATAGCTGGCAGCCATCGATGGACCATTAAATGCATATGGATTCACCAAATATTTGGCTCCTGTGATAGGATGTCACCCTGGATAGAATGACTAGCTCATCAAGTGCGAGAAACTCTATGTTGTTAACCAAACATCACATCAATACTCGATCACCACTGTCGTTATGGGGGAGTGACGACGTTGTTAATCATAATAAATCTGAGAGGAAAATATGGTACACCAATGGAAGGTCTTGTACTAATGATGCACATGGATATTCCTAGATGGAATCTGACCCAGTGCTCCTCTTATAAAAGGTGGGCACGCCCTGCTCCAAGTAGAGATTTGGTGCATGAACCCATTCGAAGGGAGGGTAGAGAGTTTGGTACACTTGGTCGTGCTGCTTAAGCACTAGTTACATATGGGTTGGGGTGTGGCCTGGCGAGCAGCCCAGTGGGATAAATCAGTTGCTGCAACCTTCAGTGTGCATGGTATCTCCGAATATGGGAATAAGAAAGATGTTAACAGTATGCAAGTTAATTTGACCCATCTAGAAGTCTCTGGCAAAGTCATCCTTGGCTATTTATTTTTCAGTAGGTTACTAGCCCTAGCTACGGCACTCGAAAGGACTCCGGTAGGGACTAGAGTTCTTGCCCCATTTGAAAAAGTTTGTAGGGTAGGGACCAGAGTCCTTGTAGAATTTGACAAAGTCTACAGGGCTGGTGAGCAGGCCCAACGTCCAGTAGTCTAGGTGAGGCCTGCATGTGGGGAAAGAGCAGAGAAGGGATACATGGATGGATATGGCTTCCAGACCATGATGCTCAAGTGAAATTTTTCAAATTTTGGGCGAATCACTCACCTCTGATCACTCCCTTGAATTTGGGGATTCTTTGGATTTCAATATGGACGATGCCTCATGCTTCAAAGCTCATACCTCCAGTTGGGCACTAGCCCACCCAGATCTGCAAAACAGGGAGTGGAAAAGCAAGAATATAGGGAAAAAGAGGATGCAGGAAATGACAAAATTGAGGAAGAAATTTGGGAGAGTCTGGTAGCGATAGGAGGCTGTTCAGCTGCAGATTTAGTTGTTGTGTGTGCAAAACACTAGGAGTAAGAGTAGGGTAGAAGAATAAACTAGAGAGCATGAGAACTAGAAGTCTGATTCATAAAGACATATCTTAAGATCAGTCTGCATTCCATGGACTGCAAGGTGCTAGACCCTTTTCTCATGCCAGATGAAGAGAACCTTGGTGGTTTTTCCCAGATGGGTTTCCACATTATTTTCTTGTGTTTGAATGGATGATTAATGTTGTGAATGGTTATGCGAATGGTTTTTATTTGCTTCCTGTATGATGATGAAATATGGGTTAAATGCTTGATGTATATTATAATTAATAAATGAATGTTATGGAAGCATCGTTGAAATATATGCATATAGCGGTCTGTGCATTTATGTCCTAAGTCATGACGTAAGTCACAGGTGGTCTATTAGTACGAGTTAGATGCGTCGCATAGGTTGCACCACTTATGATTTTGGAAACAAATATAGGTTGCATGTGCTGCCATATTGTTGTGCTTAGCTGCGCAAGACGACCTCCACCGTCCAACCATCCAGTTGCCTTCATTGAGCACCTTGGCCTTGCGCCAAGGGACTATAATCCCTCAAAAATCACAGAAACATGGTTCTCGTTGTTACCCATCGAAGAGATATATTGGGTGAGACTGTGCCTACTTCATGAGCATTGTTAATGGGGCTTGCTCTGTTCGGCCAGTATCTTGGTTGGTTGTTGGGTTGACGGGTTGCATAGAACCTTGGTCGTGCGAGTTAGGAAAATTGGCCAACAAATGGTTTTGTTGTCGAGACCTTATTTATCAAAATGAGGGAAATTTTGTGGAATCCAACGAAGAGGGAGATAGAATACTGGTTGGATTCTAAAACACTAGAATTCATGCAAGAAGAGAGCACAAGGACACAGTTCAGCGCAGAGAATTGGATAAATGAATATATATATATTCTGATATTCATGAGATCTTCTTTGCAAAGTTCCCCATTTTACTGCATGAATGGTTGTCAAGATTTGCGACTAAGCAAACAAGCTTCTAGAGAAGAGAGACCGTCGAGTGGAGTGATCAGTTGGTTTGTGAGGTAACCAATGTAAGTAACACCATCTCTAGAGTTTCTTATTTTTAGGTTGATAGTATATTGTAAGGATATAGTACTGAGTTTGTAGTAGACACTATAACCTCATATAGTGAAGCTAAAAGAAATTTTTTCCAAGGACCCCGAAGAAGATACTTGTTATGTATCAGTACATGGATAAAAATGCTTGCCTATGAGATGGGTATTTTGCACCTGAGTAGTTGAGTTTCATGCTAGAAGGAGGCTATGTTGCAGGTGACCTATTAAGAATATGGGGAAGGTTGAGTTCAAATGTTCGCCATAAGAACAGAACCTGAACTTGAAGTTGGATTCTTGAGAATTGGAAGAATATTCAGATCAAGAAAAAGAAGGAAAACCAAAAAGGTATGACAAAATCCTAGTTTGTTTGAGGAAAGTGAAGATGAACTTCAGTCGTGCGAATACGAAGGGTCTTGCGATGAAGAGGAGGACTATAGCCCAATTTTGGAAGGACCTAAATATTCTAAGGATTCTGAGGGGACTTCGAGATTAGGACACAACTACGTAACACCAGAAAAATCACCAGATGCCAGATCTAGAGCTTCATCCCTAGAAAGGACTACTAATATGGATAGTGCTGGCCCCATGACTAGTGTGCAAGAAGGTACACCCCCTTTGAATCCTGTCCCAAAAATCCCCGACGCCAACTCAATGGCTGTGATAGATGTTCGGTTACCCACATTCAATGGAAATGGAATGGAATACCCAGAACATCATTGGTTCCTCTGTGAAGCTGTTTGGATGGTGCATTTAGTCCATAATTCAGACATAAAGAAGGTGCAGATGATCACAATCTTGAGGGGTCACGCACTAGACTGGTTCATGAAGTTATGTGTTGCACCAATCAAAACACCACATAATACCCTTGAAGAGATCCAAGCTCCAATGATCTCTGAGTTCAGGAAACCTAAATCGGAGTCGCAGTGTATTACCTAAATCAAAGAAATAAAACAAGCGTTGGTGGAAATGGTATGGGATTTTGACCAACGGTTTAAAACACTGATAGCCAAGGTAAGATTCCAAATGTCTGATGTGCAGTATAAAGAGTGGTTTATTGCTGTGTTGTTACCACACATCCGAGGGCCATTAATGCAACAGAAGATTGAATCGCAGATAGAAGCACTAGAACTGGAAATGAACTTAGAGGCCTTGCCCATTGGCGATGGTGCCGCATGGATGCTGAAGATCCAATCATAGCTATCCAATCTAACGATACAAATTCAAGACATCAAGAAGGGTAGAGAAGTACAAGAATATTTATGGTGTACAAAATGTAGAATGGATGGACACACTAAGGATAGCAGTCCGACCTTGATGAACCATGTCACATCAGGTGCACCCAACCCATTAAATGGCCATGGGATACCATGGTGTCGCACATGCTAGTCAAGAGGCCATCGCGATGAAGAATGTTTATATTTGCAAAATGTTGTAAGTACCCCTGCAAACCTATTATGTAAATTTTGTAAATTAGTAGGACATTATGAGAAAGATTGTAGATCATATTAGCTCTTGAAAGAAAAGACTGTCGACACCTACTTAATGAAAAATGAAGGATTCACTCAAGATAAATAGGCACAAGCCTTGTATCATCCTATGCAGCTACCCCCTAATAAATACCAACCATAGTATGCACCTCAACAATTGTAGGTGCAACAAAAGCCCTATCAACCACTCTACCAGCATAACCAATATCCACCCCAACAACCACACCCACAGGGACAGGGTGGAGGAAGCTTCAGAGGAAGAGGTGGAGGATGAGGATTTGGCAGAGGAAGATGTCAAGTTACATGCTATAAATGTGGGAAACTGGGTCACTATGCCAGAGATTGTTTAGAGCCTCCGAAGACATGCTCGTATTGTATGGGACATGACCATAATGTCGAACAATGTCCTTAGCTGATCGCAAAGTGGAAAGCAAGGACCATCACAGGACCTAACCCTACACCAAACCCAAATCCAAATGTAGATGTTCAAATTATTACCGCTGAACCACGAGACCTGAACATCGTTGTCATAACTTGAAGAGGTGCGATGACTGGAGCAGACTAGGATAAACCGCAAGAACAACTGCATCCACAAGTAATGCCAGCAGTGCAGAAAAAGGAGCCATTGAACATTCATAAAGAGAAAAATGTATTATGGGACATACAACCAGAATTCATAGGCTCATAAGTACCCTTACATCTGCAAAAGTCAAGGAATTTCCTGAACGGTTTGAACCCATATTCCAGAAAAAGGTTCCACCAAAGGTTAGTAAGCTAAGAACCTTTCTGTCAATTTGTTTAACGCTAATGCAAGATAAAGATGCTATTACAAAACTACAATCAATGATAGAAGAGATATGTGAAGAGTCGTGACCTAAAAAAAACGTTAACCAAGTGCGGAGAAAACTTAAAACTAGCCACGAGTTGAGGATGACTACGCAGATAGGTGACTACGACATGCATTATATCATCTTGGATCTGGGCTCAGATGTCAATATTTTGACACACCAATCTTAGGAAAGTATTATAAATTCACACATGTACTGTTCTCCTATCCAGTTGTGACTTTCTAATCAAGCAAAGGTCCTACCCATTGGTTGGTTAGGCAATGTCTCCGCCGATGTCAAAGGGTTGTGCACATCTACAGACTTTGAAGTCATTAACATTGTTGATGAAATGAACCGATACCCTACTCTATTGGGAATAAATTGGTCCATAGACAATCATACCATTATAAATTTCAAAAAAAGGATTCTCTCATTCAAGGATGAGGAAATGAGGGTAGTGTTATCGCTCCAAGAAACTCCTCTAGGTTGCAGCTTGAGGATGCCTAGTAACTTAATTTTTGTATGGTTTTCTAAGTGGATCAAGTGAAGTGACCTATAGGAACTCACACTCTCAATACATGCATGAAACTCAATCAGGGATAAGGCTTCTAACTACCACTGTTCATAGGTTTGATAATATGGTGCAAAGATGGAGAACTTATCATGCTGGCAGATTCATACATAAACTAGATATATATAAATCGCTAATCATAACAAGGAAAGTACTTATAATTCAAATCATCAATATGCCAATAAGATGATAGCTATGAGACATCAATTAAACTGAATAAAACTGAATAACACATTCAAGCATAAGCATAGAATAGACAAGAAACGGAAGCTGAACATATGATATCAAAAGAGCTTATCTTAGGTCACGAGCAATATGAGAAGCTTGACAATAGTAATGGTCTACAAGTCCCCGAAGTCTAATTCTCTATTCAAAATAATTCATAGGATTTAGAACCTTTACAAAAATATTTAGATCCTGAAAAATTGGATCTATTTTACTAAAAATAGATAAAATTAATGTTTTTTGCAAAATTAGGTCAGAAACCCTAATTTAACTACTAGTCTATCTAATGCTAACTCTTGTTTACTCATTGAACTTTTCGATGACTGTAGTGAGCACTGAAGTATAGCTTTAACCTGTCATATGATAGATAAGCCACTATTGCTAAAAAATAGGTAGGTTTTGTGACCCTTTTCTCCATGGTTGTATCCCCAAAACTGGAACAGACCTCTCCCATTGGTGTTTTCAAACAAATTTCAGCTTTATATTTCATCCTTGAGGTAGTTCTACTCACCAAAACTAGTTCTGCAAGCCAACACATCTTTTTGCACCCTTTTCTACTTTTGATGGTTAAATAGGCAGAATCCTGGGTCTGTTAGCTGTTGAAATCTCTGCTTTCGGTGGCTAATGAACAACTGTTGCATTCGCCTAAGCCACTGAAAGATCTGTTTTCTGCAAAATTTTATTTATCCTTTAAATCAAACTTTTACACTTCACTCCTGTCCTTCTGATACTTTCTAAACCTACATAAGGTTTGGAATATTATCAATATCATGGGCTACCTCCGGATTCTGAAGTCTAATAGCCGCCTCTACTAGGGTTTCCAGCGTAAGATGTGCTCTAGGGTTTGAATCTTTCTTCTGGAGCATTGACCTTCTTATCATCCTATAGATCCTAGAGTTATCCTTCATCAATATCAGATTTCGTCAACCTGTATAATAGCAGCATCATGGGCTGCCTCCGGATCTTGTAAGCTTGCTGCTGCCTTTGCTAGGTTTTCCAGCACAAGATGTGTTTTAGGGTTAGGGTTTGGATTTTCCTTCTAAGACCTCTAGTTCATGTATTTTCCCTAATAGCCAGTTGGTTCTCTGGGACCTAGTTTTGATCTTTAAACTCTTCACATCTGCAGCAAATCTTCATGGACTGATAGATGAGGTCGAAAATGCCACCTGGAGGACTCACAGGTCATCTTTTGCCCTAAAACCTTGGCCAAACTGCTGAAAACTTGGGCTTAGAGATGGATTTGGTCCTTCAAATATGTGATACCTATGTATAAACCAAAAGAGGTTTTTGTATATTGGTTTGTTTTGAAAAAAAAATCTCTCATTTTTTTGAAATTCATTTTAATTTTCCCGGGATCTCGATTTCAAAAACATGGTCAAATAGGAAATTATGAGATCCAAAAATTAGGTCTCAGAAATAGATTTGATTCTCCCAATATGAAACACATGTAGGGAAAATGAGAGAGGTTATTGTTCTCTGACTTGTTAGGAACAAAAACCTTCGATATTTTTGGAAAATTATTCTCCTGTCGCTCAGAATCACCATTTAAAAAACATGCCTTTTCATAATAAAATGCCACTTTCGGTGGCTTGGAGCACCCTGAAATTTCGGTCTTAGCTACCAAAAGCAAATATTTCAATGGCTAATGAACCATTGGTATGTTCACCTAAGACATCGAAAGTACCTTTTCAAAAAACGTGATCAATAGGCTTTCGGTGGTTAACGTGGTCCTGAGCCGAAGCTATTAGTTGCTGAAAGATGGCTTTTTGGTGGCTAATGAACTGTTGAAAAGTCTGCCTAAGCCATCGAAAGCTAAAATTTCTATTTTTTTTGAAAAATAGAGCACCAACTATTCAAACTTTATTAATCACATATAAAATCTCATACTACATTTTGAAATCCTCATCATTGAGCAAAAATAAATTTTCTGAGTTTGACTGAGTGAAAACTAATTTATTTAGGAGATAACATCTAGCTCCTAATCGAGGATGGGAACCTCCCTGTGAGGTCCCAAGAATGTTGATTTATATGTAACTTCAGAATGTATTTCACTTGTATTTATTATATATTTTAACCCGATGTTTATTCCGGGATGTACTTGAGTTATGTCATGCCCCGATGTTCCTATCAGAAAGGTCTATCATGTAAACAATTCATGTCAAGTCATTATGGGTAACCCTCCTATTGTCTAAGGGTTAAAGTCCCTGCAGTCCCGGGGCACTAGGGTTATTAGTCTCTCCTAGTAGAGGTCGGCCCTGGTAGGGTTTTAGTCATGTCTGGATTAGTATAAATAGAGAACTGGAGTCTCTATTTATCACACAACTTATACACACTCAAGTGTAGCGCATAGTTGAGGAAGGAGAAGACACTGGGGCTAGAAAAGAAGAAGGTTACTGTTGTCAAGAGATCACTTACTATTTTGGGGCTTTTCTATTTTGGTACTGATTCTATCTTTGAGGAAGTTGTGGGGTTCTCACCATTTATGGTTTCCCTGAGGATAAACAGTGTGTTCATTGTCTCTTTTGTTTGATTGTTGTGCTTGTTATTCTCTCAGTAAAGATCCTAATATAATACTAGCTTAATGATGAAATTATAACATGGTATCAGAGCTAACTTGAGAAGAAGACATTGTGCAGCTGCGGGAACTAGGGATTCCTAGTTTGTGGATTTTCCTCCACAAATTTTTAGCAAACGTAAGGTGGAATAAATCTCCTCCTTAGGGCACATCTTTCTGTTGAAGTAGAATCCAATTCTGAGTTTTTTCAGTTTTGGACCCATCACTACTGCTGAAAATTAGGGCTTTTCACAGAAGAGGAATTTTTCAGTGATCCCAGGCCTGGATTGTTCTCCTCCCCAAAATCAAAGTTAGGGATAAATTTCAAGGCATTTGGGTGGACAGATCTCCGGAAAAGCAAAACCCTAATTTGCTACTGAACCAGCACTGCAGGATTTCATCTCCAAATCCAAATCCGACATCTTGACCTGGTAAGATCTAAATAGTTTGTATTTCCATTTGAGGTTCGTAGTTTAATATGTCTCATCATACCAAGCTTGATGAAAAGGTTGAGGGAGCTGATAAATTCCAAGCTTGGAAGAATAGGATCTCCTTGGTCTTGGAAGAGAATGACTTGGACTTCTATATCAATGAGGAGGTTCCAGTTGCAGAGGGAGATGAGGCTAAGGGCTTGCATAAGAATAAGTTTGTTATGGAAAATAGAATCATTGCTGATTCCATAAAGGATAATCTCATACCACAGGTGTTCTCCCTCAAGACACTTAAAGTTATGTTTGATGCCCTAACCAAATTGTTTGAAGGAAAGAACATAAATAGGAAGATGACTTTGACAAACCAATTAAAGAATGTGAAGATCCAGAATGCTGGGACTAATCAGTCTTACTTTACAAGGGTTTGTCATATCAAGGAGAAGCTAGAAGTAGTAGATGAAGAAGTGGAAAATGTAGAGATTGTGATGACCACCTTGAATGGTCTCCCTAGATCATGGGACTCTTTCATTCAAGGAATCTGTGCCAGAAAGAAGTTAGTCAAGTTCAGCAGACTATGGGAAGAATTCTCTCAAGAAGAATATCGGATAGCAGCTCGAGAAGAGAAGATGGGTAGTGAAGATCAAGCTCTCACAGTTCACTCCAAGAAAAACAGGAGGAGCAATTATCACTCCAAAGGTAATATCTCACACTCTAGAAAATATATAAATACTATTAGATGTTACACATGTGATGAGAAAGGTCACATATCCAAATTATTCCCTAACAAAAGAAATCTAAGGAAGAAGGGAAACAAGAGAAGACATCATGCCCATGCTACAGAGGATGATGAACCTTCCACAAAGAGAATCAGATAAGAGAGTGATGACTCTTCAAGTGAGGATGAATATGTTCTAATATCCATTCTCACAGGAACTATTTCACATGGAAGCAATGATTGGCTTATAGACAGTGGTGCTTCCAAGAACATGACAGGATTCAAAGAATAATTTGTGAAGCTATCTGAACATGAGTCAGCTCACAAGGTTAAACTTGGGGATGACTACCAGTATCCAACAAAAGGTAGTGGTGAATTCTTCTATAAACTAGACTCTGGAAAGTCTTTGAAGATGAAGAATGTATTATTTGTTCCAGGACTAAAGAAGAACCTCCTCTCCATATCTGCACTGGATGTAAAAGGAATGAGGGTTGCTTTTGTAGATGGCCAAGTTCTTATGTGGCCAAAGGGAAAGACTTTTGACGATGCAATAGTGATTGGAGAACAATAAGGAGTTCTATACAAGCTTTGGTTCATGACACAGTAGAACCAAATGAACTTTGGCATAGAAGGCTTGTACATGTGCATTACTGAGCACTACCACTTGCAAGCAAAGTTGTTGAAGGTCTTCGACAAATTCAAGAAAAACATGAAGGGGTCTGCAGAGGATGTGCGAAAGGAAATAACACAAAGAAGACATTTCCAAGCAGCAAGAGCAAAGCAAAAGGAATCTTGGAAATCATCCACTCCGATGTATGCGGACCAATGTCATCAAGCTCACTAAGCGGGTATGTGTACTATGTTTCTTTTATTGATGATTTTTCTAGGAAGACATGGATTTACTTCATGAAGAATAAAGATGAATTGTTTAGCAAGTTCAAGGAATTCAAAGCCTTGATCAAGAACCAGACTGAAAAGAAGATCAAGAATTCTTGATCAGATAATGGCGGAGAATTCACTTCAAATGAGTTCAAGGAACTATGTAAGGACTCAAGGATTAAGAGGGAGTTGTTCACTCCTTACAATCCACAACAGAATGGGGTTGCAGAGAGGAAGAATAGAACTATCATGAAAGCTGCAAGACCTATGCTTCATGATCAAGATATTCCTATGCATCTTTTGGTAGAAGCAGCTAGAATAGTAGTGTATGTACAAAACCGTACTCCACATAGAGTACTCAAGAACAAGACTCCTGAAGAAGTCTTCTCCGGAAAGAAACCAAAAGTTAGCCATCTCAGAATATTCGGCTGTCCTATGTACATACACATTCCAAAAGAGAAGAGAACAAAATTAGATCCTTCAGGAAAGAAGGGTATATTTGTGGGATACTCTGAAAGCTCAAAGGCTTATAGAATATACTTCCCAGGGTTCAAAAAGATTGACATCAGCAGGGATGTACCATTTGACGAAGATTCAGGCTACATCAAATCCAGAAAGAAACCTGCTGAAGAACCTGGAGAAGCAGAAGCTCCCAGAAGTCATGATACAATCATGAATGAAGAAACTCAAGAAGAAGATCAAGAATTTGAAGAACCACAAAGACCTGTAGATCCACCATAGGAGAAGAATCCTCACAAGAGGAAACCTGCTTGGGTACAAGATATTATCCAAGGTGTGGAAAGATATGGGGTTCTAGAAGAGAATCTCAGAGAAAGAAAGAGGACCAGATCCTGTTCCAGTTATGTAGCTTTACTATGTGACTTCATTGATAAAGAACCTTCCAAATATGAAGAAGCGGCGGAACGAAAAGAATGGAAGGATGCGATGATCGAAGAGTATCAATCGATCATAAAGAATGATGTTTGGGATGTTGTACCAAGACCAAAATGGAAGTCAGTTGTAACTTCCAAATGGATCTACAAGATCAAGCATGATGCAGATGGTAGCATTGAAAAGTATAAGGAAATATTTGTGGCTCAGGGTTTCTCTTATAAAGAAGGAATAGACTATGAAGAAACCTTTGCACCTGTAGCTAGATACACTTCCATCAGATCGCTACTTGCTCTGGATACAGTGATGAAATGGAAGATACACCAAATGGATGTCAAGGCTGATTTATTGAATGGTGTAGTAGAAGAGGAAGTGTATGTGGAGAAGCCACTCGCTTTTGAGACACATGACAGGGAGTCTCATGTGTGTAGATTGAATAAATCCCTGTACAGTTTGAAACAGGCACCCAGGACATGGTACGACAGAATTGACAGCTTTCTATATAGTTTGGGCTTTACCAAGAGTAAAGAAGATTCCAAACTTTACTACAAGGTTGAATATGGAAACCCAGTGATACTTCTACTATATGTAGATGATCTATTTGTGACAAGTATGGATGGGTTGATTGCTAATACAAAGAGAAATCTTGCTGCTGAGTTCAAGATGCGGGACTTGGGAATGATGCATTATTTACTAGGTATGGAGGTGTGGCAGACTTCAGATGGAATCTTTCTTAGATAAGGAAAGTATGCAGTAGAGATCCTAAAGAGATTTGGGATGATGGAATGCAAGGCATTAACCACACCTATGGCATCGAACTTGAAGCTATTGAGTGATGCTTCATCAGAGACAGTTGATGAGATGATGTATCGTGAGATGATTGGGTTCTTGATGTACCTAATGAACACAAGACTAGATATTTGCTTTGCTGTCAACACATTGAGCCAATACTTGACAGATCCGAGACATGTTCACTTGACTGTTGCAAAGCATATTCTGAGCTACCTGAAGGGTACGGTTAATTATGGGCTCAAGTATAAGGCTGATCAAAGGATTAACCTAGAGGGTTATGTTGATTTATATTGGGAAAGAAGTGCCATCGATAGGAAGAGAAATTCATGGTGTTTCTTCAGTATGGGATCAGGTATGATCTCATGGTTTAGTAGGGATCAATCCTGTGTGGCACTGAGTACAGCTGAAGTAGAGTATGTTGCATCCTGTTCAGCTAGTTGTGAGGTAGTATGGCTAATGAAGCTACTGTCTGATTTATTTGATCTCCAGTTAGATGCTACTTGTATATACTGTGACAACCAAAGTTGTGTAAAGTTGTCAGAGAATCTAGTATTCCATGACAAGTCGAAGCATATTGAGATCAAGTATCACTATATCAGGGATATGGTGTAGAGAGGAGCAGTGAAGCTCCAGTATGTTGTGACGGACGAACAGATAGCTGATGTGTTGACTAAAACATTGGCTAGGGTGAAGTTTGAGTACTTCAGGGAGAAGCTTGGTGTTCTCTAGATCGAGGTTCCTCCCAAGAGGAAGTGATGTGTCTGTGCTGAGCCCTTCTAACATGGTGAGAGGATTGGTTCCTTCCATGATCAGATGTAAGTGTTGTGCCATTCTGACATGGTGAGAGGATTGGTTCCTTCCATTGTTAGGTATATGTGGATGCCACATCTAGCATGAAAAAGGGTTGGCTCTATGAAGACACATCTAGTATGAAAAAGGACTAGCTCTGTGTAGATGGAACATATAGCATGAAAAAGGGCTGGCTCTATGGAGGCTCATCTCATATGAAAAAGGACTAGCTTTGAGTAGCTGCCACATCTGGTATGAAAAAGGACTAGCTATGTGATGCCTCATCTGGTATGAAAAAGGATCAGCTCTATGATGCCTCATCTAGTATGAAAAAGGACTAGCTCTGAGAAGGCTCATCTAGTATGAAAAAGGACTAGCTCTAAGTAGTTTCCACATCTGGTATGAAAAAGGACCAGCTTTGTGATGCCTCATATGGAATGAAAAAGGACTAGCTCTGTGATGCCTCATCTAGTATGAAAAAGGACTAGCTCTGAGAAGGCTCATCTAGTATGAAAAAGGACTAGCTCTAAGTAACTGCCACATTTGGTATGAAAAAGGACCAACTTTGTGATGCCTCATCTAGTATGAAAAAGGGCCAGCTCTGTGATGCCTCATCTAGTATGAAAAAGGACTAGCTCTGAGATGATACATCCAGTATGAAAAAGGACTGGCTCTATAGAGGTTCCTATGATGAGAAGAATCAAGAGATAGCACCTGTGATGATGCCAAGTGATGATCCAGATCAAGTGATGATGATCCAAATCCAGTGATGATGATCCAGCAGTGATGATCCAGATCTAGTGATGATGTCCCATGATGATCCATATCGAGTGATGATCTAGATCCGATGATGAAGATGACTTGAAGATGAAGATGACTTGAAGATGAAGAATACTTGAAGATGACGAGGACTCAATTATGATCCAGAAGATATAGAGAAGAATACTTGTGCTGAAAATTGTGTCAAAAGAATACCTTCATAGTGAAGAGGGAGTGTTGATGTATATGTAACTTCTGAATGTATTTCAATTGTATTTCTTATATATTGTAACCCAATGTTTATTCTGGGATGTACTTGAGTTATGTCATGCCCCGATGTTCCTATCAGGAAGTTCCATCATGTAAACAAGTCATGTCAAGTCATTGTGGGTAACCATCCTATTGTCTAAGGGTTATAGTCCATGTAGTCCTGGGGCACTAGGGTTATTAGACTCTCCTAGTATATTTTGGCCCTGGTCAGGTTTTAGTCATGAAGGGATTAGTATAAATAGAGAACTAGAGTCTCTATTTATCACACAACTTATACACACTCAAGTGTAGCACATAGTTGAGGAAGGAGAAGACACTGGGGGTAGATAAGAAGAAGGTTATTGCTGTCGAGAGATCACTTACTTTTTTGGGGCTTTTCTATTTTGGTGTTGATTCTATCTCTGAGGAAGTTGTGGGGTTTTCACCATTTATGGTTTCCCCAAGCATAAAAACTATGTTCATTGTCTCTTGTGTTTGATTGCTGTGCTTGTTATTCTCTCAGTAAAGATCCTAATATAATACTAGCTTAATGATGAAATTCTAACAAAGAACCCCAAACCAAAATTCCTTTCTTGAGAAAAAAGTATTGAACCTATCTTCTACCGTACCATTGGGCATGGAGTCATTTGTCCCTTATAACTAATACCTTGCAATCTACCTATAGCCCGCTTTGCTTATTGATGAAAACAACTAAAAATGACGTAGCTTCTCATATTAAGAGCTTATTTTCCTACCTATTCCTACTCCTATTTCTAATCAGTAGAGGCTTCTTATCACGTGACATCATGCTTCCAATGAAGCCATGTCAGAAACTGATCGGCTGAACTTATCCTTGATCTTGACCCAAAAAATAAATGAAACCATAGCATGCGGCAATGCAGTTTCAAAGGGTGATAGAACTGGATATCATTTGACAAAAATATTTTGATATCTATGCTGCTCATAAGTTCCAAATAGTCAACAACAGGGTCATAAAATCCAACAGGAAATATGTTTTTATGCTGCTGATATTTTCCTTCACTGATGTCAATGTTGAATGTGGACTACTCAACCTTTGTCTGATAAAAATGCAAGCTCAACCGCTGATCTTAATCTTTCTTCTCCCATTCACGTAATCTGAATTCATCATGATAAGAGGCTGGCTTATCACAGCTAACAATTTCCTCTTCCATAATAATATATTTGCAGGATATACCAAAACTAAAAAGAGCTTTATTGGACTTTTGAGTAGCATATTCGTAACAAGAATCTATCACAGCATGCACACAATGTTTATCATCTATCTACTGAAAAGAAGAACTAGATTAAATTTCAGTAAACAATGAGTCTTCACAAATTCTAACATCTTCTTCCTCATCACTGCACTGGTCGAATATAGGAGTATCAGCAACCAAATTTTGAAACAGATCTGGAAAAATAATAATTATTTCCTTGTCATAATTTGAGGCAACATATTCATAAGGAGAAGGAAGATATTCTTGATGTTCTAGCTGGAGATTAGACAATCCCTGAAAATATGGTTCCTCATGGTTACTGCAGCTTCCCTTGATTTGCAAATATGGAAACTATGAGCTAGCCTGACTGATTTCAATGATCATTTGATCAGCAGAAAGCTGATCATTTCCATGTGTAGTTAAAGAAATCAATTCCTCAGATTCACCACAATCAGATTTAATGATGTTAGGAAAACCTTCAACTCCTATCATTTCTAGTTTATGTTTATGGGAAAGTACCCTATCATGAAGATCATAAGAGAGATGAGGTAGCTCTTGAGGGAGATATTCTTCTCTATTTACCTTTTCACCCTCAGAATGCAACTTATATTCTTCACAACAATTATCAAATGCAAACTCATCTGAATAGTACCTTTTACAATGCTCAGTGAATTCTTTGTGAAAATCATTCAATGATGAAATACTGGAAGGAGGTAAAGAAACATATCACCAATGTGCATCACCATATGATGAATACATGAACATATTCATGTTGTTTACCTAATAGATCCATGCATTCATGAAACTTGAGGAGGTGTTATGCAGGATTGTCTTCTTCCTCGTCTTTGAAGACAGGTAGAAAATCTCCACATCCAGACATATCAGGTACTATATGTGGGAAACTAGGAACTGAAGAGAAGTCAAGAGGTGAAAACCTCTAAGCCAACAAAGCAGCAAATTCTTTTGACATCTTAATATTTTGGAGTCACCACTGAATTCTCCTTCATGGAGTCCCCAGGGATGAGATCTTCACAAGCAACAGTTCTTGAAGATTCCTCAACCCTAAAATTCTCTGATGTATTTATAAATTCTTGAGATTTGAATGTTTTAGTAGAACAAATAATAGTAGAAATATCTCTTGAAATACCCGATGTAGCTTCCTTTGCAGCTATGGAGGTCTGCATTAGCGAATCCCTAGCTCTTCTTAGGATCTCTTCTAGATCTGAAACATGTGTTACTGGTGTCCCTTTAGGGTTTTCTCTGGTACTTGGTCTTCTTGAAGAAACCTTATTCCAATGGAGTGGCCAGATATATTATTACAACCAAAATAGTGTACAGACTTTGTTTATCGTCAAAGTAGGATCTATGTCATCTCCCAGGGAATTTGAGCTTCAATCTCCTCTCCTTGGCAACGACACCAATTTGTTATCACTCTAGGAAACTCCTCTAGGTTGCAGCTCAAGGATTCTTGGTAACTTAAATGTTTTTATGGTTTTCTAAGTGGATCAAGTCAGGTAACCTATAGGACATAACACTCTCAAGACATGCATGAAACTCAATCAGGGATAAGGCTTCTAACTACCACTATTCATAGGTTTGATAATATGGTGTAGAGATGGAGAACTTATCATGCTCACAGATTCATATATAAAACAGATATATTTAAATGGCTAATCATAACAAGGAAATTACTTATAATTCAAATCATCAATATTCCAATAGGATGACAGCTATCAGACATCAATTAACCTGAATAAACCTAAATATAAAATTCAAGCATAAGCACAGAATAGACAAGAAATGGAAGATGAACATATGATAGCAAAAGAGATTATATTAGGTCATCAGCAATATGAGAAGCTTGACAATAGTAATGGTCTACAAGTCCCCGAAGTCAAACCATTTCTTCAAAATCATTCGTAGGATTTATATCCTTTACAAAATATTCAGATCCTGAAAAATTGTATCTGTTTTACTAAAAATAGATAAGATTAATGTTTTTTGCAAAATTAGGTCAGAAACCCTAATTTAACTACTAGTCTATCTAATGCTAACTCTTGTTTACTCATTGAACTTTTTGATGACTGCAGTGAGCACTGAAGTATATATTTAACCTGTCATATGATATATAAGCCACTATTGGTAAAATATAGGTAGGGTTTGTGACCCTTTTCTCCATGATTGTATCCCCAAAATTGGAACAGACCTCTCCCAATTGTGTTTTCCAACAAATTTCAGCTTTATATTTCATATTTGAGGTATTTGTACTTGCCAAAACTATTTCTGGGTGCCAAAAAATATTTTTGCACCATTTTTGACTTTCGGTGGTTAAGGAGGCAGAATCCTGGGTTTGTTAGCCACTGAAAGCTCTGCTTTCGGTGGCTAATGAACAGGTGCTGCATTCTCGTAAGCCACCGAAATCTCTATTTTCTGCAAAATTTTATTTATCCTTTAAATCAAACTTTTACACTTTACTCCTCTCCTTTTGGTACTTTCTACACCTACATAAGATTTGGAATATCAGCAATATCATGGGCTACCTCCAGATTCTGAAGGCTAATAGCTGCCTCTGCTAGGGTTTACAGCGCAAGATGTGTTATAGGGTTTCAATCTTTCTTCTAGATCCTTGACCTTCTTATCATCCTGTAGAGCTTGGAGTTATCCTTCATCAATCTCAGATTTCTTCAACCTATATAACAACAGCATCATGGGCTACCTCTGGATCTTGTAGTCTTGTTGCTACCTCTGCTAGGGTTTCCAACATAAGATGTGTTTTAGGGTTAGGGTTTTGATTTTCCTTCTAAGTCCTCTAGTTCATGTATTTTACCTAATAGACAGTTCATTCTCTGGGACCTAGGTTTGATCTTTGAACTCTTCACATCTGCAGCAAATATTCATGGATTGATAGGTGAGGTCAAAAATGCCACCTGGAGGACTGACAGGTCATCTTTTGCCCTAAAACTTTGGCCAAATTGCTGAAAACTGGGGCTTAGAGATGGATTTGGTCCTTCAAATATGTGATACATGTATATAAATTGAAAGAGGTTTTTGTATATTGGTTTGTTTTGAGAAAAAAATATCTCAGTTTTTTGAAATTGATTTTAATTTTCCCAGGATATGGATTTCAAAAACATGTGTCAAACAGGAAATTCTGATATCCAAAAATTAGGTCTCAGAAATAGATTCGGTTCTCCCAATATGAAACACCTGTCAAAAAAATCAAAGAGGTTATTGTTATCTATCCTGTTAGAAACAAAAACCTTCGATAGTTTTAGAAAATGATTCTCCAGTCGCTTAGAATCACCGTTTAAAAAAAAATCCTTTTCATAGTAAAATGCCACTTTCGGTGACTTGGAGCGCCCTGAAATTTCGGTCTTAGCTATTGAAAGCAGAGCTTTCGGTGGCTATTGAACCATTGCTTCGTTCGCCTAAGCCATCGAAATTCCCTTTTCAAAAAATGTGATCAACAGGCTTTCGGTGGTTAACGTGGTCCTAAGCCGAAGCTGGCTTTTCGGTGGCTAATGAACTGTCGAAAAGTCTGCTTAAGCCACCGAATGATAAAATTTCTAATTTTCTTGAAAAATAGAGCACCATCTATTAAAACTTTGTTAGTCACATATAAAATCTCATAATGCATCTTGAAATCCTCATCATTGAGAAAAAAATAAATTTTCTGAGTTTGACTGAGTGAAAACAAATTTATTTAGGAGATAACATCTAGCTCCTACTCGGGGATAAGAACCTCCCTATGAGGTCCCAAGAACCCCAGACCAAAATTCCTTTCCTAGAAAACAAGAATTGAACCTGTCTTCTACCGTACCATTGGGCATGGAGTCATTTGTCCTTTATAACTAATACCCTGCAATCTGCCTATAGACCGCTTTGCTTATTCATGAAAACAACTAAAAATTACCTAGCTGCTCATATTAAGAGCTTATTTTCCTACCTATTCCTACTCATAATTCTAATCACTAGAGTCTTCTTATCACATGACATCATGCTTCCAATGAATCCATGTCAGAAATGGATCGGCTGAACTTATCCTTGATCTTGACCCGAAAAATAAATGAAACCATAGCATGCAGCAATGTAGTTTCAAAGAGTGACAGAGCCAGCTATCATCTGACAAAAATATTTTGATATCTATGCTGATCATAAGTTCCAAATAGCTAGCAACAGGGTCATAAAATCCAATAGGAAATACCTTTTTATGGTGTTGATCTTTTCCTTTACTAATGTCAATGTTGAATGTGGACTACTCAACCTTTGCCTGATAAAAATGAAAGCTCAACAGCTGATCTGAATCTTTCTTCTCCCCTTCACGTAATCTGAATTCATCACGAGGATAGGCTGGCTTATCATAGCTAACAATTTCCTCTTCCATAATAATATATTTGCAGGATATACCAAAACTAAAAATATCTTTATTGGAATTTTGAGCAACAGATTCATAACAAGAATCTATCACAACATGCACACAATGTTTATCATCTATCTACCGAAAAGAAGAACTAGATGAAATTTCAGTAAACAATGATTCTTCACAAATTCTAACATCTTCTTCCTCATCACTGCATTGGTCGAATATAGGAGTATCAACAACCAAATTTTGAAACAGATATGGAAAAATATTACTTGGTTCCTTGTCATAATTTGAAGCAACATATTCATAAGGAAAAGGAAGATCTTCTTGATGTTCTAGTTGGAGATTAGAGAGTCCCTGACAATCTGGTTCCTCATGGTTACTGCTGCTTCCCTTGATTTTAAAATATGGAAACTGTGAGCTAGCCTGACTGATTTCAATGATCATTTGACCAACAAAAAGCTGATCATTTCCATGTGTAGTTAAAGAAATATATTACTCAGATTCACCACAATCAGATTTAATGATGGTAGGAAAACCTTCAACTCCTTTATAATTCATTTCTAGTTTATGTTTATGGGAAAGTACCTCATCATGAAGCTCATAAGAGAGGTGAGGTAGCTCTTGAGGGAGATATTCTTCTCTATTTACCTTTTCACCCTCAGAATTCAACTTATATTCTTCACAACAATTATCAAATGCAAACTCATCTGAATAGTACCGTTTACAATGCTCAGTGAATGCTTTGTGAAAATGATTCAATGATGAAATACTGGAAGGAGGTAAAGAAAAATACCATTGAAGTGCATCACCATATAATGAATACATGAACATCTTCATACAAAAATATTCATGCTGTTGATCTAATAGATCCATGCATTCGTGAAACATGAGGAGGTGCTATGTAGGATTGTCTTCTTCCTCCTCTTTGAAGATAGGGAGAAAATATCCCCATTCAGACATATCAGGTACTGGATGTGGGAAACTAGGAATTGAAGAGAATTCAAGAGGTGCAAACCTACAATCCAACAGAGCAGAAAATACTTTTGACATCTTAATATTTTGGATTCGCCACTGAATTCGTCCTTCATGGAGTCCCCAGGGATGAGATCTTCACAAGCAACAGTGCTTGAAGATTCCTCAACCCTAAAATTTTCTGATGTATTTATAAATTCTTGAGATTTGAATGTTTCAGTAGAAGAAATAATAGTAGAAATATCTCTTGAAATACTTGATGTGGCTTTCTTTGCAGCTATGGAGGTCTACCTTAGTGAAGCCCTAGCTCTTCTTAGGATCTCTTCTGGATCTAAAACATGTGTTACTGGTGGCCCTTTAGGGTATTCTGGTCTTCTTGAAGCCACCTTATTCCAACGGAGTTTCCAGATAACTGATTACAGCCAAAATAGTGTACAGACTTTGTTTATCATCAAAGTAGGATCTATGTCATCTCTCAGGGAATATGAGCTTCAATATCCTCTCCCCAGCAATGTCACCAATTTGTTATCACTCTAGGAAACTCCTCTAGGTTGCAGCTCGAGGATGCCTGGTAACTTCAATGTTTTTATGGTTTTCTAAGTTGATCAAGTCAGGTGACCTATAGGACCTCACACTCTCAATACATGCATGAAACTCAATCAGGGATAAGGCTTCTAACTACCACTGTTCAGAGGTTTGATAATATGGTGTAGATATTGAGAACTTATCATGCTAGTAGATTCATACATAAAACAGATATATATAAATGGCTAATCATAACAAGGAAAGTACTTATAATTCAAATCATCAATATTCCAATAGGATGATAGCTATCAGACATCAATTAACCTGAATAAACCTGAATAACACATTCAAGCATAAGCACGGAATAGACAAGAAATGGAAGTTGAACATATGATAGCAAAAGAGATTATATTAGGTCATGAGCAATATGAGAAGCTTGACAATAGTGATGGTATACAAGTCCCCAAAGTCGAACCCTTTCTTCAAAATAATTCATAGGATTTTAAGTCTTTACAAAAATATTCAGATCCTGAAAAATTGGATCTGTTTTACTAAAAATAGATAAAATTAATGTTTTTTGCAAAATTAGCTCAAAAACCCTAATTTAACTACGAGTCTATCTAATGCTAACTCTTGTTTACTCATTGAAATTTTTGATGACTACAGTGAGCACTGAATTATAGCTTTAACATGTCATATGATAGATAATCCACTATTGCTAAAAAATAGGTAGGGTTTGTGACCCTTTTGTCCATGGTTGTATCCTCAAAACTGGAACAGACCTCTCGCAATGGTGTTTTCCAACAAATTTCAGCTTTATATTTCATCCTTAAGGTAGTTGTACTTGCCAAAACTGGTTCTACATGCCAAAACATCTTTTTTCACTCTTTTTTTCTTTCAGTGGTTAAGGAGGTAGAATTCTAGGTCTATTAGATACTGAAAGCTCTACTTTCGGTGGCTAATGAATAGCTACTGCCTTCGCCTAAGCCACTAAAAGATCTGTTTTTTGCAAACTTTTATTTAGCCTTTAAATCAGACTTTTACACTTTACTCCTGTCCTTCTGTTACTTTCTCAACTTGCATAAGATTTGGAATATCAACAATATCATGGGCTACCTCCAGATTTTGAAGGCTAATAGCTTCCTCTGCTAGGGTTTTCTGCGCAAGATGTGTTCTAGGGTTTGAATCTTTCTTCTGCATCCTTGACCTTCTTATCATCCTGTATAGCCTAGATTTATCCTTCATCAATCTTATATTTCTTTAACCTGTATAACAGTAGCATCATAGGCTACCTCAGGATCCTGCAAGCTTGTTGCTGCCTCTGCTAGGGTTTCCAGCACAAGATGTGTTTTATGGTTAGGGTTTGGATTTTCCTTCTAAGACCTCTAGTTCATGTATTTTCCCTAATATCTGGTTGATTCTCTGGGATCTAGGTTTTATATTTGAACTCTTCACATCTGCAACAAATCTTCATGGACTGATAGATGAGGTCAAAAATGCCACCTGGAGGACTGACACGTCATCTTTTGCCCTAAAACTTTGGCCAAACAGCTGAAAACTGGGCCTTAGAGATGGATTTGTTTCTTCAAATATGTGATACCTATGTATAAACCGAAAGAGGTTTTTGTATATTGTTTTGTTGTGAGAAAATATCTCTCTCATTTTTTTGGAATTTGTTTTAATTTTCCCGGGATGTGTATTTCAAAAACATGTGTCAAATAGGAAATTCTGAGATCCAAAAATTAGGTCTCAGATATGGATTCGATTCTCCCAATCTGCAACACCTATAGGAAAATTGAGAGAGGTTATTGTTCTATGAGCTGTTAGGAACAAACAAATCTGATCGTTTTGCAAAATGATTCTCCAGTTGCTCAAAATCATCATTTAAAAAATATGCCTTTTCATAGTAAAACGCCACTTTCGGTGGCTTGGAGCACCCTGAAATTTTGGTCTTAGCGGCTAAAAGAAGGGATTTCAGTGGCTAATGAACCATTGGTATGTTCACCTAATCCACCGAAAGTCCCTTTTCAAAAAATGTGATCAACAAGATTTCGGTGGTTAACGTGGTCCTGAGCTAAAGCTTTTAGTTCGCTTTTCAGTGGCTAATGAACTGTCAAAAAGTCCGCCTAAGCCACCGAAAGCTAAAATTTCAAATTTTCTTGAAAAACAGAGCACCAGCTATTCAAACTTTTTTAATCACATATAAATTCTCATAATGCATCTTGAAATCCTCATCATTGAGAAAAAATAAATTTTATGAGTTTGACTGAGTGAAAACTAATTTATTTAGGAGATAACAGGTAGTATGACCCATCAATCCACTCGAGGGACAGAGATACATCGATCTTGTCTACAGTGAGGGACAGGGTGACTATCTTGACCAGATCTACAATGTCACAGATTTATAGGAATATTACATTAATCCTACTAGCGATAATAACCTGAGATGGAGATGCACGGGTTCATGTACATCTGACTTAGGAGAGGCTTTAGAGGGTTGGAAAAATAGATTACATGAAGTCTCTATGAGAAGGTGTGCAAGAGTTACAAGGTCTATGTGATGGGTGGAGAATGAATCAAGGGAGATACCCACCTATGAGAGTTTCATACTCCCATTGGAGATGACGCCTAGAACCTGGTATACCTCTTTGGAGATGTAACAAGGAAACCAAGATTGCAAAAGACGCACTAACAAATCTGTGCATACAATTGAAGTTGTTGATGAGCATACGACAATTGATGCTACGCTTCAGATGGTAAAGGAGAAGATAGTTGTTGATAACCATATTGAAGAGGATAATTATCACAAATGCAATGTAACCATTCAGCAATATATTCTACGCAGAGATCCATATGATGATCTGATTAATATCAATAGACCAGAATTACAGGGCACACAAGAAGTAGAGGGAAGTAGCATTCCAAGTGATCAGTTCCTCCAGTCCCTGAAAATCAAGAAAGTACATATTGGATCACCAAAGAACCTAAATTTCACCAATATTAGAGATTAATGGGATGAAGAAGCAGTTGCAAAGATCATTGACCTACTGGATGAATATCAGGACTTATTCCCTACCAACGTCTCAGAAATGATGGGAATAGTGGGAGACTTAGGAGACTTGAAAATACCCCTGCTGATAGATGCTAAACCAAATAAGTAGCAACAAAAAGCGTAGTAGGATCAACATATCAGGGTTAATCCAGTCAAATAAGGAGGACTTGTCTTACTGTATGACAATAGATTGTTCAAGCAAATGGACAAGTTGAAGACACCTTGGCTAGGGCCATATAGGATCGCGAACATCACTGATGTGAGCGCAGTAAAAATCCAGAAGTTAGAGGGTACCTATGTCATGATCTAAAGCCATACTACGACACACATAACATCCCGAGTTAGAAAAAAAGATGAGACCAAAATACCTAACCTGGTTCTATCGTAGGGCTACGATAAAACCACCATAGAAGATCAAGAGATAAGCGCAAGTGCCAACACGCGCAAGAATCAAGTCACTACACAAGCTCAAGTAAGAAAAAGGAAGTGCACAACAGGTATAGAAGAAGATGCACATGCCAAAAAAACAACATGCAAAAAGGAAATCAGTGCAGAATCCACAATACGCGCAAAAAACTAACACTAGCGCCGAAGAAAGAGAACAAAGAAAAAAATGGTAAAAGGATGTCAAAAGCGGGAATGACATGCTGGCCAACATTAACCTATGAATATTTGACAAACAGTTGAGCAGCTGTCACTATTAAGTGACATTAATCTGACACAGTACAAGGAGTAGGGTGGCATACTTTATCGTCCCATCACTCATCCTCGCCATAATCACCATAACTATGCTGATAGGTATAGCCCAAAAAGCGAGTTGTAGAAGTTAATGAAGAAATTGTCAGCAGAAGCAACCCAGGAGATCGATTAGACCTTGAAATCTCCTCAAGTAATGATTACAGGATATAGAGGGATGTATAGATACATGGCCTCCTGATGAACCAGTCTATTATGCATAGTGAAGAGTTGAGAAAACTAGAGCCACATGATTACAGATCTAGACCCTGCAATCCTTGTTCAATTACACCAACGTCCATGGTAATTAACATTCCCAGTGAGAGTGAGGCATCAGAAGCAGTTGCTATCTATAGTTTCCACATTGAAGAGGAAGAAGAACTATAGTTGCATGAGGTACAGTAACCCTAGCAACAACCAGAGATTGACCACATGGCAAGAACACGCAACCATCATATCAGGGAGGAAATTTATGCTACCATTCCAACCCCGAGGTCACGTGTTGTTCCTAACCCAGTTCAAAGAATGTCGGTTTCTCCGGGACCACAACAAGAAGCTGTAGTGCTTGATAGAGAGCCAAGGCAACTTGGAGAGATGCAACTAGGAGAGGTTTCTGGAATACCACAACTACAGTGGAAAAAACACAAGGCTACCGCCTCTCTGGATGACCGAGGAAAGGCACCTGCTAGCGAAGAAGCAAATGATGTCATGGAAAAAGACTCACTGCCATGAAGAGGGCTGGGAGCAGAGTGAGCTAATCTGAATTTCCCGCACTATATTCGGCCAAGGAGAACCGATGCATAGGAGAGCACCCTCCCAAAGAAGGCGATGACTACTTTGGTCGTGTTGCAAATTCCTATCGATGTTCCCCTACTAAAGTATATCCTACCTGAGTTGGCTACATTGAATTTCCAGGACTTTGAGACTCGATAGTAGGAAGGATTACAGATAATAGACTGCATGGTCATTGACCAGTCTGCTACAAGTGATGCCCAGGTGCTCAGGACAAAGGATTGGGCTGAGGGACTTTCCCGCACAGGTCTGATAAACATGTTGTTCATGCCTCACTTTGGCCATAGCATATAAGTCAATACATATGTGAAGAAGTTACTAGTATACTTCCATGGAGGATTTCTATGGCTGGATCAACCATATACATTCAACGCCGAGTTAATTTCAAGGATCACTATCCTTCCAAATGAAGGCGGTGATTTTGCGACTTAATTGGCAAAGAAATACGTTAACCCAATTAAGTAGAAGCATAACCTTTAGTGAGCGGGCTGGGGATTCTTGATTGGGCCCATCCAGGACAAAATTGTGCACATCGCCACAAAGATCCTATCATGTAATATTCTCCACGAGATGATACCCAAGCAATGTTCGACAGCAGTGGTGGAACCCGTAGATTTATGCATGCTAGGAGGAATATTGAACTGGCTGTGGTACTTGCTAAACGAACTTATAAACAATGTGATGCAGGATCAGCACAAGGACACCTACAAATTCCTCTATTCCTAGATGCTAGTATTGATTTCATTCACTGTGTGGGGTAACCCACTGGACTACATTTAGATGGATGTCCCACTACCTTGCCTTGGCGCAAGGTACCAGAATGCATGGGAAGAAAAGGGGGACAGTTTCAGAAGAAGGACAACAATATTATATTCTTTGTACATGTAGAGGTGCTACGTGAGGTTGTTTGCCAATCCCATAGAATTTGCACTACGACGGTGCACGGGTAAGTAGCTTTTATCAATTTCCAAGCTGAAGTGCATAGTATAATCCTACTGTTGAAAAAGGACCCGCTCAAACAGGAGAACCATGCAGGATTCATGGTAACAAATGAAGACATGGATGCAATTATAAACCTTTGGCCAAGGGAATGATGTGGTTCATTGGAAAAGCCACTACCTAAAGGGAAGAATGCAGAGGAACCATCGCTTCCCCATGTTAATGGAAAAGAGCATGAAGGTGACAAAAACCAAGATGATCAGTTGCACGAACACAAAGAGGATGATGATGATACAGGTAACTCAGACCATCATGCATCAGACTGCCCTCCAAGTTAAGAGCATGCACAGACACAGATGCACGAACAGAGAGAAGAGGACCAATCATCCCAAAAGAAGCATAAAGAAGACATAACGACGAATGCAAACACATTGACTAAGGATGATGTGAAGGAACTTGCCGATGCAATTTCTAAGGTCGTGCAAGATAACCTCGCTAGTATGAGGACGCAACAATTAAACATTTCTAGCCAAGTTGAGGGCCATATCAACAAGTTAATAGAGGCCATCCAAGATGTCAAAGCCACTATGGAGGCTGAGACATATGGTGTATATCCCATTGTTTCACTCGTTATGCCATCATTAGTGTCACCAATCAAAGTGACGATCCAAAGGTAGGCACTGGAGGCAGACGCAGAGACAAGTGCATGCCCTGATGATGATAGCACAAACATCATTATAGGAAATTTGGGGTCTAAAATGGGCCTTATAATAAAATGTGCCAAAATAAGTTTTTGTGAGTTGGAATCCAAGAACCAATAGAATTTCTATAAAATAAGTCAACCATAATGGTTGAATTGACATATTTGTCATTAAAAAAAACTACTTTTTTTGTTCATATTTTCGACATATCTCATTGTGTTTTTACTTAAATTTCGATCGAGAGAGCTCGTTGGATGTGGAATTTGATTCTGCATCCAACGAGTACCCACACTACATACTTTTGATGGGCCCCTCTACCCCAAAAACAAGAAATACCTGAAAAAATGTGATGATTATGTCATCATCATGTTTTTTTCAGGTATTTCTTGTTTTTGGGGTAGCAGGGTCCATCAAAAGTATGCAATGTGGGTACTCGTTGGATGCGGAATCAAATTCTACATCCAACAAGCTCTTCCAATCGAAATTTGAGTAAAAACACAGGGAGATATGTCGAAAATACGAACACAAAAAGTATTTTTTTTCGTTATTCCTCCAAAATTAATCAATATTATTTTATTATTTTAACTATTATTTTATTATTTTAACTATTATTTTGTTATTTTCCTTAGGAGGCCCATTTTAGACCCCAAAATTCCTCTAATGAGACTTCTCCAAGATAGATTCTATTATACCCAAATCCTGTCACCAACATCTGATGAGATCCTTAGCCCCTATGTTTACCCTAAATCCCAAAACTTGGAGTGGAAACTTTCTCTGGATATCAATTCTACTTGAAAAAAACTAGCACCATGTTTACCCTTTAGCTGATAAGCGGTACCTTTCTCAGCGTCGCCTGTGACCTGTTATAGAGAAGCGGTGCCACCGCAGAAGTGCTTTGTCTTTGAGCGGTTCTCACCTAAACCGCTCTGTCATAAGGGAACAAAAGTGGTACCCTGGGTAAAATGGGAAAAACAGAAGTTTCTCGAGGCTTCTAGATCATGAGCCTTGTGTCCTCCCTTATCCCTATCAATATGGGTTTGTTGAGCTTGAGATCCCTCTTGGTAGGATCTTAGAGACACCTCACCCATAATTCTCTCAACTATCCCTATCCATTGAGCCTTATAAATACAAGCTCATATCCATAGTTGAGAGGGGGAGAATAATAGTAGAGTTATGCTGCTGAATTGATACCATGGCCTAATCCATTAGAGAGCAATTGTGGAGCAAGTTGGAGCTATTGGGGACAAGGTGTTAGTCTTGTGAAGGAGTGTCTCAACACTAAGGCACATGGTTGCAAGCTCTTTCATTTATTTTCTAATGCAAAGTTGATTTCCTTCCCACATGTTTATTGTGTAAATCTCACATATATGTTATTGGATTCCTTAGCCACTAATATGGATGTGTAGATGTTTTTCTGGTAGCTTTGATGTCTTTGTATGTTTGATATGTCTTATAGGTATGCAGGTCTTTCATTAGAGTTATATTCCAAGCTTCTATAATGTTTAGGGAAGGTCTTCAACCGAGTTATTGACTCATTTGTTCTGGGTCTGAACCATTCACACTAGAGGAACAACTTCTGTCCACAGAAGGTGCATTATTCCTGATTACAAATATTGTGACTCCGCTAGGGAGAAAAGAAAATTTCAGTTGATATGATCTTCCCCAGTCCTTGAACCCTTGTCCAAATCCAAGCTCCAGTTTCTAACTCTCTTCAGTCATATCTGCCATCTGACTTAGTGAATTTTGGTTTAAAACTTTCAGATTTGTTTAGATCCGAACTATTTTAACTTTATATGCTCTTTTTTACTGTCAATTCATCGGTCTTTACCTTGATTTGATCAATTGTTAACTTGAATTCTCGTTCTCCTTGTGTTTTGGATACATTCAGGGAACCACACATATGATGTTGGCAAGAAGCGATGCTCATCCAGAACTTGTAGGCCTTGTTCCAGAACTTGTTTTTTGTCATTTTTTGCAAAAAGTTAGATTTTGTTTGCTTTCAGCCCTGCACTGTCAGGCTTGTGTGTTTGAATCTGTATGCTCATGGTTGAAATTCTGTGCTAAAAATTGGTTTGATTGAAGAATTTAAAAGCTAGATTAGGTTTGTTGATTGTTTGTGTGCTTTCATGCTTGTTGGTTGTGATTTTGAAAAGAATTTTTGAAAGCTTAGGTTTCAGATTAGATCTCTTTTCATTTCACTCATAAAAGACTGAAAGAAAAACCACTTGCTTATCATCTTAATTTCATTTTTTCCATAGAGGACTTCTTTTTGCTTATTAAAAAGAATTTTTTTTATTGATATTAGGTCATTATTATTACTGAGCATTGGGCATTGGATCTCTGATTAGCCTCACAAGCTTTCAGGTTCTCTTTGTTCTTTTGTCTCTCTTGCATTAGCACTATCTCATAAAAAAAAAATAGTGTAGTTTTAAGTTAGATCTATCTATGTTTAAAAGAAAATTTGAAAAAATAGAGTGCATATGCATGTAGAGTGCTTGTTGTTTTTCTTTTAGGAAAAGAGACTCTTACCCCTTTGATTGCTTTCAAAAAGAAAAATGAGTTTGGGATGTGTTGCTTGTCTTTTGATTTGATTTGTTCAAAGTAGTTGTTTGGGAATTTTTGGTTTTCAAAACGAAAAGAAAATGCTCTCTTTCCCTCCCGTAAGTAGGCATACCATGAACGGTAAAGTGAAATATTTGCATTTACATTCTGCATGGTTTTGATTTTCTGTCAGAATTCCATGCATTCAACTAACCATCCACTTTAAAATTAACAATAGTTATAGGATTAAAATTTACATAGAAATTTGAGTGATAAGATAGAGATGTGTTTGGGCGTCGTTAATCATAGGAGCTATCATTACTCATCTGCATTGCATCTTGGGACTCGCGGGGTTCTTCCACGTACCGTCATTATATCGAACGGTATTTCACATACAGTTGAGGTATATAGAAAGGTACTTCATGTACTCGATTGTATATAGGAAGGCCCCTTGTGAATGGTTATGCATTAGACAACACTACTATCGATTTGAGCTCCCATGTACCTTGTGTATATCGTGAGACCCCACTAGGATACCTTTTCTATATGAGAAAATCCCTTTGGTCGTCTTTCTTGGAACCATACACCAAAAACAACATTTGGGAAGATTACTATGCACGTACCCTTGAGGTATATCACGAGTGGCACATTCTTGACAATCCTGGTGAGAGACCTAACTATATGAACTCCTCCTGTCATTTAAGTGTGGTTGTTTGACTTATAGCTTGAGTAGGGAAATTTTTGGTGTGCTTTCTAGTTTTGAGACCCTAGGTTAGATAGGAACTGTACAAACTGGCTGAATTAAGACAGTCCAGAAGAGTACATGGATTGCCACCTAATTTTATCCCTGTTTCAGGAGAAAATACTATGGAAGCTATAGACCAAGGAGCTGCTACCAACTCCCAAGTGGGAGAAAATGTGGTTGCAGAAAGCAAAGATCCATATCCTTCGCAAGGTCCTCCCTTGGTCCAACAACCTTCTAGGGGAAATATCTCATTCCATTCACCCATGGAAGGTCATGTTGATGATACTACCCATCTAGATTATGGTCCCAATGCTCTGTTTTGGGATACCTCTATGGGTCAGGCCATTGCTTTTTTTGGCACCCGTCCAACCTCTTCTAAAGATATTTCACCAAATGAAGAAGAATGTAAACAATACTAGGCAACTATTATCTATGAAAGAGAACTAGACAAGAAAATAGATAGCATATTGGGTACACCTCCACCTCATTCAGCATTTTTTCCTCATAATCGGGACCCTTGGCTTATGGGATATCGCTCACTTGTTGATTCTATGAAACCCATTGAACCTATTCTAAATCGCAATGTGACTCCACATAATTCGGGTCAAACTACCAACCCCACCACCTCCCACATTATGTGTGTTCCAAATCCTCCCAGGTCTTCCGCACCTGGGGACCAACATTCAATTCTTGTTTCATCAATACCTTCTAGTGTAGTGGGGAAAACCCCGGCATGACCTACGTTACCTATCACTGGAATTGTAGCTAGTCATGGACAGACCTCTAGTATAGAGAAATCTATAGTTTATGTCCCTCCTATGCACACGAATGTGGTTAACCCCCCATTCAGTTCAGGTCAGCCCTTGGGGGCACAACCTGTAACCACTCAAACCTCTTGGGGGTATGGTTGCACAACAAATCAAGTACCTATAGGAAATATCAATTACCAACCTAATACTATAGGAATTCCTTGTGTGGGAATTCCATATCCTAGTAACACTTTCACACCATGGGGGAAACCTAACTAGCCTTACATGCAAGCTATGGGAGGGATACCTATACATACTATGGGGGGGTGTCGGAGGACCACCTTATGGAGGTCCTCCCCATGGAGGTCCTGGTGGCTTTCCTCTTTATGCTCCTAATGGTCCTAGTGGTCCTGGTGGGCCTGGTAGCTTCCCTCCTAACGGTCCCGAAGGGTCTGGTGGCCCTCTTCCTAGTGGTTTTTAAGGCTTCGAAGGTTTACCTCCTAGAGATTTCGAAGGGTCAGGTGGTCCTCCTCCTGGTGGTCCAGGTGGTCCTGGTATTCCCAATGGTCCTAGTGGTCCTGGAGGCCCTGGTGGTCCTCGTCCTGGAGGCTCTAGTGGTCCTAACGGTCCCGATCTCAGAAATCAACACCCTGTGGGTGGATCCTCCAGTGGTTCTTCATCACAACAACCTATCTACCAGTCTACTTACGGTCCTATTGGTACTTATATTCCATATCAATACTACCAATACATGCAACCTAATCGCCAGTTACCTTTCCTAGCAACTTTGGAATTTCTTGATTTTTCCAAGTTGATTAATGATCCCATTCGACATAACCCCTCGTGGCCTCCCATTCCAGTAAAGTTACCATCAGACATTCCAAAGTTTGATGGGAAGCAGGGAGATGATCCAAAAAACCATGTCATGACATTCCATTTGTGGTGTTCTTTGAACTCCCTTATGGATGATTCAGTTTGTTTAAGACTCTTCTAGTGAACTTTGATCGGTACCACCATGAAATGGTACATTGAACTTTCGCAACATTTGTTTGTGGATTTTGGTTCTTTGGAAACTATATTTCTTACACACTTTCGGCTTCCTATCCGTTATGAAATGGGTATAGATCTCTTAACTTCTCTACAACAGAACACCTCCACCCACATATCCGATCATATCCATGAGTGGAGAAGGTGGAGAAGACTTATTAAGGCTCCTATCCCGGATCAATTATCAGCTGATTGGTTTACTAAATCTTTGTTGCCTCCAATCACCCAAGATGTGGCTATGGGTGGTGTCGTTTCCAAAGAGCAAGCCATTAGTCGATCCCAATATTTGGACTTGGTATATTCCCATCCCGAAACATTGTATGACTTAATCTCTCAAGCTCCTCACCCAAGCACCAATCCTGCTAAGCCACCAGTAGAAACCCTTGTTGATGGGATTATTGGTTCAATCTAGTCCTCATCGACAACAAAACCTACCAAGAAGCCCCAAACTTCCACCCCTACTCCTTCAACTCCCAAGGTTTCTACCGAGGTCAATTCCATTCAAAGTACTCAAATGCTTGGCAACAATAAAAAGAAAGGTAAAACTAAAAACTAAAAACCTGGAAACCAACATGAGAATCCAAAACCAACCATCAACAAGAACGATAAAGGTAAAAGAAAAGAGAAATATCCATGTCTTCTATGCGAAGGTGACCACTTCACAAAAGAGTTTCCTCTTTGTGAAGAAATCACTCAATTTTTGAAAACTAATCTCGCTCCCACAGTTGTCACAGATCCTTTTCCCTCTCAACAATAGCTGATAGACCACATGTCTAATCAGGGAAACTCTAGTTCTTTAGAGGAGATTCACATGATGTCCTCGGACACTATTAGTTTGCAAACTCAAAGTCAGATTTATGAAAAACCCATAGACAAGAAAGAAGACAATTCTTATTTAGGAAAAGCTCCCTCTACTGGTTCTCCCGAGTCCTCGTCTTCTGTTCCCCTAACCATCAAGAAACCTAATCTCAACATGGTTTTGCGTGCACCCAATAGTACTCTTAGGAAGGTTGTTTTTAATCATAATGCAAGAGCTACCCAATTTTATAATGTAGTTGAATATATTGCTCAGGCACCATGTGCAATGTCTACCTTGGAAGTACTCCAAAGTTGTCCTACATAGTGCAAAAAACTTGTTAACTGCGTTAGGATCTTTAGACCCAGACAACACTAATTTGATTCATTTCAATGTCAAGAACTATAAGTCTATAATTCCTCACAAACTCACTTTCCAAATCATAACGAAGTAGTCAGAAAGAAGGTCTTTAGAACTGTCTTAGTCGAAGGAGCTTCAACTTTAGTTTTGTCCATGTCTTGTTGGAAAGCTATTGGCTCTCCCGAGCTTGTAACATTACCAACGACTCTGAAATCCTTTGATGGATGAGGTTTCCAGCCCCATGGTCTCATACCATCCCTTTCAATTGAGCTTGGTGGAAAATCTATTTCTATTAAAATGGAAGTATTAGGTGCCCCGTTAGACTACAATGTCCTTTTAGGAAGAAATTGGTTTTACGCCATGACTGCTGTTGCTTCGACGGTATTTTGAACCGTCCAATTTTTGCATCTAGGGAGGATTGTCACCATTGACTAGCTCAATTTCTGTATGCAATATATTACTACCTCTACAGCTAATAACATCCCTATGCTAGGCCAGTCCCCTCCTCCTTACCAGTCGATTGGGGTAGGCATACTGAAGGATTCATCCCTTATGGGGATTTTTCCGTCAACTCCTCCTAACACAAACACGGTGACAATAAATATGATTTCTCCATTTTATTATGATCCAAAGGGAAAACAAATTGTTGAGTCCACCTCATTGATTCCTCATGAAGAAATGTACAACGTTATCCAAACCATTTCCAATGACCAGATTGATGAGATTCATCTAGTGGCTTCGGACCCTTACCACCTGCCCTACTCGTTAGAACCCTCTCTTCCTATTTTGGATTATCTCTCCCAGAATTTTCCTTCCAATGAGTCCATTATGGATATCATGAGTATGAATGAGCCCATATGGGAGGATCATCATCATAGATCCTCATTCCTCCCCAACACCAATTCGGTAGTGTTATCATCAGATCTGCTCCAACAACAAGAGAGTTTATGATTCTACCTGTTGGAGCTTCTTCATTTAAAGAGGCCATGCAGATGGGTTCAAAATTTTATCATCATTTGAAGGTTGTAATTAAGAAGAAGTATGGTCAAGATGTGACAAATGTTGGAGATGAAGGAGGATTTGCTCCAAACATTCAGGAAAATAAAGAAGGTCTAGAATTATTGAAGATTGCCACTAAGAAAGCAGGCTACACTAGTAAGGTTGTTATTGTCATGGATGTTGTTGCTTCTGAGTTTTACACTGAGAAGGATCAAAAATATGATTTGAACTTCAAGGAGGAGAATAATAATGGTAGCCAAAAGATATCATGATCGGAGCTGATCAAGCTTTACGAGTCATTCATTGAGGATTATCCAGTTGTATCAATAGAGGACCCATTTGATCAAGATGATTGGGCTCACTATGCCCAATTTACAGCCACAATTGGGGAAAAGGTGCAAATTGTTGGGGATGATCTATTAGTGACAAATCCGAAGCGTGTTGGAAAGGCCATCAATGAAAAATATCGCAATTCTCTTTTACTGAAGGTGAACAAAATTGGTTCTGTTACTGAAAGTATTGAAGCAATAAAAATGTCTAAACATGATGGATGGGGAGTGATGACAAGTCCTCGCAATGGCGAGACTGAAGACACCTTTATTGCAGATCTGGTAGTGGGATTATCCATGGGCCAAATCAAGATAGGTGCTCCTTGTAGGTCTGAGTGACTTTCCAAATATAATAAGCTCTTACGAATTGAGGAGGAACTGGGGTCAGCAGCAGTCTATGCAGGAGCAAATTTCTGCAAGCCTGTAGAGCTGTGCTAAAGAAAAATGCTTGGGCATCTTTGAGAAAGTTTTGATGTTTAGCATGTGAGGAGAGTGCCTTGTGATGGAAAACTATTGGATAAATAAAATTTACATGATTTTACTCAGTTTTGCTCAGAGAGAGCCTTCTAATGGCCAGCTTATGGATAAATAATACTATACATGTTTTCCCTTGATGGCTCTCCAAAACATCGGTGCAGGCAACCGCAATGATGCTCTCTACAGGTATAAGTTGCCAAAACTGTTTACTAAAATTGAAGGATGGGGAAATGGTATCAAGACCAATATTGTTAATATGGTAGATGTGTCAAAAGCTCTTGGAAGGCTTCCATCTTACACGACGAAGTTCTTTGGATGAGAATTGGGTGCCCAGTCAAAGTTTGATGAGAAGAGGACCATGCAGAAAATCCACAGTTTGACAAGGCACTATTCTAACTACTGTTGTGCAGGAATTGGAATCCCTCACACTTGATAGAGAAACCATGCAGGTTAAAGATACTATTGCTTTAAAATATGCAGAGCAAAAATCTAGTAAGATTGTGCCCCTTTGCAGTGGGGGATTATGTTATATATGGGCCATGGTTGGGCAGGGTTGATGACATAGTTCAAAATGTAATGGTCTTGTTTGATGACATTGCAAAGTGCAAGATAAAGAGGGCTGATCCTGGATTGCTCATCCCTTTATGTCACAATCTAGTAGAAGATGAGAATTATCCTTATTATCTAGGTCAGCGTGTTCGTGACAGTTCATCTACAGTTTTCAAGAACGCTCAATGGTTGCAAGGAACACGCAAATCAGACTGTATAGAAGGTACAATAAGTAATGTGGAATTCAGATCTCTATATGTCTACTAGATTGCTGCATCTATTCTAGGCGATGGTTCCCAATCACCAACTACACCTGCAGAGCAACAAGACCCTAAGAAATTGACATGCATATCTTGTTTCTCTCATGCTAATTGGCAAATTGGTGACTAGTGTTTGGTTCCCACCTATGAAATTTTTTCCACATCAGTGACTACTAACATGGAAGACATTGCATCAGATGGAGACACAAAAATATTTAAAGACAATGACAATTTGAAATCAAATTCTGGAAGCACCAGTGATGATTCTTCAAGTCATGAGAAAATCTATAAAAACCTTTTGAAACGTGATCAACAAGGATGGTTGGTTCATGCAGGGAGATGGTTTGATCCATTAAGACAATCCATGGATGCATTTATGGAAAATATCACAGAGATAACCACAGGATCTGTAACATTGAAACTTTACAAAGGTTCTTTGTCTGTTGTGAGTAGAACAATTCCATACAGCTTATATCACCAAGATATATCTTCTTTTGAGGATGGTAGTGGAATTTACAATGAAGCGGATGCTGCTGGTTTTATTCGTCTATATGGGCTTCCAATCAGAGTTCGAGCTATGCTACAAAATCGACTATGATGACATTGGGATTTAGAGCAAACATTATAATGCCATTTTAGATGCTCCGTTTAAGGGTTTAGATTTATAGTTTGCTTGTGAAAGAAATTTTTTTTGTTGACAGATGTCTCTTTTATTTTACACTTGTATTAAAAAACTGTTTAAAAGGGATTGACCTTTCTATTTTTGAAAGAGCTTGATCCATAGAAATAGGATCTTATAGCTATCTTAGAAAATCATATATTTTGTATATAAATATAGTCACTAGATGAGAAAGGGGGTTGGCATTTGGAGTTATGAAGATCTAGTTTTGATAACCTGTTGTATGACATGAAATACTCTACATCTTCAATACAGGTTCTACCTTGATATGAGTATGATTATGATTTGTCTGTGTGTCTTATAAATTGTGTTTCTTATGATTTATCTTGTATATGGTCCATTGAATCCCATTGCAATGATTCTTATGTTGAAATACAATTATCTTTTAAACTTGTAAAAAACAGAGACAGTCTCATTTCATAATTTCATGATCGTAGCTCCTTTGATGTTGGATTTTGTATCTTGTTTTATGTTATACAGTTCTTTGATGATTGTGTGATTTTCCTATAGCTTTGATTACATACCAGCCCAGTCTTTTATATTGATTTCATTGAATTATATTTTTGAAAAATATTTCCTTAAGCTTGAACCCCTGTATTCTAGGTTCAACTTTAGGGATAACAGGTAGACCATGATTTTACATCCCTCTTTTCCACTGATATTGTCAACACACCTCAACTCCTATATTGTTACAGAACATAGATTCTGAAGGAAACCTATGCAACATTACTCAAATAAATCCAATTGACATATCATCCAAGCCTAACACCCTTGAGCATGTTCATGTTGGGTAGAACTGCTCACTAGAAGAATCTGAAGCATACCAAGCACTTTTCAAAGAATTTCAAGATGTTTTTTCCTGGTGTTACGAAGAAATTCCAGGGATATACCCATCCATTATGGTCCATGAAATAAAAACCTATCCCACTGCAAAATCTGTCAGGAAAAAACTAAGACAAGTCCATCCATAGAAAGCCGCAGCTATCAAAGCTAAAATAGAAAAGCTTCTAAAAGCAGGGTTTATTTATCCCATACCACTGATGGAATGGGTATCAAACGTTGTCCCTGTCAATAAAAATTAGGGAACCATTAGAGTCTGCATCGATTTCAGAGATTTGAACAAAGCTTGTCCCAAGGACAAATTTCTCACTCCGCATATCGACCACATTATCGACAACTGTGCCGGAAGTGTCATATTTTCATTTATGGATGGATTTTTGGGTTATAATCAGATTGAGATTTTACCCACTGACCAGCACAAGATAGAATTCATTTGCTGGAAGTTACCATTCGTCCTGAAAAACGTTGGAGCCGCTTTCCAGCTTGCTATGTCCTATGCATTTCACGACATAAAACATATTGTTGATCCATACCTTGACGACCTCCCAACTCATTCACAGTGACGAGAGGAACACCCTGGTCATCTTAGAGACATTTTCCTGAGATGCCGTCATTATAACATACAACTCAATCCTCATAAATGTGTTTTTTGCATTGAGATGGGACACCTGTTAGGTTTTTTGGTCTCTAAAGATGGCATCCGGATAGATCCATTGAAAATTTCTGCTATTCTAGCTCTACTAGCCCCAACCAACCTTCTAGAACTCCAAAGTTTTCAAGGGAAGGAAAACTTCCTCCAAATTGTGCAACATGATATACATATACCCATATCTCTTGAACCTGATTATTTTGGTCATCTTATGGATAATAAAGCTGATCTATTACCTTCTACCATCACTAATGAAACTTGCGAACAGCTTGTTGAACCTCATTTTCAACTCATAGATTTTCAATCTAGACTCAGACATAAGATGTTTAAACCTCTTAGGCTACAATCTCTCTTACATCCTTATCCTTCCTACTTTGTTGAATATCTTCCCCATTTTACTGCAAAATACCATGTTACAGCAGAGAACCATTTAGGATCTTTTCATAATTTCATTGATAATTTTGAAATCATGCATGAGGTTATTTTTGAAATCTTTTGCTAGAGATGCTGGGTTTTGGTTCTGAAATTTAAAAAATGATTCAATTGGATGGTGGGAAGAGTTACATGATGTCTTTTTGAAGTATTGGGGTAAGAATAAATATTATGATCAATTTATTTCCAAATTTTATAGTTTGAAAAGGGAGAATGATGAGCCAATTACTAAATTTAATTCAAGTTTTGAAAGTTTTTATATCAGTATGCCTACAGAGATCGGACCTTCGGAAAAACTTGCTATGGTATATTATGTTATGGCTCAACATTTAGATCTTGTCTTTTTCTTGTTAGAAAGGAAATCATCATCTATAAGACAATTGTTTGAGGATGCAAAAGGAGTGGAGGAGAACATCCAAGCTTGCAAAATTCTTTGAGATCAGGCTCATGTTCAAGATATACAAGCTTATGAACAGAAGAAGAACGTAGGTATCATTCAGATTTAAGACAATTTTCTTCATCATATTCAGATCTTCATATGAACAAGGATATAAATGACGCTTGTGTTGATTCTTCATATCAGTTTGCTAACTTTTTCGATGATAATATACTTCAGTGGATTATAGTAGAAATTTCCTAGTTCCTGCTATGAGATTATCATGTTATGAAGAAGACGTTGCTGCTCTTCAACCTCTTACTATTGATATAAGAAATAAGCTTCCATTCTTGACTTATGGTCACTTTCATAATTTTATTTGTTCATGTTTTGATCAAGGGTTTTATTTAGAGGTCGAGAAGCAGTTTGAAGAGCCCTTGGTTTCCAGTCTTGATCCAAAGTTTAAAAAGAATAGAAATGGAGAGGAAGAGAATGCTTCACTTTATGATGAATATAATGAAGACATTGAAGTTTTAAATTGGAAATTTCATGATCCCATGGCTTCTTGGATGGAGTTGTATTTTTCAAAGGTTTCTAATGCTCCGGATTTTGGCATACTTCCTGTTTCCATTCATAAGTATTAGCTACCTACAGGATCTTTATTGCATTTATCATGTCTTTTGTGTTTTTTCTCAAATAGTAGCATGCATGGAATTATGATTCTCAGTCAAATGGTTTCTTGGATTCACTGGAAGTAACACTTGATTGGGTTGTTTCCTCCGATTAGAAGTAGGAGTAAATAGAAAAATAAGCTCACTATATGAGCATGTAGATTCTTTTCAGTATGCTGGTTTGTAGCAGTATTTTGTCATTTCAGAGGTATGTGTTCAAATTTTGAGAAAGTTGCAGAGATTTGGTAAATGACTCCATCACCCAATGAATAAGGCACAACGTCTACAGGTTCTTGAAGCCTCGCAAGGAGGACTTCATCCCGCAGCAAGAGACAGATTTTATAACTAGATCTTGTTCTTAGTTTATCTGTTCCTTTTGTCCCAATTTTCAACCATTGGTTTAAAATGATTTTACATTTTATGTTGATTTTAAGAACTTTTGACAATCAGTAATTTTTGTTGGACTTAATGCTTTTAATGGTTGAATTATTTCATTAGTTTAGTTTTATGGTTTGTCTTTTGGGATTATTAGTTAATATGTATATATTTAATATTTTAAAAAATTATAATAAAAGTTTATTCCAAGTTTTGTTTATAATCTAACCCTCATTTTTTAGTCCTTTGTCAAATATTTTCATGAGGAGATTCCCGTAGCAGCTCTGTTTTTTCTATTTTTGTCATTATCTTTGGGAGCCGCTTACGAGGTGATGGAATCAAATTATGGAAAAAGAAAAGAGTTTTTTGTCCACAATAGACTCATGCACAAAAACCTCTCTTTGTGTTGCAACAACTATTATCATTTGAGATATTTGAATTCATCTTTGTGGCCTATTTTTAGGGTTTGAATTATTTTATAATTTCCTGTTTTATTCACACTTTTTCAGCACATATTTAATTCAATTAAAAAGGAATTTTTAAAAACCAAGTGAGGTTTTTGTTCATAACATAATTATTTAAAAAAAACTCTCTCAGTTTTTGCGTAGGTGTCTAGAATCGAGAGATAGGAAGGAATCTTTGAGACCCAAATTTTCCGAAATTCATCAAATTTCCCCAAATTCAATTTGTTGTTTTTGGGTTAATTGTCTTTAAATATTTTGAGTTATCATGTAAATAATTGATGTAACTATTTCAAATTTATACCTAGAAGGTATTTATGGAACTAATTTACCTTTGTAATGATAAAAGGAAGAGAAACATACAGTTTGGGGGGGGGATTTTTCACTCAAGGAGAGGCTTTTGGAGCTTCGATTTCTCAAGCTAGCATTTATAACTCTTATGTAAGTGGATGACTGCTATTGATTATATATAAACTGATAAGCCCTTTTACCTATCATGCTTTTTCATTTCTGATCTAGTTGATTGCTCAGTCTCCAATTTCATTTCTTGTTTAAATGTTTATTCATGTAAATGCTTGTAGCCTGTGGGTGGAATTAGTATTTCATGTGTAATGTTTATGGCTTATTGGGATGTGTTTGATCCCCAGTTTATCCAACTTGCATGATTCAGTTCTGTATTAGCTTGTGGATGTTTATTTCCTCCTTGCTGATGAAGTTTTTAAAACCAAAACCCTAAAACCTATTTTATTTAATTTTACTTTTGAGATTGTGTTGTCTTGTTTTTCTAGTAGTCTAAGAACAAATTTAGTCATCCTACAAGAGTTTGATCTGGAATTTCCCAAAGCTACATCAAAGAAATCCCTGGTCTTTGTTGAGCTCATGTGTGATCTTCCCTGTGCTTCAATGGAATCTGAACCCAGTGTTTCATTCCTGGATGAATTCATGTTCCTGATAAGCACCACTGACCCATGGTATGGAGATTTGCTCATTTATCTCTAGACACAAATATTTCATCCCACTCTATCCCATGACGATCACCACCGTATCCGTCACGACGCAAAATACTACCTCATCTTAAATGACACTTTGTATAAACATGGTATCAATTCCGTTTTCTGGCGATGCCTTACCCATGAGGAAGCTGAACAAGTTTTGAATGATTCCCACTCTGGAACATGTGGTAGTCATCTATCTTGGATGGCTACAGCCTAGAAAATCCTTCGCGTTGGATATTTCTGGACTTCAATCTTTAAATATTGTCATGAGGCTGTTAAGAAATTCCCCCCCTATCAACATTTTTATCCGCAAAAAGCGCACTCATCCTGCTCTGCTGCACCTCGTCATTGCCACTAGCCCTTTTTCCAAATGGGGGATCAATTATATGCATTGTAAGCCGACCTTAGCTGGGGGGCATGGTTACATGATCATAGCCGTTGATTATTTTACAAAATGGGATGAGGCCATGCCTACATATGCATAGGATGGTAAGAATACCGCTCTCTTCTTGTTCAATCATGTGATAGCAAGATTCAAAGTCCCATAGTCCATAGTTACTAATCACAAATCACATTTTCGTAATCAAATGATGGAGGAAGTAAGTTCCAAGCTAGGTTTTTGTCATCAAAATTCTACGCCCTATTATCCGCAAGCTAATGGTTAGGTCGAGGCCATTAACAAAGTTTTGAAAACGATGCTTCATCGGATGGTTGGAGACCATAAATCCAACTGGCACCATATCCTTTTCTCCACTCTTTGGGCTTACATGACCTCGGTGAAAATAGTTACTTGTTTCACACCTTTCCAGCTTGTCTATGGACTAGAAGACATCTTGCCGATTCAATGTCATATTCCATCCTTGAAACTTGTCGTCGAACTTCTCCCAGACACTTCCACAGAGGAAGAGAGATTTCTATACTTGAATAACCTTGACAAAACTAGAAGAGATGCTGTCTTAGCTAATGAGGCACATAAGAAACGCGTCAGGGTGCAGTATGACAAGTCTTTCCAACATCGTTCCTTTAATGAGGGTGACCTAGTTTTGACTTATGATCAGAGTTATGACAAACTAGGGAAAGGGAAGTTCGAATCCATGTGGTATGGTCCTTTCGTCATTTCCAAAGTTTTAGAGAAAGGGGCCTACAAGCTCGTGGACTATAATGGAATCCCCTTAGGACAACCTCGCAATGGGTTGTACCTGAAGAGGTACTATGCCTAGATCTCTCTTGGATAGTATCTTGTATATATGTATATTACTTGAATTTTAGTGCGCTTAATTATTTTCAATATGGTTTTGAGTTTAGTGTCTGTATTTGTTTATACCATGTTTTGGTGATGCAGAGAAAATGGCTTTCTATGGCTTCACTGATGGTGCTTGCCGACACATTGAATCTTGCCTCAGGTGCTTGGATTCTCTATTTCCCATCTTATGATTTGGTTAGTTCAAGAGAGGTTTGTATTGGTCCCGCTACCAACAATATCATTGAGTATCGAGCTGTCATAGGTCTTTTGATTGAAGCTACCTCCCAAGATGTTCATAACTTGGTAGTCTTGATGGACTCACAATTTTTGGTTTGTCATCTAAACCATGTCTACACCATTAGGAATCATGTGCTTCTCCATATCTTCTGGAGGGTACATTCATTAGAAAGGTCATTTGAAACTATCACCTATAGGCATATCCCTAGGGAGCATAATGCAGTTGCCGACTCATTGGCAAATTACATCCTAGACTCGCATATTGCCCATTCATGACATTAAAATCAAACATGGTTTAATGTAAATAAAATGTAAAATAAATATAAAGATCATGTAAAACATATTCACCATTTGAGACATATAAACACCAAGGTAGAGATCTGTATATATATATATATATATATATATAAACATGTTTCACAAAAAATAGGTCACGAGACCTCATTTGAATCGCTCAGGATTTCAGGTAAAAAATCATCATACAAAAGTCATGAAGGTATCTATCAGCTATCAGTGAAGACATGATGCACCCATAATCTAATGATGCTCTTGGTAACACATAACTTCCCAAGCTACTCGACGTAGCAGTCTGCTAAAATGACCCGATACTCCTGCAGTAGGCCTATGGTACCTCAATGGGAGGTCATTGATCGAGGCATCCAGGATGTCTAGAGTCAACCTCTCGAGGTTCTTCTATAGATCCCCTGTCACATTATCACCATGTGGTACAAAACGGGCTCCAGCTCGCTTGTCTAGTGGGGAGGCTCCCCCAGGCCGTGCTGCTCTGAAATCTACATGAAAACATTCAAGTCTCGTTACTAAACATAAAAAATATAAAACATCAAAACACCATTTCCATTTTAGGGTTTTTGTTTCTTACCGACATCACCCCACTGTCCTCCAGGTGGGAGCAGTAGGTCAGGGTCACCACTGAAGTCAGTGCCTACATATGCATAGTTCTCCACCATGAGGAGCTAATCTCTCAACCATCGGAAGAACGGGTCACTGAACTTCAACTTTCCTCTACCCACTCCAGTATGGGCCGTGATCCGAACCCATCTCTACATGTGAGGGTCCCATTCCCTCAACTCTGTAAATACCACCTAGGGTCTCATATGTGGAACACGCTCAAAAAATAAACATGCTAGAATGGAACCGAAACCGAATTGCTTTAGCTCCGCCTACCGACAATTGGTCAGCTGATCCTTGAATATTGGAAGTAGCGCTTCCACCCAGTTGAAAATTGTGGGCTCCATGGCCTCTATGTCATAGATCATATGCACTCTAGATTCTTGGTGTACCCCTTGGCTTCCCACCACTCTTTGCATGGTAAAAAAAATTGTCCTTAGAGGGCCATCCACCACTGCTTTTATGGGAATTTTCTTCCCTAATGTCCAAGTCCCAGGAATGCAATGGTAGTTTATCAACTCCTGAGTATTAATGTCCCTTCCACGAGAACCAGTCAAATATATGGGAGCACCCCATCCCGATATGCCTATCAAGAAGTAAATGTCCTCTACTTCAATTGTCAATATGTGAGCACCAACTTCAAAATATTCTTGCTTCGGATTCCACATTCGATGTATATGTTCTAATAGTCACTCATGTGACACCATACTGGATGTATGAAATTTTTTTATAAGTCCACAATCTCTCAATGCGGCGATACAACCCGTATTTCGTTCAGAAAATGCATCATCGTTGTCATGTTGCCTCTCTTTCCATATTACCATTTTTTATCAATGGGAACCTGTTAAAAACCATCACATGACCAATAGTAGAAACATTCCCAATCATTCAAATCATAAAATTTGGGCTATTTTTTCTTGTGCATGCCATTTTATTTTACCCATGGTCGGCATCGCCTGTGTCCCATTGAGGACAGGAGGTGGCACCGCCTGTGCAAGGTGTTTTCAGCGTGGTTCTAGTGGGGTACCGCTTATCCCTTGTGGGATAAGAGTGGTGCCCTCTTCCATGGTTTTAGGGCTCACCCAATATGCCCAAAACACCACCAAAAATCAAAATTGAAAGCATGAAATGAAAGAGTAGGGTTTAATCCATTACCTGGAACTGACGGTGCATGAAACCGACAGTGGATGCTCCCGATATTAGCGACTGAAAATATGGCCAAGAAAATGCTCCAAAGCCTCTCCACTATGGGTAAATGGTAAAATGTTTTGATTTTTTACTATTTACATAACTTTTATATACATTTTAGGTTTTGACATGTTATAGTTTTGTTTTAAAATCATTTATTACTCAAAATCTATCAGTCATAATCCTTTAATGTCGATTATTGGATAATTTAACACTTGTTTTTCAAGTCATTGCAGGATAGAAGAGCGGTAGCAGTAAAAAAATTTGGAGTTCATTTTTTGACTTTTTTGTAATACCATAAAATGGAAAAGGTCTTTTGAGCATTTATTGCGACACTTTGGTCATGCTCTCCAAATTTAGCATCAAAGGTCCAAGTCATTTTCTGATTCTTTTCGGACTCATAAAATCTCTCATCGTGAAAAGAGACCTAGTGGAGTCTTCTTTAAAATATTTTTGGGATCCTTAAATATGAAAATATTGTCCAGTGATCTTGTCTTCTTCATGCTCATTAAATCACTTGAATATTCATTCATCTAACGGTAGGTTATCACTTTTTCAGTTCAGATGAACTATTTTACGAAAAAGGACCATGTGGAGTCTTCTTCTGTGGTCATTCAGACTCTCTAAACATGAACGATACTGAGTTAACTTTCATCAGACTCGTTAAATCAAACATTGAGAGACCCTGTTTTGGGAATGAACCCCTCCTCTCCCAGGTTCGTAAAACATATGAGTTTGGGCTTGTGTTCAGATGATATGTAACGAGTGTTTGTTACCCTCTTTGAACTCATAAAAATGAAAAGAGGCACTCATCAACCATGATGGAGAAAATGGGAAGGGGATCATTTTGCAAATAACTGGAAGTTTGTCATTACCTTTGAACATGGCACTTGTCTGCATATCATTTCATTCAATTTGGTATTCAGTTGATCTCCATGACGATCCACTTTCATGAGTCATGTCACTCCTTTGAGTCTTTCAAAAGAATGCATTGTCCACCATCGCACTATGTGTTTGTCTGGTCTAGTTATGCTACGAAGTCTTTTTTCGTGCCGCCTGATGTTCAAAGCGAAGTTGAAGAAGTTTACCTCTATAGTCAAAATATTCTTTGTGTCAGTACCTTTGATTTAGTCTTATAGTTACCTCATTCACATCATTCCAAAACTTTGTTCTGAGTTTCATGTCGTTGATGTGGGACTCATCATGGCCCTCCTTCAACTACAACAAAACCCTATGATTAGCATCTCTTTTAGCTTCCTTTTTAGTGTCCATTATCAATTTTAGTGTATCGTTGTTATACACCTAAATGGCACCTCTCCGTCCGAGTGCTAACATCCCTCATGTTGGCACACAAAAGGACACTTATGGATAGAGGTTTTCCCAAAACACTATAGCTTGGCTTGTCATGAAATACATTCTTTCACCATCCACCTAGTTACTTTGTCATTTGCCTATGTTGAGATGTATTCACGACTATCCTTATATACAACTCACGCATCACTCGCGAGTCTCCTTTATAGCAAGTCGTGAATCCATGTATTCGCGGGTTGCGCTTCTACATAGTCCCGAATCATTCACGGGTTGCTCTAATATAGACCCGCAAATATGTCTCTTCACATTTAAATATAAAACACATGCTAATGGGTGATTAGTTAACTCATTTAACTTAAATCCCTTAACTGCTACAACTTCCCCAACCTTTGAGAACTACCTTATTTCACCCATATAAATACAGGCCTTGGGGAGGGTGATGAGGACTGACACTTGGAGAGCAAAGTTATGCTGGTGGAGTTTATACAGAAGTCTTTGGAGCAGTGGAACTCAAAATCCTTTGGTTGCAGAGGAGTCCTTGTCTCAGGCGTTGGGTTGTATCTGAACTCTTTCCATTATTGATAATAAAGAGATTACTTCTTCCATATGTGTTTCATGTCTTGTGGTTTGATAATTATTTATGCTTATGCATCTTATATGTGATTTATCTAACTGCTTATATGTATATGAATCATCTTGTATCTGGAGAAGTGTTTCTTGACAGGTGAAAGAGGAAAAATATTGAAGACTTCGAAAGTGGAACAGAGAGGAAGAAGATTAGTAAGGATCGACCTTCGTTTAACAAGTAAGTCCTTTCAATCTTCCTATTTCTTATTCTACACTTTAGAAGTCAATTGTCTACAAGTAATTGAGTATGTTGGTAACCCCAGACCTTAGGTTATTAGGTGTATAATCCTGTACAACAGAACTGGTGACTCCGCTGGGGAGCCCGGACTGTTGTAGGTTGTTTTCTGTCCTCCTAACCAGTTTTACTTGTGAGTCTGTTTGTGATTTGTTATCCTGTTTCAATACTTGCTTCAGCATTTGAAAGTCTTGGGCTTTTCTTGATTTTTTGAGAAAACTTTTATACCCATTCGCAGGTTGTCTTTATAGACAGTCACGAATACTGGTCTGCATTCGCATGTTGTAATACTAGATAGTTGCGAGTTGCTCTTAGTGATAGTCGCGAATACTCCTGGAAGTGGGGATTTTTAAGATAAGTTTTGCTTGTTCTTTTCTTTGTTTGGTCCCTGTTTCTGAGTGGTCTTTCTTTAAGAATGCTGAGTAGTGGGTCTGAATACTGTTGGTGATCACATTTCTTTGCTTTTTTGGAAGCTCTTGAGTCTTTTTACTTGGTTTGTTTACTGCTTGCATACTGAAGTGTTTTGGCCTATTTTGGGTTGTGGGTTAAAGTGTCTTGGTCCAGATCAGTGATCAGGGTCTTGGGCTCAGTTTTTCCAGTTTGTATTCTGACAGTGGCTGTTTGTCACTTGCCTTTGTAAGTCTACAGTGATTCTTTGTCATTGTTAGCACCCAAGCTAGGGTTCCTAGCCTTCCTCTATTGGTTTTCTATTGGTTCTATCAGCCTGTCTGCTTCAGTTTGTTACTTTTATACAGTTTATAAGCGTCAAGTTTGATCAAGCATAGTGCATTGTAGATGCATGGTAGAGTTTTGATTATTTTTAAAAGTGAAAAGAAAACATAGTTAAAGCTTTTTCATTGTGATTTTTGCATAAGTAGTGTTTATTTCAATTTAAAGATATTATATCAAAAACTACAAAAACATAGGATTAGTTTCTTTCATCGTTGCTTTCAATTCATCAATACATATTTGCAAAAATTAAAAAGAAGTTTACTTTTATAATGGAAATTTCACTTTGAATACACCTTTACTTTCATTTATTTCTTGTTCGAGTCAAAACATCATACAGTATACCACTCCATTTCCTCTTGAGTAAAGAACAACCCTGTAAAATGAACGCATAAATTAAAATTTACTAGTAAGTTTTGTTTTCTAGGGGCTTTTCACCTACTAGCTTAGGCTAGACTTGTGGGCTAGGAAGTGTAAACTTCCCACAAGTTATAAACTCAAACGTAGTGGACCTTTCTTTAGGGAAATCCTTGACTCTATCACTGTATCTGGGAAGCTCCTCTCAAACGGGAGTTAAGCACTAGGTCGCGTGGAGGCTTGGACAGAAGAGATAACCCTCCGAATCCTTGTCAAAATGTAGCCCAGGAATATTACGCATCTAAGGATTTTGTCCTAGACAGAGTTTCGGGCTCAGCTACCCTACCCATGCGTACGAGTTTGGCTGACGACTGTCCCCCCAAACTGTTGGTATTGCCAAGGTATCCTTTAGTCTCTTGTCTTTTTAGGGTTCATACCTAGGTAAACCGGAAGGCTATTTATGGTTCACCTTGAACGAGCTTGGAAGGTAACCCTTGTTGAAAGTGTAGGAGGGCGGTGGGTGATTCCTCCACTTGTGCCTAAGAACCACTTCAAGGATGCCAAGTAATCGTTCATCATCTTTCTTCGGGAAATTATATCTTTACCCTGGTTTGATTGCTTGAGACTCTAGGAACTTTTTAGTGTATTCTCTGTGGTTTTGCCTGTGTTTAGTTGGCCTTAGGGTGTGATTTGTTAAATTTTTAATTCTGGAGGACCAACCTGTTAGAAGGTCAAGAAGGTTGAGAAACCTTCCTCCTATCACTGCATTGGAGCCTCCACCTTTACCTCAAAGACGGAGATTAGACACAGAGGGTTCATTTGAACCTGTAGGAATAAGTGAAGTTCTTGGTGAACTGGAACTCATTGCTAACCGTTTCAATCTTGACACAGTTGAGATAGAAGAATTGCAGACTGATGAGTTTGCAAGAAATTTTAACTCCCCCTTGACTGATTTAAACGATCCTGTGATCGTCCAGGTTAGACCTTTTGATTCACCAGTGCTAGGTGTCCCTATGGGTAGAGTCATGTCTTCTGCGAAAGAAAGTTCTTTTGTGTTTACCTCAACCCTTCCGATTGAAGGGGTACTACCTCCCCCAGTCAGTACCCCTAGATATAGTTTGCCTTCTACACCTTTAACTCTAGTGAGCCGGGTGGTTCAACCACCGGTTCACTCAAACCTAGGAGATACTTCTGGTAGCATGGTTATTGGGATCCCCAGTATACCTACCATTCCTTCTTCCTTCCCTTACACTACCCAGAGTGGTCCGGTAGGATCCTCGGCATATGTCCAAGGATTTCCTTGGAATGGGGGGCACATTCCCCTATCCAGTCCATACGTAGGTCCATCTCCTTCATATGTAGGAGTGCAGTTTGGGAGCAACACCTCTTACAGGAAGAGCTTCCAAATCCCTATTTCGGTCCCATACACGAACTCTCCCTTTTCATTGTTTAGCGGAGGGATACCTGCTCCAGTCTTTCAGACCCCTGCTTCTATGGGGACGGCCTGAACCACTTACACTGCACCTCCCACACAAAATCCTGTGGCTTACAGATGGAATCCGTTTCAAAGCAACCTTCCCACTTCACAACCGGTGGCTGGGGGAAACCCCACTTTTACCCATGGGCATTCGAGGGCAGGTCCCTCGAATCCCCAAGTTGGCACATTTACTACCACGGTTAGGCCCAAACTTCCTTTCCTGGCAACTTTAAAATTGCCAGACTTGTCAAAGTTGATGAATGACCCGATGAGGCATGACCCCTTGTGGCCACTTGTTCCCACCAAATTTCCATCAGACATCCCTAAGTTCGAAGGTAAAGCTGGTGAAGATCCTGGGGCACATGCCACCACTTTTCACTTATGGTGTTCTTCAAATTCGTTGAATGAGGATTCAATTAGATTGAGGCTATTCCAGAGGACCTTGACAGGTACGACGATAAAGTGGTATATCAAATTGCCTTTTGTTTCCTTTAGTAGTTTATGGGATTTGGCTAGTGCTTTCCTTAGCCACTTTCAGCTTCCGGTTAGATACGATTTCGGAACGGACTTGTTGTCTACTTTTAGACAAAACAAGGCTACCCACATCTTGGATCATATCCAAGAGTGGAGGAGGCGAAAGAGCCTTATCAAAGCCACCATTCCTCCTGATTTTCTATTAGAATGGTTCCTTAAATCACTGTTGCCATACATATCTAAGGATGTTTCCACATCAGGAGTAACAAATGAAGAAGAAGCCATACTCAGGGACCAACAGTTGGACTTGATTTATTCACAGTCTAGGATCTTGTATGAGATCATCCCTGAGGCACTAAGGCCTTTGCACAAGGCGGAGAAGCCTAAGCCTGGACCCCATGCCGATGGTGTGGTTGGGTCTGTTAACTCTCCCACCGTAGAGTCTTTAACTAAGAAACTTCACCAGTTGTCTGTCAAACAGTCTATGGTGGAGGCAGCAAAGGCTGCCCCCTCTCCCCAGAATGCAAATGTCTTTGCTCAAACCTCTCAGAAGGGCAATCAGTAGCCCGACAGGAAGAAAAAGAAAGGTAAGAAGGGAGAGGGAAACCAAAACAAGCCAAATCCCGCGAACAATGTTGATGGGCACAAAAAAGAAAAGAAGAAGGTCAAGTTCCCTTTTAAGTTGTGCCAAGAGGACCACCTTACTCACCTTTTTCCCCTTATGGATCAAGCCCAGAAGCTACTCAAAGCTCAACAACCGGCTGTCTTGAAGGACTCGTTTCCCCAAGGACAGAAATCTGCTTCAGCTTCTAATGTAGCAGGGGACACTCAAACTGCCCCTGACCCTAATTATATCAACATGGTTCAATATTTGACTTTGTTGCAAACCAGGAACAAAAACTATGAAACTGAGACTTCTGAGAAGGGTAAAGCTGTAGTTGAACCTTCCAACCCTCTCACGATAGAGAAGCCTGCCGAAACTATGCCGAAGATACCGAAAGGTGTTTTCAAGAAGACTTTGCATAACCCTAATGCTAGGGCTACTTCAAACTATTCTGTGGTTGAATATTTAGCCCAAACCCCATGTGCAATGTCAGCTTTAGAGGTGTTACAGAGTTGTCCTGCCCAGCGGGATGCTCTCTTAGCAGCTTTAGGTAGCATGGATTCTTCGAGTCTCATGGCGAAATTCAATCTGTTTGATGTCAAAACTCACCTACCTTACCATGTAGCCCTATTAATAGATGTCATCCATGGTGGTAAGACCATTGGAAGGGTAGTTGTTGATGAGGGAACCTCTACATGTGTTATGTCCCTGTCCTGTTCTTGGATCCCCAGAGCTGGTCCCATCAAACACTTTACTTACTGCTTTTGATGGAAGGTCCTTCCGTCCTCATAGTATCCTGCCAGCTTTTGAGCTTAAGTTGGCAGGCAAAGTAGTGTCTGTTGAAGTGGAAGTGATCGATGCCCCCTTGGACTATAATTTGCTTCTGGGAAGGAATTGGACTTATGCAATGTCTGTTATTGCATCGACTATTCTTCGTGTAGTGGTTTTTCCACATGAGGGAAAGTTGGTTACTGTTGACCAACTTGATTTTACCTGAAAAGGCCGTTTAGATTCTAAGGAATCCACTATGCCATTGGCTGATCAGGACAAACCTACTGCACAGAGCTTGGGAGCTGGAATGTATGCATCATTGATGGGCACATTTGACCTTCCAGCCCCGGTGAATTACATTGGTTCTACTAGTGTGGGGAAGTCCATCGCTACGGTTGTCGATAGGACTGATCCTTGGGTCCTCCCAACTCCCCATGAATCGGAAGTGCCTTTATCGGTAGTAGAGGTAGTTTATCAAGCCATCACTCAAGCTGTTGCTGATCCCATTCCAGATCCTTTATCAATCTCAGATGATCTGGAAGAAGTCTATTTGAACGCATGGGCGGAAAACTCTTTACATTCCATAGATTTCTCAGATACCATTTTACCTTCCGATGAAGCTATTCTGGAAGCTATGAGTGGACGTTATAATATTTGTGAGGATCTTCATCATCGATCCTATTTTCTTCCAGATCTGAGCAAGATAGAAAACCAAGAGTTTAAAGTGAGATTGTCAGAAGAGATTGAAGTACCTATCAACCCTTTGCCTAGGGAAGGAGTGTTTGCTGAGGGGAATATGGCAAAAATTTTCTCCACTATACCTATCAACATCTGTGTGAACCCAGATGTCATGGAAAACATCTATATAGGTGCAAAATGCTCTCCGGAGGAGATTGCCATCTACACTGCCCTTTTCAAGGAATTCCGCGATATCTTTGCCTGGTCATATGAGGAGATGCCAGGCATTGATCCATCTATTGTTCAACATGAAATCCGAACCTATCCTGATGCCAAGCCGGTTCGACAGAAATTAAGACCCGTGAACCCGTGTAAAGTGGCGGCTGTGAAGGCAGAAGTTGAAAAGCTCTTGAAAGATGGTTTTATATATCCCATATCTTTGACCGAATGGGTGTCAAACCCAGTTACTGTTGATAAAAAGCAAGGGACTATTCACGTTTGTACTAACTTTAGAGACCTCAATAAAGCCTGTCCTAAGGACAATTACCCCACACCATTCATTGACCAGATCATAGATGCATGTGTGGGGAGTGAAGTGTTTTCATGTATGGATGGTTTCTCCGGCTATAATCAAACCGGAAGACCTACATAAAACTGCTTTCATTTTCCCTTGGGGTACATTTGCGTATAGAAAAATTCCCTTTGGATTGAAAAATGTTGGGGCTAACTTTCAAAGAGCTATGAACTTTGATTTTCATGACATTAAAGCCATTGTCGAACCTTAACTTCATGATCTACCTGCACATTCTCGCAAGAGAGTTCAACATCCAGATCATTTGAGGTTAATTTTTGAAAGATGCAGATACTATAAAATTCACTTGAATCCCCACAAGTGTGTTTTTTGTGTCGAGTCAGGAAGATTACTTGGATGCATTGTGTCTAGTAGAGGCATCTAGGTGGATCCATCGAAAGTTGAGGCCATTGTAAATATGCCTCCTCCTCGTTCTCTCAGGCAACTTCAAAGCCTGCAAGGAAAGTCCAACTTTCTTCAAAATTTTATCGTCAATTATGCCAAGATCACTAAAGGTTTCATGTGCTTGCTCAAACAAGACACTCCTTTTTTATGGGATGAAACCACACAACTTGCGTTCGAGGCATTGAAAAAAGCCTTGTTGTCGGCTCCTTTATTACGCCCACCAGATTATTCTAGGGATTTTATATTATATATGGCCGCTTCGGAGTCAACCATTGTGGTAGTGCTAGTTCAGGAGGACTATAAGCTCATTGAGCATGTCGTTTATTATCTGAGCCGTGCTTTGGTTGGACCTGAGCTTAAGTACTCCCATGTCGAGAAGTTATCCTTAGCAGCTGTTTATGCTGTACAGAGGTTACAGCACTACATTTTATGGAGGACCACTACTGTAGTGGTGGATGTAAATCCTTTCCAATATGTTTTATCCTGACGGATTGTTGGGGGGGAATTCAACAAGTGGATAGTCATTCTCCAAGAGTTTGACTTGATTTTCCAATCCGCTAAGTCTAAAAAGTCCTTAGTTTTTGCTGAGCTTATAGCCAAATTTCCTACGGAAGAAGATGTAGTGATTGAGGATGACTCATTCCCAAATGAGCACATCTTCCTGATATCCACCTCTGATCCTTGGTACAGATATATTATTATATTTCTCGGGACTTTGAAGTATCCTGCCGCTTACTCTAGGGAGGATCGATGTAAGTTACGCCTTCATGCTAAAAACTACCTCATTATAGGAGATACTTTATCTCGACGAGGGGTAGATTATGTCTTGCATCGCTGCCTTACTCATGAGGAAGCGGAGTTTGTCCTAAATGATTCCCATAGTGGAGCATGTGGGGGTCATTTATCTGGGTTAGCAACGGCCCAGAAGATATTGTGTGCTGGTTATTTCTGGCCCACGATCTTTAAAGATTGTGTGGAAGCCATGAATCCCTCTCATCCGTGTCAGCTTTACACCAGAAAAATGCGGTCACATCCTGCTCTGTTATTTCCTATTGTCTCGGTAGGCCCCTTCATGAAATGGGGGATCGATTACATGACATGCAACCCAGTCTCGGCTGGGGGGCATAAATACATCATTGTCGCTGTTGACTATTTATGAAATGGGCAGAGGCAATGCCTACTTTCAAAGACAACGGGGAAACAACAGCTTTCTTTGTTTTCAATCAAATTATTGCAAGGTTCGATATTCCCAAAGTGATTGTCATTGACCATGGCAGTCATTTTCAAGATAACATGATGATGGAACTGACTACAATGCTCAGATTTCGATAAGAACATTCTTCTCCATACTATCTGCAAGCAAATGGTCAGGTTGAGGCTGTCAACAAGACTTTAAAAACTATCCTTAAACGGACAATTGATGTAGCCCATTCTAATTGGCACATCATGTTATATCCTGATCTTTGGGCTTACAAAAATAATGTTAAGACTGCCACGGGTTATTCCCCTTTCCAACGCGTTCACAGGGTGGAAGCAGTTACTCCGATTGAATGCGAAATCCCGTCCTTGAAGATAGCCATTCATGTGTTACCTGATAAGACTGAGCTTGAAGAACATCTAGTACATCTAGAAAACCTTGATGAGCAATGTAGAGATGCATTGACTGCGAATTAGGCTCATAAAAATAGGGTTAAATCTCAATATGATAAAACGGTCAAACCTAGGGTTTTCTCTGAAGGGGAACTTGTCTTGCTTTGGGACCAAGATAAACAACCCTTGGGGGCAGGAAAATTCAAGGCTATGTGGTTAGGACCCTATGTCGTGTCGAAGGTATTAAGTAAAGGCGCATATGAATTAGTGGATTATGATGGGAATAAGCTGCCTGAGCCTAGAAATGGGCTCTACCTGAAGAAGTACTATTCTTAGGCTTAGTACTTTTTCTTGTATTATTATTATATGTATTTTATGTACAATAGGTTGTCAGTTTTGTTTTTTATATTATCTGCTAGTTGTTGCAGATGTCTTCCAAAATGTATGTAGGTTTCGCTGATGGCGCCAGCTGTCACACTTGCAACCTAGCCTCAGCAACATGGGTTATCTATTCTCCCACAGGACAGCTTGTTGCCGTGGGTGGCGCTTGTCTAGGTCCTGCTTCTAATAATGTTGCTAAGTATAGGGCTGTAATTGAGCTCCTATGGGATGCTTTGTCACATGGCATCACCCAACTTGAAATCCATTTGGATTCTCAGTTGGTAGTTTCCCAACTCAATCGAGCTTATCAAGTACGAAATCCTACCTTGTTATGTCAGTTCATGCAAATTCGTTTATTGGAAAGACATTTTGAAGTTATTACTTTCAATCATATTCCACGTAATCAAAATTCATTGACTGATGCATATGCTAAT
>LPNX010525710.1:652317-759300 GCA_001517045.1 Pseudotsuga menziesii | reverse complement strand
CTATGTCAGGCTCGGGTTGATGTATTTTTTGGTAGCATGATGTTGTTTTTGAAAACTAGGATTGCATCTTAAAGGTCCATCATCTTCTTGCACTGACCCGACTGCTCATATATTTCTTCTCAGCATTTTCAGTTCAGTACTAGTTTTGTACCAGTCGATACCAACATCAATTTAACACTCATTTAGTACCAGTTTAGTACCAGTTTGATATTAGTATTCATTTTGTACCCATTTGGTACCTGTTCATAATAACATTAAAATATCATAAAAGGAGACCACCAAATGAGTATTAAACAGATCCAGTTCAAAATAAATGCAAGGCGGGTTCCAAAGACAATTTTGAAGGAATGGTGAGTATGTCACGATTTATGGAAACTAGCAGAAGCACACAAAATAACATGACAATATTTATGTTTATAGTGTCACTGTACCATCATATGCTAGGACAAAGACATTTAACTCTCAATCATGATCCTAAGAGATTTAAAATATTTAAGATTGCGCATCAGCATTTCCATCTCCAGTCCTGCATCAGACAACAACAGAGTAAGTATTCCGATAGGTATGTAGGATTCAATTTCTATTTGATTTATTAAAACATTTAAAAAACAATTAAAAAAATGCAATATTTCATACTCAATGAGTATATACCATCAAGATTCTTATTTCCTATCCTGTTGTTTAACGAACATTGGTGATATTCTTCTAGTCATGATCATTCCGTCACATCATCATACTACTGATTAAATGACATGTTTCATCCAATCAGAATGATTATTTCCCCTATCTAATAACATTCTTTTTATTCGATACGATTCATGTGAAATCCTTTTACACAAGCGATTTATCCATTTTCGGTGATAATGCATTTTTCACTTGAATTTATGATTTAAGTATCATCATGGAAATGGTTTCTCCTTGAATTGATAATCGTTTCTTGATATTATCCCTCTTGGCATTATCTCTAGGCTGTATCTGAACTTTGCTAACCTTGTTTTCCTCTCAAACCCTATTTTCATATTCTCTATTTCCTACTCATCACCCGAATTGTAGACATGGTAGCGAGTAGACATGAGCCTGAAAATTCGGTGGAGTTGGAGTGCCTACAAGAATTCGAGGACACTCGCCATATGTTTGAAGCTATTGGGTGGATAGATTTTCTCGAGCAATATAATGGATTTGACAATGAGATGGCTCTATTGTTTTCTCTAAGTTTTGATGGACACTAAGTTACTGAATATTTCATAGCTCGGGTAATACATTTACCTCACACAGGAGAGAGTTGGTTCAAAGGAAAGCCGGTGGTTAAAAACTATTTTAATCATTTTCTGATTCCAGAGTACAAGGATGCATACTGCTCGCGTGGAATACCAAAATCTTAGCTGACAGAACAATGGGGTAAAGTATTGTATGTTTTACAAAAAACCATTACTTGTGAAGGTCGCTTTGATACCATATTTATTTATCATGCTAGACTGTCGTTGCATATAGAAGGTAGTTTACCAATGGATGTTCCTTATTATCTATTACAGACTCTGAGTAAGATTTCAATCCATGTTCAGATAGCCATGACTAATACTAGAGGTAGTCTATCTCATCATGGTTTGATTAAGATTATTATCTCTTTTTCCCTAAGAGCTAAGAATATGAGATGGGAAGGGTGTTTAGAAGGGAATTTTGAACGGGGTAAACCTAGAAAGTTAGGATCGAAACCTAGAATGACCAAAGTTATGATCTTATCTCTTAAAAAGCCTCATCTCAAGAATACTTCAAAATTGGTCGTTGAGCCCAGACCATCTGAATTCCCTGCATCTGTTACTCCTAAAAGTCATGAATTCAAAACGATGTCTGGTACTAGTAAATCAGAGGTTTTACCTGAGTGTAACAACAGACTTAAAACCTTTTTTTCATCCGTATTTTCTCCGGAACTGAATCCTGATGATGAGAGGATAGAATTAGAGCATGAAAAATTCTCTCAGAAGTCGAGGCCCGAAGAGGAAAAACAAGGAAATGTAGAACATAAGGGGGAACCAGAGTCAGTTTCAGAAGAACAGACTAGTCCTGGACATTTTGAATTAATATTATATTAGATTAGAGGGCTTCATGATCAAACCTAGAATTAATGCAAAGACTGTATTTAGTGTCCCTCTCCCTTGTCCTATTAATAGAAGTGTGGCTGCTCATTTTAAGAAAAATCCTACAGAAGATACAATCCTTCTATCGAGTCCTACTTGGAGTATGAATCATCTGTTAGAAGAAGTCTGAAAGAGGGAAGAGGGGATAGAGGAATTTAGTAAAATTCCTGAATTAGAATAGAAAGTTCAACATGATAGTGTTCACAGTCTTGTTTATGAGCAAGAAAATAATTATGATGATTTCCCTTGTAATGAAAATTTGGAAGATGCAGTTGTTGATCACGCCCTTAATGATGTTAAGGATGTTGTTTAAAGTCAAAAGGAAATTCCTAAGGACCATAAAGAAACCCATGATGTATGTGATCTAGTACGCACATAGGTACAAGAAACTTTTGACGTTAGCCAAGTCAATATGAATCCTACAGTCGTAATGAAGTCTCAAGATGAAGTTTCTGGGAATAAACAAGAGTGTGTTTCTATTAGCCGTGTATTAAGGAGACATGTGATACTAAAGGAGAAAATTAAAGAATATGAAGTTCTCAATTGGCACATTCAAACAGAGAATGAGTTGTATCAGACTCAGAACACTCATCTGCAAGCTAAAGTAGAAAGACTTAAAGGGAGGCAGAAGAAAATTTATAAAAAAATGAGGAAAGTTCATATGGTTGCTCGTTAGCGTTCTACACAAATCCGATTATTGAAAAGGCAAATCAAACAGCTTCAAACTCAAAAATAACCTGGATTTCAAGTTTTAATCAACTCTCAGGCCCCTATTTCTTAAGGCATATTTTGGATACCTTCAATTTTGTGCATGAGGACATGCAATTAATTAGGTATGGGGGCATGTTGGGCTATGGAAATGTTTTAATTTGATCAGTTTTACCATGTTTATCCTCTATTTTTCACTACATTGCCATTCTCTTTGCACTCGGTTTATCAAACTCTTTACAATTTTTTCCTTATCTCACGCTATGTTCACTTAACCATCGATGAATTGGAGTTTGAGGTAATTGACTATCTTTTAATATGTTTCAAGATGTTTTTATTTATTTGAATAGAAATTGAATTGTTACATATTTGTTAAATATGCTAAAATGGAGTATGGTGTGTACCTCATCTACAGGTGTGCATAAGGAATGTTCGACCCTCTTAGTCAATCAGTGCCACCTCATCTTGAAGATTTGTTTGTGTCTTGTTCAATGAAGTTCATTTGGAAGAATTTTTTGCATTAAATATAGAGTATCCTCGTGACACTTTGTGTCATGAGGATTACTACTCAAAACTGTTGTTATGATTAAACATGATATGCATGATCTCTTTGCTATTTTTAACTCAGTTAGATTCAGAATAGGAGGATCGTCGATCTCGAACTATGCTATAAAGAAAAACCTTGTATATGTTCAGGGGACGCATATATATACTAGAATTTTTTTTATTTCGGATTACATTCAGACTGATAATAGAATTGCATTCTGGTTCTATTAAAATTTCGTGGTGTTGAATGGTTGAATAGTTAGAGCGTAGAATAAATGTCTGGAAAATTACTCTGAATTTCATTGATGTTGTGAATACTGTGTTTGCACTAAGGTTCCTTTAGACTAGTTGTCTCAAGTGGTAAAGACCCTACACAAGAGGTAGTAGAGTCTTCAAATTCTTAATTCAGTAGATTACAATTTCGTTTCCAGTTATTTCAAATTGTTTAAACAGTGATTTCCATTTCTTTAAAATTTCAGAGTTTTGTTTTAGTAAGCACGTTGTTTAATGGAATGATAGATTTAGGATAATTGCAGTTGTTCAGATATGTGCACAGAAATTTTGTTAATATTTCATAGGAGTTCATGTTTCGTCTTAATTTAGTTGTATAGGGTTTCTTTTATACAAATCATGTTTCTTTTAGTTTCGTAGAAGTTATGTTAAAACATGTCGAGTTAGTTTAAATTATGTAGAATTCACTTTGAGTTGCATAGTTTTATTTTGAATTGAATAGAGTTTAATTGTAAATAGATTTGATAAGAGTTTCATTCTAGTATAATATAATTAGAAATAATAATATTTCAAATGGCATATGGATTTGTATTTTTTCATAGATTTAATTGAGTGATAAACATAAATATAGGTAAAAGAACAGTGATTATTTTGCATATTAATGATTGGATTCCTTAAAGGTTTATGAATTTTGCATGCATAGAATTGGATAGACATATATAATGGCTAGAATACCCTATACAAATCAAAACCCATTTGAATTTAGTTCAAACTATAAAGATGAACAAAATAAGCAGAGATGAAATTGTCTTGGTTTTACTTGGATCATCGTAATGCAGGTTACGGTAATCGATCTGAGATAAATCATTAGGTTACTTTGAAAATATAAGTTTTAGAAAATGGCTAACATTAGTGTTCAGTATTGGTTTTCCGTACTCGTTTTCTACCAGCACTCGTTTAGGATGGATTTACAGATTTGGATTTTAAATTTGTTTGGTTTTAACGTTCTTTCTTGTTAATGTTTGGATTTCCATCTGCACTTAATGCATTTTTAGTTGAGGGTGATTTGGTTTTTTCTTTTCAGTAGATTCATTTTATTTTTCATGCTTTCCTAGATTTAGATTTAATGCTTTTCTTTTCAAATATTAGATTAGTTCCTGATCCTGCACATACTATACTTGCACCTTTAAGTCTATCATGAAAATTTAATATTGAGAATTAATCGACATATAATTTCTCACCAACAGAGAGAAATTGACCCTAGAGATCTCAACCATGATTACATGATTACATGTAACATACTGTAATTGATAAGATCACTAGATATCTCAACCATGATTACATGTAACATACTGTAATTGATAAGATCACTGACACATAGGTACATGGAACTCCTCAATAGAAAGCTCCAACTCTATCGTGTTTTCAAAGAAGGGTTTATCCTACACCAAGGCAAGTTGCTGACAAAACGTCAAGTTCAACAGTAGTTTCCGCATTTTATGGGGGAATTCAATGTAATGGAAACCATTGGTTCCTACCGGTGGAGCTATGATTCAGGGCCCTTAAAAAAAATTTGTTTCATCTTCTGGGGTTTTGATGTTTAAGTTTTTCTCATTGATTATTTATGTTAAAAATGCTTTTTTGGATTCATTGTAACTCATTTCTTGTGAATGTGCATAGTTGTCATGTCTCTTCTTAGAGCTAACATGCCACCATTCTAGTGATTTCATTTTACTCTTCATTTTGTTACAGTTCCTACATATTAATTTATTCATTAATAGAAATTGAGTATTACTGTATCTTTGTGTTTTTAGAATATTTTTGTGCTTCATTTTTTCCCCTCATAAACCTGGATCATGGGGTTATTTATATGTAGTGATTGAATGTGTGGTTGCACATTGATATATTACATTAAATGATATTGACATGCCCTTGCAGACATAAGTGGAGCAAAGCTTATTGTAAGTGGAACCTAACTTATTAGAGTAATTTGTACATGTTATAATTTGAATATTTTTTAGTCACACTTCCATATTTTTGTATTAAATTTAGTTAAGAATTAAAAGAATTGCAGATATTATCTTTTGAGATTGCACAATTGAAGTATAATAAAGGTATTTTAGGCTGTTAAATCAAATTTTGCATAAAAAATAAAAACATCCAAAAAAAATTATGATCCAAGAAAAGATTATACAGTCTATTTCTAGTGATAATGAAAAAATTCAAAATGATATCATGTCTAGACTACTAATATATATCACAAAACACAAAGAAAAACTAGAGGTATCATGGAATTGTATTAGTAAAAAAAAATAATTAATTAAGGAATGCATATTATATTTTAGATATTTAAGATTCTTAACTCCTTTTTCTTGGGGTGTTCAAGTTATTGTTGAAATAGTTTATGCCCTCATATTAGATTTTGTTACAAAGGAGGCATTGAATTTTTTCACAAAGTTATTTAAGGTGGCCCTTAGATGAATTTGGTTAGATCTATGACTTAATAATTATAAACGTTGAACATTGAGTAAAATTACACACACACACACACACACACCAGGTAAAATATGTTAGAAAAGTCATAAAACTAGCATAAAATTAGCTTGTGGTTTCGTCAAACATTTAGTCAAGAGCTCAAATTTCAATCTCCTATAAAATTTATGAGCCGAAACACAAAAAGACTAAGTCTGATAAATTTTGCAGTTCAAATGGAATTGAACAATAGACATTTAAATGCATATTGGACATAGTGATTTTGGTCTAGGACCCTGGAAAAACACCATGTTTATTAAATTGGCATTATTGTCAACATAAGATCATAGGAAACATTGATTAAATAGTCCAAACAGATTGAGACAAAATAACACATTTGGATAAGAGGAGTCAGAAGCATTATAACGCTAAGTTTCTATGAAGTAAAGATTTGGATGGCCCAGATCATAAGACAGAGAAATATCAATGGTCTAGAATAGTTTCCACAATGCCAAGTTGAAATCTTGTTAAAGTTGCGGGAAGAATATTGCACAAGAGATTTACGAAAGTCATTTTTGAGGATTTATGAAAAGCAGACCCATAATCCACAATATTCAATTGTGGAAGAAGTTTTATGGGAAACAAATTGTGGAAGCAGTTTTGAAAAAGTTGAAAGGAAGCCCTGCATCCTGCAATTTCGGAAGGAAGGATTTCCCACAGATTGCAGAAAGATCGTTCTGGAAAGGGTAGATGCAGAAGCCTGTTTCGAAAATGCTAAAAGGCACGACTGCAATTGGCAACCCGCAATTGCAGAAGGAAGGAGTTCCCACAGATTGTAGAAAGAGAAATTGTGGAAAAAAACATTGCAGAAGGTTAATTGTAGAAATATAGTTTCTGGAAAGATAAATGTGGAAAGGTCATTGCGATAAGGTAATTGTAGAAGCGAAAATATGGTTTGCATAAATATAACTGTGGATTTTAAATCGATAGTCGAATCGTGATCGTTTTTAGATCAACGATCGAGGATGATTCTTTTGTGTGAAAATACACATAATATAGTTCCAAGAAGATCAGGCTATAGAATTTGAAAGTATTCACCGTGACATAATCTCTCATCAACGAATGAGAGAAATCATCAAGAAGATCAACGACCGTAATCTAATCCGCCAGGTGAAGGAGAATAATTTGGCAAAACAACTAAAATTAGAGATAAGTTAATTTTAGTTAACTCTGCAAAAGCTAATTTCTATTAAAAATGAACTTAATGATCAAGATCGACATTTGAGAAAGGACACGAATAATTTCTTTAGGGATTCAATGAAAAGACATGATAATTCAAGTAAAGATATGATGATATTTATGCATAATCCAAACATGGAGGGAAAGTGTCTCTATAATCCATATCATAGCAACAGTTAGAAGAGACATAGACGAGTGACATGAAGAATTAGCTGTGATAGAGTTAAAGAAAAAAAGGATTTGGAAGATTGATAAAACATAAAAGGGTGGTAGGGTGGTGCTAGGGAAGGAAGCAAGCATGTAGGGGGTTGTAGCCTCTTTCCAGTAGTGGTTGGAGAACAAGGTGTTGGTGCGTCCTTATATGTGGTAGTAGGAAGAAAACCTGGGGTGTTGTAGCATCCCTATCTGTAGTAGTAGGAAAAAAATTTGGGGTGTTGATGCATCCTTTCTGTAGCAGCAGATACACAATTTTGTAAAATTTATATTAGTATTTATGAATTTGAATTGGTGGTTTGATATTTGAGGTTCTAGTATAAATGTACGTGTCTTAACTTGGTTTATTCATTGTGTATATTGTAACTATATTTATTTAAGTAAAAATAAGGAAATACTAATTCACCCCCCTCTCAGTGTTGCTGGATAATCCAACAATTGGTACCAGAGAAGGATCCTTCACTATAGTTTAATCACTGGAAGGAAGACCCTATTAAAAACCACTATGGATCAATAAGAAGGGTTAGCCACCAACATAAATCCATTATTTACAGGTGATAATTATGCATAATGTAGTGTCAGAATGAAGTGACATCTAGTGTCTCTTAGATACAAAGTTTGGAGGTCTGTTGAAAAAGAGTACAAAATACCAGACGACCTACCTATAGACAAAGATGAACTAGATGAATATGAATCCAATTCTAAATCCCTAAATGAAATCCTCAATAGGTGAAAAAATCCAGTGTTTGTGAAATTCATCCAATGCAAGACATCCAAAAATGCTTGAGAAAAATTAAAAACTGACTATGAAGGAGTATCCAAAGTCAAACAATCCAAACTTCAAACATACAAAGGACAATTTGAAAGTCTAAACATGAAAGAGAAGGAAAATATTACAGAATATATTTTAAGAGTAAATGAAATTGTTAATGCTATTAGAGGCCTTGGAGGAGAAATAAAGGAGAGAGAATTCGTTGACAAAGTACTAAGAACCTTGTCCATAAAGTATGACTCAAAAGTATCTACTCTAGAATAACAAGATGATATTGACCTCGTGACAGTGGATGAACTACATGGGATCTTCATTGCATATGAGCTAAGAATAGGATAAAATGAACCTTCAAGAAAAGAATCAACATTTAAGCTCTCAAAAGAACCAAAGAAGTCTGAAACCACATCTAAGAATCACTCAAAAGATTCATATGATGAAGAAGATCTGTCATCAAGAAAATTGAGAGAGTTACTAGAAAGTACAAAGGAAATCTATCTCTAAAGTGTTTTAATTGTGGAAGAATCAGATACTTTTCTTCAAAATGTCCCTATCCTAAACAAGATGATAGTGATGAGAGAGAAGCCTCAAATAAGTTCAAAAAGGGAAAGATGGGAGACAATAAGAAGTTTAATGAGAAGAAGAAGATCATTTACATCATGGAATATAATGAAGGTGAAGACACAAGTGGAGATGAGGAAACATAAATTATATTCATGGGAATAGAAACTCAAGCTCAAGATGGTGAATCGGATGAGGAAGGGGAAGTAGACCTAAAAGATTAACTCATTAGTGATCTTCAAGAACTTGAAACTTATGTAGAAAAAAAATAAAAAGTCAAAGCAAATCATTAGTGAATTGAATACCTAGCTTCAAGAGTCCAAGAAGATTGAAGAATACCTATATTTGCAGCTCAAAAAGAGAATACAGGAATCTGAAAGGCTTGAATAAAATATTATGAACCTTATAAAGAAGTTTGATGAAGAGTCTATGAAGTCAAAATTTGAAAATAGTTCAAAGTGTTGGAGACATTTACCACCATACACACTCATTTTGGTCAAATTGGCCTAGTTAAACCACTATCCTAAGTATTATTGACATCGATGGAGCATTAAATGACATCATCCAGTCACACCCATGCCTACCTTCAATCAAGGGAGGCTAAATTAGCATTCTCCTACATTCAGGGAGGCTAACTGGAGCACTCCGGGGGTGATCTAAGTGTCATTAATGCACTTTATTACTAACTGATGGTTACAATCAGTTAAACAGGGCAGTGAAGGCGCGTCCTCTTATTAAATTGATTAATTAATGATTAATTAATGAACTGGAGTCAACAGGGGTGCCTCCAACCACTTCTGATGTTCAGTTCCACTTCAGTTAACCTCATCGGGGTTCATTGGAGTCATTGAAGTGCTATCACTTGATGGTTGGCTTGCTATGACATGTATCTAATCTCTTTCAGTTGAGGCTCAGTCATTTATTGCACTCTGATTTCAGTTAGGGCTCAGTGGAGTCAATTAGGGTTTTGATCAGTGGTTAACTTGAGTGTTGACTATGGCTTACATTCAGTTAAGCTAGACTCACTCATTCAATTCGAATGACCTCCTTAGGAATTCGAATTGCTTTTCATTCATGCTTGTAGCATGACATTGTAATGTAATTTCTTATTCTTTGTGTGAATATACAGAGTGACTACTCATTCTGTAGTCCAATTACACCATTTCATGAGTTATTTGTTGATTAATATTTGATGAGACTGATGTTTAATCCCTAGATCAATGTGCAAGATTAATATGGTATTAGAGCTCACGGCGGGATGAAGCTCTATTTCTCAAAAACAAGCCTTTTGACATATTTTTGCATGAAAATTGAGCAATAGCTCAAAAATCCAGCACTACACCAGAAGCCAAGGCTTACCACTTAAAACCCCAAGTAAAGAACTTGTTGATCAAGCTTGCTTGATTGACTATGCTGGGTGTGATGAAAGCCTAAAATGTGCAAGCTGTCCGACCTTACATTTCCCTTTCTATTGTGATTTTTAGGTTTTCTATAGGTGAAACATTCGCTCCAGCAGATCCAGATGGCCTCCTTAGTAGATCTTTTGACTCCATACAATTTCCACTCATATAAAGGTGACATGGAGATTCAGCTATGCTCCAGAGGACTCTATAGAGTCACCATGGACACTGAAGATGAGCCTGGTTCAGCCATAGAAGAATCAAGATTCTTAAACAAGAAGGATGAAGCCTTCGGTTTCTTGTGCCTCTCTATTTCCCAGGATCTTATTTTCTATCTTGCGAGATTGAAGACTCCAAAATAAATATGGGACAAATTGGAAACTCTATATGGAAAGCATGATGACTTGAGAGTTTACCAGCTCGAAAATGAATCAATTTCTCTTTAGCCCTCCAATTTCGTGACTCTGAATGACTTTTTCACAAAGTTCAAGCACACTGTTTTGCTCTTGAAGCAATGCAAAGTGGTGAAGGAGGATGATCATCTCATCCTCACCATACTCTCCAAACTTGGGGCTGATTATTCAGTTTTTGTTTCTACATTCCGTGTGGGGAAGCTCACAACCATTGGATGGAATATGCCTACACTCAATGCCTTCATTGAGTCCCTAACAAGTGAACGTGACAAGCTTGTCCAGATGGGGATCATCAGATCTTCCTGTGATCAAGCCCTCCATGTCTCAGGGCCCAAAGATCTAAAGGGTAAAGGAAAGCAGCAGAAGAACCCAAAAACTAAATTTGATGCTCCTAAGCCTAGAGTTGAAAATCAACAGCATGATGAGTCTTCCAACTCAAGGAAGAACAAAGGAAAAGGGCACCATGGAAAGGAAGAAGTCAAGTGTTCTTACTGCAGGAAGGGCTTCCACCATGAACATGTCTGCATGAAGAATAAGCTTGATGAAGCTACCTCTCTCCTTGAGAGAAATCACATCAATATTCTGGAAAGCTTTTGGAGGAGAGATCAACAAGATCGGGAACCACATCATGAAAAAGGTCATGTCCTCATGGAAAGCACTTCGAAGTCCAAAGAACTCTTGATTGATTCTGGATCTTCGAACCACATGATGGCTCAAAGAGACTCCTTTTCATCCTTGGATACCGGTAAATCCATCCCCATCCACATGGGAGATGACTCCACCATCATTTCAGAAGGACAAGGTATTGTTGATCTTGAAAATGGTTTTTTTTCAAATGTTTTGTATGTACTGTCTCTGGCATCAAATCTCCTTAGTGTCTATCAAATGACATATACTAGAGTGCTTAAGAGAGTTTCTTTCAACCCAAATGATGTTGATATAACGGAGCTTGCATCCGGGAAACTCATTGCTAAAGGTCTTGCAAACCATCATGCAAGAGCCTATGAGTTCTCCCACTTTGTGCTGGATGCAAATCCCACCGCTTTGCTAACTCATGGAAATGAGGTTAGTAGGATGTGGCATGAAAGGTTTGGCCATCTAAATTTCAAATATTTGTAGCAATTACAGAAAAAATACATGGTTGAAGGCCTCCTAGTCATAAAGGCAACCACCAGAAATTGCAAGGGCTGTGTGATTGGAAAACACCCTGAGCACAAGTTCGATCGGGGGAAGGCAAACTGAGATACATGCATATTAGGGCTGATACATTCTAATATCAGTGATCTGATGCCTGTCACATCCATGAATGGATCAAGGTATCTTCTTACTTTCATTGGTGATTTTTCAAGGTACACATGGGTCTTCTTTCTCAAAAAGAAGTCTGAAGTATGTGAAAAAATTTCTAAATTGAAGGCCTTGATCGAAAATGCCTCTGGGATTAAGATCAAGATCTTGAGATCTGATAATGGTGGGGAGTATGTCAGTAATGAGTTGTTGTACATATGCTTCCAAAGTGGTATTTAGGTACAACATTCAATTCCCTACACTCCCTAGTAGAATGGAGTAGCGGAAATGAAGAATTAGTCTCTCAAGGAGATGACTACCTGTATGTTGGAATCCAAGAAGCTTGCTGCAAATTTGTGGGCTATGTTATTTTTTCAACATTAAGCTAGCATATCATTAAGATCTTTAACTAAGAGAACAACAAGCACAACAATCAAACACAAGAGACAATGAACACAGTGTTTTTCCTCGGGGAAACCATAAATGGAGAAAACCCTGCAACTTCCTCTGAGATAGAATCAGCACCAAAGTGAAACCCAAAAATAGTAAGACAATCTCCCAACAGCAGCAATCTCTTTCCTCTAGCCCCAGTGTATTTTTCTTCCTCAACTATGTGCTACACTTGAGTGTGTATGAGTTGTGTACTAAATAGAGAGTCCAACTCTCTATTTATACTAATCCTGACATGACTAAAACCCTACTAGGGCCGACCTCACTAGGAGAGTCTAATAACCCTAGTGCCCCGGAACTGCGGGGAATTTAACCCTTAGACAATAGGAGGGTTACCCACAATGACTTGACATAACTTGTTTACATTATTGATTCTCTCGATCGGAACATCGGGGCATGACATAACACTAGAACATCCCAGAATAAACATCAGGTTACAATAGATGAGAAATACAAGTGAATACATTCTGAAGTTACAATTACATTAACACTCCCTCTTAACTAGGAAGGTATTCTCTCGACATAATTTTCATCACTGGTCTTCTTCTCTGGATCTTCTCATCATCTGCATCTTCAAGTCATCTTTGCCTTCAAGTATTCTTTGTCTTCTATTCATCTTTGTCTCTGAATCTGAACCATCACTCGATCTGGATCATCATCACGGGATCTGGATCTTCCCTCGATCTGGATCATCTCTGGAGCGTCAACTCTGGATCTGGATCTTCCCTCAATCTAGATCATCTCTACTGGATCATCAATACTAAATCTTCACGGGTGCTATCTCATGATTCTTCTCATCATAGGAAGTTCTACAAAGCCAGCCCTTTTTCATGCTAGATGTAGGCCTAGCCATCATGTAGGTCTTCGCCCAGCACTTACATCTGATCATGTAGGAACTAACCTATAATCATATCAAAAAGGCATGCCCAACACTCACATCTGACCATGTGAGAACCAATCCCACAACCCTGTCAGAAAGGCCCAACACTCACATTTGACACATGCGAGGAACCAATCCAACATGCATGTTCAAAAAAGGCTCTGGACTTACATCTGGCACATACGAGGAACCAATCCAACATGCATGTCTAGAAGGGCTCTGCAGTTATATCTGGCACATGCGAGGAACCAATCCAAAATGCATATCTAGAAGGGCCCTGCACTTACATCTGACACATGCGAGGAACCAATCCAACATGCATGTTCAGAAGGGCGTGCACTCACATATGACCTGGTAGGAACCAAATCCTACACCCTCGCCAGAATGGCCCCCAGTCCCAGACTGGGCTACCTAGTAACTGACCAGGTGCCTCTATTCCCAGAATGGAAGCTGCCCTTACATCTGTCATACTCAACAGAATGGCCAACACTCACATCTGACATGGGAGGAACCTAATCCTTTAGCCATGACAGAATGGTTCAGTCCTTATATCTGACCTACTTGTCAAAATGGCTCTCTCAGTCCTGGACTAAGTGTTCCTTGTAACTGACCAAGTGCCTCCATTCCTAGAATTGAAATCAGCACTCATATCTTACATGGAAGGAACCAATCCTCTCACCATGACAGAATGGATCAGCCCTTACATCTAACCACGGGGGCTTCACTTGTTGACCAATATACTATCACGTTAGTTCATATTGTGGGTTTTAAAATTATCAAAAATCGAGCCAATATATTGCAGGTATTGGGGGGATGAGGGGTTTAAGGTGGGGCTGGGTAGGGTGGTTTATAAGGATTTGAGCTATAAAAATGGGTGGGGAGGAGGTTTTAAGTATTGGGAGGGGGTTTCAACAAAAAGAGTTTGGGTCAATATCTCTCGAAATTAAGGGTATTCTTTAATATCCCACGATCGCATGTGCTATGTGAGAGGTTAACGAAGTGAAGTCCTCGTGCATCTAACCATGGAAGGAACCAATCCTCTCACCATGTCATAATGGCTATGGGACTCATCACTTTCCCTTGGAGGAAACCTCTATCTAGAGAACACCAAGCTTCTCCCTGAAGTACTCGAACTTCACCCTAGCCAATGGCTTCATCAACACATCATCTATCTGTTCCTCCGTTGCAACATACTGGAGCTTTACTGCTCCCCTCTGCACCATATCCCTGATATAGTGATACATGAACTCAATATGCTTCGACTTGTCATGGAACACTGGATTCTCTGACAACTTCACGCAACTCTAGTTGTCACAATGTATACAAGTAGCATCCATCTCGAGATCAAATAAATCAGACAGTAGTTTCCGTATCCATACTGCCTCACAACTAGCTGAACAAGCTATGACATACTCTGCTTCAACTGTACTTAGTGCCACACATGATTGCTTCCTGCTAAACCAAGAGATCACACCTGATCCCATAATGAAGAAACACCCTGAAGTGCTCTTCCTATCGATGGCACTGCCTACCCAATCTGAATCAACATAACCCTCCAGGTTAATCTTCTGATTCGCATCGTACTTGAGCCCATAATCAATTGTACCCCTCAAGTACCTGAAAATATGTTTTGTAGCAATCAAGTGAACATTTCTTGGATATGTCAAGAACTGGCTCAAGGTGTTCACAGCAAAGCAAATGTCTGGTCTCATGTTCATCAGATACATCAAAGACCCAATCATCTAACAATACATCATAGCATCAACCGTCTCTGATGAAGCATCACTCAATAGCTTCATGTTCAATGCCATAGGCGTGGCCATAGCCTTGCAGTCCATCATCCCAAACCTCTTCAGGATCTCTACTGCATACTTCCCTTGTCTGAGGGAGATACCATCTGCATTCTGCCACACCTCCATGCCTAGAAAATAATGCATCATACCCAAGTCCTTCATTTCGAACTCAGCAGCAAGATTTCTCTTCGTGTCATCAATCAACCCATCCACACCTATTAAAAACAGATCATCTACATAAAGTAGAAGCATCACTGGGTTTCCATCTTCAACCTTGTAGTAAAGGTTGGAATCTGCTTTACTCTTGGTAAAGCCCAAACTAGATAGAAAGCTGTCAATTCTGCCGTATCATGTCCTGGGTGCCCGTTTCAAACCATATAGGGATTTCTTCAGTCTGCACACATGAGAATCTCTGTCATGTGTCTCAAAACCGAGTGGTTGTTTGACATACACTTCTTCTTCTACTACACCATTCAAGAAAGCAGTATTGACCTCCATTTGGTGTATCTTCCATTTCATTACAACAACCAAATAAAGTACTGATCTGATGGAAGTGTATCTGGCTACAAGAACAAAGGTTTCTTCATAATTTATGCCTTCCTTCTGTGAGAAGCCACAAGCCACAAATCTTGCCTTATATTTCTCTATGCTACCATCCGCAGCATGCTTGATCTTGTAGATCCATTTGGAAGTTACAACTGACTTCCCTTATGGTCTTGGGACAACATCCCAAACATCATTCTTCATGATTGATTGATATTCTTCGATCATTACATCCTTCCATTCTTTCCGTTCTACTGCTTCTTCATAACTGGAAGGTTCTTCTTTGATAAAGTCACATAGTAAGGATACATATCCAGAACAAGATATGGTTCTCTTTCTTTCTCTATGATTCTCTTCTGGAGCCCCATATCTTTCCGCACCTTGGATAATTTATCGTACCCAAGCAGGTTTCCTCTTGTGAGGATTCTTCTCTTGAGGTGGATCTACAAGTCTTTGTGGTTCTTCAAATTCTCAATCTTCTTCTTGAATTTCTTCATTCATGGTTGTATCATGAATTCTGGGAGCTTTGGATTCTTCAGGTTCTTCAGCAGGTCTCTTACTAGATTTGTTCTAAGCTGTGTCTTCATTAAATGTTACATCCCTGCTGGTGTCGATCTTCTTGTATCCTGGGAAGTATATTCTGTAAACCTTCGAGCTTTCAGAGTATCCCACAAATATACCCTTCTTTCCTGAAGAATCTAGTTTTGTTCTCTTTTCTTTTGGTATGTGTATGTACAATGGACAGCCGAATATTCTGAGATGGCTGACTTCTGGTCTCTTGCTGGAGAAGACTTCTTCACTAGTATTATTCTCGAGTACTCTGCGTGGAGTACGGTTTTGTACATACACTACTATTCTGGCTGCTTCTGCCCATAGATGAATAGGAAGATCCTAATCATGAAGCATTGCTCTTGCAGCTTCCATGATAGTTCTATTCTTCCTCTCTGCAACCCCGTTCTATTGTGGATTGTAAGGAGTGGACAACTCCCTCTTAATCCCCGATTCCTTACATAATTCTTTGAATTCATTTGATGTGAATTCTCCACTATTATCTGATCGAAAGGTCTTGATCTTCTTTTCTGTGTGGTTTTCGATCAAGGCTTTGAATTCCTTGAACTTGCTGAACACTTCATCTTTGTTCTTCATGAAGTAAATCCATGTCTTCCTAGAAAAATCATCAATGAAAGAAACATAGTATACATACCCGCTTAGTGAACTTGATGACATTGGACCGCATACATTGTAGTGGATGATTTCCAAGATTCATTTTGCCTTTCTCTCGCTACTTGGAAATGTCTTCTTTGTATTCTTCCCTTTCGCACATCCTTTGCAGACCCCTTCATGTTTTGCTTGGATTTCTGGAAGACCTTCAATAGCTTTGATTTCAAGTGGTAGTTCTCTGTAGTGCACATGTGCAAGCCTTCTATGCCATAGTTCATTTGGTTCTACGGTGTCATGGACCATAGCTTGTTTTGAATGGCCCTTCAGCTTATATAAACCTCCTTCTTGTTCTCCAATGACTATTGCATCGTCAATAGTCTTTCCTCTTGGCCACATAATGACTTGACCATCTATGAATGCAACCATCATTCCTTTTGCATCCAATGCTGATATGGATAGAAGATTCTTCTTTAATCCTGGTACAAATAGAACATACTTCATTTTTATAGACTTTCCAGAGTATAGCTTGTAGGAGGATTCACCACTACCTTTTATTGGATATTGATAGTCATCTCCTAGCTTCACCTTATGGGGTGAGTTATGTTTGGATAGTTTCTCAAAGGATTCCTTGAAACCTATCATGTGCTTGGAAGCCCCACTGTCAATAAGCCAATCTTTGCTCCAATGTGTGACAGTTCCCATGAGAGTGGAAATCAGAACATATTCATCTTCACTTTCTTGCTTTACTATCTTCCTTGGAAGATCATCATCCTCAACAATGTGAGCATGATGTTTTCTTTTGGAGTTCTTCTTCTTCTTGGAGCCATTCTTATTCATGGGACAATGTCTGGCAAAGTGTCCTATTTCATCACATGTATAACATCTGAGTTTAGATGAACCTTTCTGATGAGAATGCTTACCTTGGTGATGATGTTTTTCCCTTCTTCCTTTCTTTGAGTGTACTTTGAGAGCTTGATCTTCATTTCCCATATTTTCTTCTCGAGCTTCTATCTGAGCTTCTTGCTGAGAACATTCTTCCCATAGTCTGTTGAACTGGACCAACTTATTTCTAGCACATAGTCCTTGGATGAAAGAATCCCATGACCTAGGGAGGCCATTCAATGTTGTCATCACAATTTCTGCATTCTCCACTTCTTCATCTATAGCTTCTAGTTGTTCTTTGATCTGGGAGACCCTTGTGAAGTATGACTGGATGGTCTCCTCATTCTGTATCTTGGCATTCTTCAACTGGTTCCTTAGAGTCATCTTCTGATTGATGTTCTTCCCTTCAAATAGTTTGGTTAGGGCATCAAACATGGCTTTAGGTGTCTTGAGGGAGGACACCTATGGAATGAGGTGATCCTTGATAGAATCTACAATAATCCTCTTTTCCATAACCAATTTCTTCTTATGTAAGGCCTTGGCCTCATCTCCCTCTGGAACCGGAACCTCCTCCTAGATATAGGAGTCCAACTCATTTTCTTCCAGGACCAAGGAGATCCTATACTTTCAGGCTTGGAAGTTATCAGCTCCTTCAAGCTTTTCATCAAGCTTGGTATGATGAGACATCTTAACTGTCAAATGGAAATACGAAAGATTTAGATCTTACCAGGTCAAGATGTCGGGTTTGGATTTGAAGCTGAAATCCTGCAGTACTGGTTCAGGAGAAAATTAGGGTTTTTCTTTTTCAGAGTTTTGTCCACCCAAATGCTTTGGAATTTATCCCTAAATTTTATTTTGGGGAGGAGATCAATCCAGGCCTGGGCTTACTGAAAAATTCCTCTTCTGTGAAAAGCCCTAATTTCCGGCAGCAGTGAATGGTCCAAAACTGAAAAACCTCAGAATTTGATTCTGCTTCGATAGAAAGATGCACCCTAGGGAGGATATTTATTCCACCCTACTTTCGCTGAAAATCTATGGAGAGAGATCCACAAAATAGGAAGCCCTAGTTCCCGTAGCTACATAGTGTCTTCTTCTTAGGTTAGCTTGGATACCATGTTAGTTTTTCAAAATTAAGCTAGCATATCATTAGGATCTTTAACTGAGAGAACAACAATCACAGCAACCAAACACAAGAGACAATGAACACAGTGTTTTTCCTCAAGGAAACCATAAATAGGGAAAACCACACAACTTCCTCTGAAATAGAATCATCACCAAAGTGAAACCCAAAAATAGTAAGACAATCTCCCAACAGCAGTAAGCTCTTTCCTCTATCCCTAGTGTCTTTCTCTTCCTCAACTATGCGCTACACTTGAGTGTGTATGAGTTGTGTACTAAATGGAGAGTCCAACTCTCTATTTATACTAATCCCGACATGACTAAAACCCTACTAGGGTCGACCTCACTAGGAGAGTCTAATAACCATAATGCCCCGGAACTGCGGGGACTTTAACACTTAGACAATAATAGGGTTACCCACAATGACTTGACATGACTTGTTTACATTATTGATTCTCCGGATCGAAACATCGGGGCATGACATAATACTAGAACATCCCAGAATAAACATCGGGTTACAATAGATGAGAAATACAAGTGAATACATTCCAAAGTTACAATTACATTAATAGGCTGAGGCCATGCATGTTGCAGAATAAATTTAGAACAGGGTTCCACACTCATCCATGAAATGGAATACCCCTTTCAAAGCATACTTTGGACACAAGCCAGATGTGTCGAACCTACGGGTGTTTGGGTCCACTGCATGGGCCCAGATTCCGCTTGATAAAAGAAGGGATTTGCAACCGCAAAGCATAGAATGTCTGTTAATTGGGTATCCTGATGAATCAAAAGGATTCAATCTACTAGATATCAAAACAAAATACATCATCATTTAGAGAAGTGTCAATTTCGATGAGCCTCTTCAAGAGGTGGAACTAGTGAAGGAGAAAACTGCTGAATTTCCTTCCTATTGTACTGAGTATTTGGATGTTGAAATTGGGGGTGATGACCCTAATTTGGATCCTATGATTTCTGATATAATTTTTCAGCAATCATCAGATCCTGAATCAGAACCTGAAGTGTAAAATCATCTTCCCACATGGGCCCGACAGACACTCTCCTCCGTAGGAGATAACATTGGAAATCCGGATGGTCCAAGGAGAACTCGGTCTGATTTCCAAAGAGCAGGTATTGTGCTCTCATGTCCTGATAATTTTATGTTTGAAACTTGCCATTTGATGATTATTTCAGATCCAAAATCCTACTACCATGCTCGAAAGGATCTGAGATGGCAAGTTGCCATGGATGAAGAGCTGAATTCTCTTCAGAAAAACACTACTTGGGAGCTAGTTTCTCTTCCTCTGGGAAGGAAATTGGTTCAATGCAAGTGGGTGTTTCAAACAAAGGTTGTTTGTGATGGAAGTACCTACAAATATAAGGCAATTCTGGTGGCAAAATGCTTCTCTCAGGTCCAAGGTGTGGACTACCATGAGACCTTTGCACCGGTTGCAAAAATGGACTCCATCCGCCTAGTTTTGGCAATTTCAACATCTAAGCACTGGGAAGTGCATCATATGGATGTTAAGTCAGAATATCTACATGGATATATTCATGAGGAGATATACTTGAAGTATCCTGAGGGCTACATCATTGATCCATCTTTGGTTTGCAAGCTAAAGAAGTCACTATACGGGTTAAAACAAGCCCCAAGAGAGTGGTATTCCAAGATGGATGCCTTCCTTCTCTCGCAAAACTTTCAAAGGAGTAGATTAGATCCAAATGTGTATTTACAATAGTCTCATGTTAATATAATTATCATTTTTTTATATGTTGATTACTTACTGATCATAGGTAGCACAGTTGCCTCCATTTCAGCCATCAAAACTGCTCTCCACAATGCCTTTGAAATGAGTGATTTGGGGCTCGAAATTGAGCAAAATTCTGATGGGATTATGGTCACTCAGTACAAATACATTTCAGAACTATTAGTCAAGGTTAACATGGATGATTGTAGGCCTACACCATTCCCTTTCCTTTCAGGGATCAGCATTGAAGAAGGAAAAAACACACCTCCCATGGACTGCACTATCTATCGACAGCTGATTGGTAGCTTGTTGTACTTGACACATTCTTGGCCTGATATATGTTATGACATGAATGTTGTATCAATATATATGCAGAAGCCTCATGATCTTCATTGGAAGGAATCCAAGAGGATCCTCCAGTATATTCAGGGAACCAGGACCTACGACATTCACTATGTTGCAGACTCCGAGGTAGAGCTGGTTGGATACACAGATTCCGATTGGGAAGGTGATTCTATTGATCGGAAGTCTACTTCCGGATATGTATTCATGTTTGGTGGTGGCCCCATTTTCTGGTCTAGCAAAAAGCAGGCTACCGTAGCACTATCTTCAGCAGAGGCCGAGTATCGAGGAGCAGTGAATGCTTGCATCCAAGCAGTTTGGTTGCAAGGAATTGTTTCAGAGTTTGATCTTGGTAGTACTTTGTCCACTGTCCTCTTTTGTGACAATCAAAGTGCGATTAATATTTCCATAGATCCAGTTACTAGACAGAGGACCAAGCATGTAGAGATCCACATGCACTATATCAGGGAGATAGTGCATGACAGGACCATCATTCTGCAATACCGCCTGACTGATGAGTAGATTGCAGACATCTTCACCAAGAGATCTTTAGAAAATAAGTTCACTTACCTCCGTTCACTATTGGGGGTGAGTTCATCAAGGTGATTCAGACTACTTTTAGTGTTCATCTTGAGGGGGGGTTTTCCCACTGGGTTTTCCCTCTTTTCCTCACTTAGTTTGTTTTTGAGCATTGTTTCAGTTTTAGCATTGTATAGGGTGACCTATGGCCTTAGTTGTCAGGGCCCTAGCATTTTTATGCATTTATGTTTTCTAACTCCTCCTGAGTATAGATAAAGGGGGGGTTTTGGAGACATTTACCACCATACACACTCATTTTGGTCAAATTGGCCTAGTTAAACCACTATTCTAAGTATTATTGACATTAATTAACATCAGTGGAGCATTAAATGACATCATCCAGTCACACCCATGCCTACCTTCAGTCAAGGAGGCTAACTTAGCCTTCTCCTACATTTAGGGAGGCTAACTAGAGCACTTTGAGGGTGATCTGAGTGTCATTAATGCACTTTATTGCAAACTGATGGTTACAATCAGTTAAACAGCGTAGTGAAGGCACCTCCTCTCATTAAATTGATTATTTAATTATTAATTAATGAACTGGAGTCAACAGGAGCGCCTCCAACCACTTCTGATGTTCAGTTCCACTTCAGTTAACCTCATCGGGGTTCACTGGAGTCATTGAAGTGCTATCACTTAATGGTTGGCTTTCTATGACATGTGTCTGATCTCTTTGAGTTGAGATTCAGTCATTTATTGTACTTCGACTTCAGTTAGGGCTTAGTGGAGTCAATTAGGGTTTTGATCAGTGGTTAACTTGAGTGTTGACTATGGCTTACATTCAATTAAGCTAGACTCACTCATTCAATTCGAATGACCTCCTTAGGAATTCAAATTGCTTCTCATTCATGCTTGTAGCATGACATTGTAATGTAATTTCTTATTCTTTGTGTGAATATACATAGCGGCTACTCATTCTGTAGTCCGATTACACCATTTCATGAGTTATTTGTTGATTAATCTTTAATGAGACTGATGTTTAGTCTCTAGATCAATGTGCAATATTAATACAAAGAATCTAGATGACATATTGACTAAAAAAATGCCATCAAGAGATAAATCTGGATTAGGATATGACAAAGAAAAGAAGCCAAAATGTTCCTCCCTCACCATTAGAGGAAATTTGGGGTCTAAAATGGGCCTTATAAGAAAATGCGCCAACAATAAATTTTGTGAGTTGGAATTCAAGAACCAATAGAATTTCAATAAAATGAGTCAACCATAATGGTTGAATTGACATATTTGTCATAAAAGAAAACTATTTTTTTTGTTTGTATTTTCAACATATCTCCCTGTGTTTTTACTCAAATTTCAAGTGGGAGAGCTCGTCGAATGCGGAATTTAATTCCACATACAATGCATATCCACACTGCATACTTTTGATGGACCCCGCTACCCAAAAAACAAGAAATACCTGAAAAACATGATGATGAGATCATCATCACATTATTTCAGGTATTTCTTGTTTTTGGGGTAGCGGGGTCCGTCAAAAGTATGTAGTGTGGGTACTCGTTGGATGCGGAATTAAATTCCACATCCAATGAGCTCTCCCACTTAGAATTTGAGTAAATACACAGGGAGATATGTCGAAAATACGAACACAAAAGTAGTTTTTTTCATTCTTCCTCCAAAATTAATAACTATTATTTTATTATATTAACTATTATTTTATTATTTTAACTATTATTTTACTATTTTCCTTAGGAGGCCCATTTTAGGCATCAAATTTCCTCTAACGAAACCAAGGTATAAATAAAAGAAGCTATGCCACTACATTGAAGAGTCTAATTCAAAAGGAAGAAATCAAGAAATATGCTCCATCCTCTCATGACAAAGATACAACTAATGTGATGCCTAGAAGACCAATAACAAGTAGATATCAACAAATATATTTTTTCATTGCTACTCTTGTAATAATTTTGGTCATAAATCCCTAAATTGCAGAGCATATGGAATGTTTTGTGACTACGAGAAGAATGCATCTAGTAGCAAACCAAAATTAAGAAACCATAATTTTTTTACACCCCTTCAAAGATATGACATAAAGTCTTACAAATTCAATAACCATGGAAATATAGCAATGTATTGTAAACTAATGACTCCCACGGAGAAGGTTGTTGCAAAAGAGTTTCAAGATAAAAAAAATAGAGAAAGGACTGGAAGAAAAAAGAAATAAGAGGAGAAATCCATGATTGCTCTATGTGCAACAGAAAAGAAGAATCTATGGCATATTGAAAGTGGGTGTTCAAAGCATATGACAGGAGATCCAAACAAGTTCATAATCCTAATAAAATATAATAAGGGAAAAGTCACTTTTGGAGATAATATTTCTTCCAAAATAATTGGCAAAGGTACAACTGCGATCAACAACAAGATCAAAACTGAAAATGTGTTTCTAGTGGAATACCTAAAGCCTAATCTCCTTAGTGTAAGCCAAACATGTGATCAAGGGCACATCTTCACTTTTGATGATTAGAAATGTGAAATCAGAAAAAAAGGATTCAGGAAGACTTGTTGGGACTGATGTAAGGAATTCAAGTAATGCATACATCCTAGAAAATGAAGAACAATGCTACATGAGTATGATTCATGAAATTTGGTTGTGGAATAGAAGGATGGGGCACTTAAACTTTGAAAATCTTATGAAATTAAGTCAGAAGGAAGTTGTAAGGGATTTTCCAAATATTGTGAATCCTCTAAATTCAATTTGTAAACATTGTCAATGTGGGAAGTAAACTAAATCCATCTTCAAAGAAAAAGAACATACAACCTCACATCCATTGGAAATAGTCCAAACTGATCTCTGTGGACCAACAAGAACTAAAATATTTCAAGGAGAGTAGTATTTCATGTTTTTCATATATGATTATACAAGGATGACTTGGGTTACATTTCTCAAAGAAAAATTAGAAGCTTTTGAGAAGTTTAAAATTTTTAAAGCAAAAGCTGAGAATGAAAGAAATTTTAAAATCAAATGTCTAAGGTCAGATAATGGAGGTGAATTCACTTCAAATGAATTCAATGAATTTGGTGAAACCCACGGAATTAAAAGACATTTTTCAACCCCAAAGACTCCTTAGCAAAATGGAGGTGTGGAAAGAAAAAATAGAATAGTCCAAGAAGCTTCTAGAACTATGTTAAACGAAGCAAAACTTCTTGATGTGTATTGGAGGGAAGCAGTAAATACAGTTGTTTATATACTAAATAGAGGATAGATCAAAGTTAATAATGAAAAAACCCCTTAATAAATATGGTATGGAAGACCTGCCTCAGTCAAATATTTCAAAGTGCTTAGTGGAAAATGGTACATAAAAGGAAATGAAGATGATCTTGGTAAGTTTGATTCTAGAACTAATGAAGAAATTTTTTTAGGATATTCATCCACCAAGAAAGCGTATAGATTTTACATTCAAAGGATACAAAAAATCATAGAAAGTGCATATGTAAGAGTGGATGAAGATGAAAACTTGCAAAAGAATGAAGGAGTTTATGAAGAAGAAGAAGAAGAAGAAGAAGAAGAAGAAGAAGAAGAAGTAGACAAAGAAGAATCACATGAAAATGAGAATGAGAATGAATACTAACTAAGGTCAGACAAAAAGACACCATCTAGGTGGGTTTAGAAGAATCATCCTGAAAGTCAAATAATTGGTGACAAAGATTCAGGAGTTAAAACAAGAAGAAAATTATTTTATGATGAAGAACAAGCACTACTTTCGATAGTAGAACCCAAAACATTTAAATAAGGTTGCAAAAGTGAGGATTGGATCAATGCTATGAGTGATGAACTTGATCAAATAGAGAAGAACCAAACTTGGGAACTTGTACCAAGAACTGAGGGTGTGAATCTTATTGGAACCAAATGGATTTTTAAAAACAAATTTAGTGAGCATGGTCATGTGACAAGAAACAATTCTAGATTAGTATGAAAGGGATATGCTCAATTAGAAGGTGTTGAATTTGAAGAAACTTTTGCACCTGTGGAAAGGCTTGAAGCCATTAGGATGTTTTTAGCTTTTGCATGCTACAAGAACTTTAAAGTGTATCAAATGGATGTAAAATATGCATTTCTTAATGGAGAACTTGAAGAAGAAGTCTATATTGAACAACCTAAAGGTTTCCTATTGTTAGAAAATGGAGATTATGTTTGCAAACTAAAAGAGGCACTCTATGGTCTCAAGAAATCCCCAAGAGAATGGGTTTCAAGGCTTGATAACTAATTGAAGCAACAAGGATATAAAACAGGAGCCATTGATAGTAATCTCTACATAAAGATCGAAGATAAGAATATGGTCATTGTTGTTGTTTATGTGGATGATATCATATTTGGAAGAAATCTACAACTACTAAGTGTAAAGTTTTCTTCTGAAATGAAGAAGCAATTTGAAATGTCAATGTTGGGTGAATTAAGATTCTTCTTGGGATTACAAGTTTATCAACCAGATAAAGGAATCTTCATTTCTCAAACCAAGTACATCAAAGACATGCTTAAGAAGTTTAGGATGAAAGACTCCAAGCCTGTTAGTACTCCTATGGTCACTCATTGTAAATTGATCAAGGATGATGAATGTTTAGAAGTAGATCATACTATGTATAGGTCAATGATTGGTATTTTATTATATGTAACAACTACAATACCAGATGTAATGCAGGTTGTAGGTTTGGTTTCCAGATTCCAATCATCCCCAAAAGAAACACATGTGGTTGCAGTAAAATGAATTCTTAGATATCTAAAAGGTATTGTGGATTGTGGATTATGGTATCCAAAAACATAAATTCACTCTAAGGGAATTCACTAATGCAGATTGGGAAGGAAGTATTGATGACAGAAAAAACAATAGTGGATAAACATTCTACTTAGGAGAATGCTTGGTGTCATGGCTAGGAAAAATGAAGTCTTCCATTTCACTGTCTATAGAAGAAGTTGAGTGTATTATTGTTGCATCATGTTATACACAAGTCATTTGGATGAAACAAAAATTGGAAGATTTACTTGTGAAATATGAGGAACCCATTGCTATACATTGTGACAATACAAGTTCTATAAACATATCCAAACATCTTGTTATGCACTCTAAGACAAAACATATTCCAATCAAATATCATTTTTTAAGAGAGCAAGTGTCTCAAAAAGTGGTCAAATTTGAGTATATTGATACAAAGGAACAAATTGCAGACATTTTCACTAAGGTGTTACCTGGAGAATCATTTTCCTATCTTAGGAAGAAATTGGGGGTTATCACTCATCACCAAAAAAATAACTGAAATGATGAAAACCATGTCATATGAAGAGGAGAAATGTTGAGATGGGGAGACACATTCAAAGGGGGAGTTATTTTAAAAACCTATGGTCCATAAGTAAATAATTCAAAATGGTTTTGATCTTCTCAAAGGTGGATTGTTGTTGTTGATATAATACTTATGATTTTTGTTGTTGTTTATTGAAGTTAATATGCTAAAAAATATGGTCTCTCGAAGTAAGATTTACATCTTTAGATTGTTTTAAAAAAAAGCACAGGAGAACGATATCAACACTCAAAGATAAATACAAGTATACTTTGTTGTGTTGCTTATACATGACTACAAACTATAATATTTTGAATGAATATAGCAAAATGGAGCAATGCAAGAGGGGGAGTTTTTCTCAAAAAATTGTCATTGTTGTCAAAGGGGGAGAAAAATTGCCTAAAGGTGAAAACCTTGCCATCAATGCCAAAGAGGGGATTGTTGATTAAATTGGCATTTTTGTCAACATAATATCATAAATAAGAATTGATGAAATAGTCCAAAAATATTGATCCAAAATAACATAGTTGGATAAGTGGAGTCGGAAGAATTATAACACTAAGTTTCTATGAGGTGAATATTTGGATGGCCCATATCATAAGTGAGAGAAAGATCAATGGTCTAGAATAGTTTCTGCAATGCCAAGGTGCAATCTTGTTAAAGCTATGAGAAGAGTATTGCGGAAGAGATTTGTGAAAGTTATTTTTGAGATTTTATGAAAAGAAGACCTGCAATCCGCAATTGCAAAAGAAGTTTTGTGGGAAACGAATTGTGGAATTGGTTTCAAAAAAGTTGAAAGGAATCCCCTCAACACACAACCTACAATTACAGAACGAAGGAGTTCCTGCATATTGTGGAAAGAACATTGCAAAAAAGGGTAAATGTGGAAGCTTGTTTTGAAAATGTTGTAAGGTAGGCTTACAACCTGAAACCCATAATTGTGGAATGAAGGAGTTCCCGCTGATTGTGAAAAGGGTGAAGGTGGAAAAGAACGTTGTGGAAGGTTAATTATGGAAAGATAAATGAGGAAAGGTCATTGTGGAAAGGTAATTGTAGAAGCGGAAAGACAGTTTGCAGAAAGATAACTGTGGATATTATATCAATGGTTGGATCGTGATCTTTGTCAGATCAACGATTGAGGAGGATTTCGCTGCATGAAAATACACAGAAGATAGTGGCAAGATCAGGCCATGGAATTTGAAAGTAATCACCATTCCATAATCTCTCATCAACGGACAAGAACGATCACCAAGAATATCAACGACTGTAATCTAATCCTCCAGGTGAAGGAGAATAATTTGGTAGAACAACTAAAATTAGAGATAAGTTAATTTTAGTTAACTCTGCAAAATCTAAGTTCTATTAAAAGTGAACTTAATGATGAAGATCAAAATTTGGGAAAGGACACAAAAAATTATTGCAACTCTTGAATGAAAAGACACGATAATTCAAGTAAATATATGATGATATTTATGCATAATTCAAACCTAGAAGGAAAGTGTCTCTACATTCCAGATCGTAACAGTATCTAGAAGAGGCAGAGACCGGTGACATGAATAATTATATGTGATAGAGTTGGAGAAAAAAAACAATCTGGAATATTGATAAAACAAAACAAGGTGGCAGGGTGGTGCTAGGGAAAGAAGCAATCCTACAGGGGGTTGTAGACTCCTTCTGGTAGTGGATGAAGAATAGGGTGTTGGTGCATCCTTGTATGTGGTAGCAGGAATAAAACCTAGGTTTTTGTAGCATCCCTTTCTTTAGTAGAAGGAAAAAATTATAGGGTGTTTATGCATCCTTTCTGGAGCAACATATATACAATTTTTTAAAATTCATATTATTATTAATGAGCTTGAATTTGTGGTTTTCCCTTTAAGGTTTCCACGATAAATGTCGGTTTCCTAATTTGGTTGATTCATTGTGTATCTTGTACTTAGAGTTATTTAAAGTAAAAATTAGGAAATACTAATTCACCCCCCTCTTAGTATTGCTTGATAATCCAACACACCCTATGGGGAAAAGCAACGAAGAGAATTTTATTATTGAGCAACAGTCAAATATTAGAACAACAATAATAATATAAAACATTAAATGTTATATTATCGTACAAATTTTTCTCAAAATATGGTCCAAAAAATCACCTCGAAAAATATGCTATTTGTTAACTAAGAAAAATTCCCAACTAATAATGCAAGTTGTACGACCCTAGCGAGTCACTCAGCAAACTAGTAGACCTTGTTTTCTACACCTTGTCACTTTAGTAGTATGGCCTCCCTCTGTTGTATGAATTCTATAGTAATAAATGTTGTCAAGCCACCTTAACAATGATGTCTCTTGCCTCATTTTCTATGTAGACCCAAACAACAATACGACCCCACCAAAATTTTCAATATGGCCTTCCATTAATGGACCGTAATTTTCCTTGGGAAATGTTCCCACTTTCCTTTGTATTTTTCCTTCTTTTTTATTCTACCCCTTCTCTCCTCTATTTTTCTCAATAAAATACTATCTCTTGGAACTCAATTTTCCCACCAATCCTACTCCTTGGAACTTATGCCTCTCCAAACTCCTCACTTTGGAATTCTTGTAAGATGAGTCTCATGAAATGTATTTTATCATTAAATTAGGGCAACTACTCTTTTCAACTTCTATGGTCCATATTCGATCTTCGACCACAAGATTGATGAATGAGATTTAATCTCAAGTTCACTTAAATCTCTTAAGTGAAACTATATAAAAAACACATTACGTTTGAAAAGTCACTTTCACCCTAAATTAGAAAAGTGCACTTTAATATTATAAAGTATGTTTATAAAGTACAACTCACTTTAATAATATAAAGTTGCATCATAAAGTCACTTTAAAACACATTTAATAAAGTAACTTTAATGCATTATTGCAACCCCATGTGCTTAGACCTCTGCACCTAGGCCCATGATGCAAGAGAACCTATGAGATACCAAAAACTAACACTCCCTCTTAGCAAGGGAGATACTATGGGTAAATACTCCACCATGATATGTCTCCAGCCTTCTCTCTCCAAATGTTGAAGCTACTCACTCTTGAAACCGAAGGTATCTCAACTACCCACCTTGGATCATGTGATGTCTATCTATGCTAAACCACTCTAAATTGAGAGGTCTCCTTAGTATCCCACTCATCATCAAGATTCACCTCATACCAGACTAGATTCCTCACTAAGATTGAAGAATCCTCTCCAATGGATGCCACTACTAATTCCACTGCGTATGACATCCCACCAGACTCGCTATCAATAGGATGAACCTATACTATGTAAATTTTTCCATCTTTGATGCCTAGAACTCTCATTGCATCTATGCCCTCACTTATTATATATATAATAACTTTTCCGCCACACTAAAGGACCACATATACATCATCCTCCAAAGCTGACACTAAGATCAAGTTCTTTCTCATCTTTAGAATAAACAACACTTCACCCAACTCTATATAACCACCAGACTCAAGCTAGAGTATAACACATCCAACTCCTACTACATGGGAGAAATAAAACCCATCCTTCACAAGTATAACTCTATAAATATATGTCAACTCCAGGGATATAGCTTATGTTCCTCTCATGTGGCATGTTTCCACACTATACACATACCATTATTTGGTGTCCACACTATCAGCAACACTAGTACTCAAGACAATACTCACTAAGGAGAATTCCTTCTCTAACATTCAGATGCACTCTTCAACTTCAACTGAAGCTATAGGTTCTTCCTTTGTCTCATCCTTCTCATTTACCTTCTTCTTATGGGGACACTAGCCTACATAGTGGCCATTATTTTGACAAGAAAATCATATCACCTTACTCATGCCCTTCTCATACTTACCTCCATTGCTCGATCTCTTCTTCTTCTGACCCTTTTCTAAAAGGACCACATCCTACTCATCATCCCCTTTTTGTTGGCCTGGAAGTGACTGGATCTTAGTCTCATTTCCCCCTGTTCAAAGTCATCCTAGATCCTAGTCCATTTTGACATGCTCCCTTTGGAAACACCTGCTTGCAAAAATCCTACCAAGTTTGTGAGAACCCATTCAAGGAATTTCTCACCAACTCTGATTCTTCCACATTCTCTCAAATAATACCCAAATCATCACATACTTTTCAAATATGATTTAGATATGATGTGACATTATCGGAGTTGGTCATCTCAGTGTTCCATAACTTCTCCCTCTGAACCTTTTTCTAGTTTTGATTATTTCTTTGAAATAAATTTATCAAAGAATCCCACATCTCATATGCATTCTTCTTACTGGTCACATGACGCATCATATGTTCTTTGACTACATCAAGAAGAAGGTGTTTAACCTTCACATTCTTCTTGTTGTACTCCGCTAACTCATCAATAGAAGTCGGAATTGTGACAACTTCCTTGGTAATTTCTCACAATTCAATTTCCTCCAAAAGTAAAGAAACCCTCTCCTTCCATGGAGCGAAGTTGGACTCTCCGACAAGATTTTCCTCAAACCATAAACCAAAGGTTACATACATCTTCACCAACCAACCAATAAATAACTCCTAAATCTTAGAAAATAATTTGCTTCCCAATGTGTCAAAAAATATCACTACCTAGTTATACAAATCCGCAATGTTCTTGCACACAAAGCTGCTAAACTTCAACACATAATTATAACTATCAACAAAACACAAGCACACATAGTTTCCATAAACTTCCCACTTTCCAACTCAGATCCCCAACTCTATTACCATGTTAAAAGAAATAGAATATACTCATCTTGTGTTTTTCTCATATTTCAATCTCCTATATAACTTCAGTTACCCACTCTACTTTTATGAGCTGAAACATATAAATACAAAATATGATAAATTTTGTAGCGAAAAAAGAATTGAATCGCAAACATTTAAATGCACATCAGACACAACCCCTGTTGGTTTATCCCACAATACTGAGAGGGGGGCTGAATCAGTATTGACCTTTTTTGCTTTAAAACACAAAATAATCAACAATTATGACATAGATTTTATCATGGAAACCTCAAAGAGAAAACCACCAAATCATACTCATTAATAGGATGAATTTACAAAATTGTTTTATTTGCTACAACAACAAGGATGTAAGATACACCATAGGTTTTGTCTGCAGTTGCAGACTGGAATGCTACAACACCCCTTATGGTTTTATGTATGTTTCTAATAGACAAGGATGCTACTGAACCCTATTCTCCAGCTACGACTGGAAGGAGGCTACAACCCCCCCCATAGACCTGTGGTCTGCCCTACCACCACCCTGCCACCCTAATATGATTTTATTCAAACCATGGAATAGATGTAATCTATTCACTATGGGCTCTATTAAACTTATTAACAAAGATGCCTCATTTAGAACACAAAACTTCATTTAAATACCTAGTACCTTCATCATTTCAATGCAACTCTTCATTGCTAAGTATTTTCGATTTGGGTCGTGACTGTTTGTTTACAAACATACCCAAATAACACTTACCTCTTCAATTCGTCACATTCCTTCTTCATATGTTGACATTTCATTCCTCCCTCAGCCTCAAATCTCAATTTTATCATTCTCTGGTATTTTCACAATGCAAAACTCTTTCTGCGATGATATTTACTAGTTTTAATTGGAGTCGTTGATCCTATTGTCAAGTACGATCTGGACCACATATTTGTTCGACATATTTCCTTCTTGAAATCCCCTTTCTGCATCAAAACTACATCACAATGATTTCTAACCATTGATCTTCGTCGGGCATTTTTCCTGACCGTCAATCTCCAGTTTGCTGGATGCTAGATGTCAATCATCCTTTTTATCCTTTCTGCAAACTTCTTTTTGCAATCGACTTTTCCACAATATTTATTCTACACCATCAATATTTTGTGGAGTCATTCCTAACTGTTGATTTAGCGGATTGCGGGATGCGGGATGCGGAATCGCGCTTTCCAACTTTTGGACTTTTGCAATTTCCTTTCCGCAATATTTTTTTTAGCAATGCTCTTTCCGCACCGTTGATCTATTTTTGGTGGGATTGATCTCAACCGTCTGATCTCCAAATTGCAAGATGCGGGATGCATGATCACGCTTTCCGATTTTTGGACTCCTGCAATTTCCTTCCCACAACTCTGTTTTTGAATTGTGGGATGTGGGATGCAGGATGCAGAATTGTTCTTTTTCAATTTTTCAGAATTTCACAATTTTCGTTCCACAATTATGTTTCCGCATTATGGGATGATTCCTAACCGTTGGATCTTGTGCGGGATCAATGCCCACTTTTCGATCTTGATCTTTCAAAACTGATCCTTAGTCACTTAATCTTTTTATTCCATGTCATCATATGTGTCATGCCACATGCCTAACTATTCCATGCCATGTCATGACTACCTTAGTATTTTACTGAGTAGGTTCAGCCATCATATACGCTGGTTATTATTTTGTCATTTGTGAACACCTTTGACATCAATCACAACTTTATACTCATCAACCCCTTTAGGTAAAAACCAACTAGGATAATTTTATTATTGAGCAGCATTCAAATCTCAGAACTTACAACAACAATAATATACAACATCAAATGTTACAGTATAGTACTGGATTTTTCCCAAAATCAGGGCCACAAAAATCACCTCAAAAATTGTGTTACATGCTACCTAGCAAAATGTGCCCAACTAACTTAACAAACTAGTATACCTCAATTTTTGCACCCAGTCACTTTAGTGCTATGTACTATCTCTTTTGTAAGAATTATATAGCAATAAATGTTGTCATATTTCCTTGACAGTTTGCTTCTTGCCTCATTTTTTGTGCAAACCCGAAAAACAGTAAGACCCCGCCAAACTATATAGTACTTGTATGACCTTCTCATTAACGATTGTAAGTTACCTTGGGAATTGTACCCATTTTCCTTGGTATTTGTGCCCCTCCTATTGCTTCTCCTTCTCTCCTCTCTCCTACTCAGCAATACACTCTCTCTTGGAACTCAAGTTTCCCACCAAGCTACTCCTTGGAACTCCTACCTCTCCAAACTCTTCACTTTGGAATTCGTGTAAAAATTAGTATTATGAATTATTTTTAATCATTAAGTTAGGCTAACTACCATATCTTTCCGGCTTCTAGAAGCCATATTCAATATTGGCCCACAATATCAATGAATGGGATTTAATCTCAAGTTTACCTAAGTCTCTTAATTGAAGCTATATAAAAACCACATTGATTTTGAAAAGTCACGTTCACCCTAAAATAAAAAAAATGCACTTTATTATTATAAAGTCACTTGATAAAATACAAGTCATTTTAATAAAGTACAACTCACTTTAATAATATAAAGCCACATCATAAAGTCACTTTAAAAACACATTTAATAAAATAACTTTATGTTAATAAGGTGACCCACGTACTTGGAACCTGCTCCTAGGATCATGATGCAAGAGTACCTTTGATCTACCAAAAATGAACAAAATATCTACTTTATACTTATTTAAATTACTTTGAACAAAATATCTACTTTATACTTATTTAAATTACTTTGATGGTTGGATATTTGGTAAGTTTATTTTATAATAAAAGTCAATCATCTTGGAAATGTTAACGACCTTCTCTTACACGTATAGAATTTCTACATCCATTAAAATTTGACATTAGAACATTTGCATAATAAAACTAAATTAAAATATGAATAAAATCATATCAAGCTATATAAATATTAATGCTATAATAAACTAATTTATATATAATCTAAGGTCCAGGTAGGGTAAATGTATCACATATGTGGCATTTTTAATCTTATCTAACATAAATTAAATAATAAAATATAAAATATAATGTTATGAGAAACTAATTTATATACCATCTAGGGTCTAGGTAGGATAAATATATCACATATGTAGCATTGTGCATCTTATCTAACAAAAAGTAAATAATAAAAAATAAGAATTCTTCATAATTAACCTAAAACTTAAATAAAAAAAGTTAACATATTTGAAGGTGATTCTAGATAAAGAACTAGTTTGCATGTCGGAAGTAAAATTTGATATAAATATTAATATTTATACAAAATAAAATCATATCAACCAAGATTATAATACAAAATACAATAAAGAGACCCTCGATATCTAAATAGATTCAATTGTGCTTGTGTAGGGACTCTCCAATGGTTTCCCCTTTACAAAATATCAACCCCAATTCCATTCAACAGAAATATGAAAAATCTTTCATAAATTGATGAAAAACATTAAAAGTTTTAATGAAAATGCAATTTACAATAATTGAGACTTACTAGGATTTTGTGCTACCGTATCCCTTGTCTTGTGTTGTGTGGTTTTTCATAAGTCCAATCGGATTACCAATAAATGTGCCACCAGTTGACCACCCTGCCTTATCCCTATGGGTATTCTTCTTCCCCAAGGATCCCTAAGCTGCAAATGGGTTGTATGGAAGAAGCACAATATCAACATGATTGGAAGTGGAGCATTCCACTTTTAGGCCTCCCAACCTTAACCGCTTCCAAGAAACAAAATCTCCAACAATCACTGTAACAATCCTCTCACATTGTGTAGGAGGGAAAATATCAAATATCCAAAAGATGATGCTCACTCATCTCCTTTCCTTTTTTTAATAGATTTTTTTAGGTTTCTATGCATGTTCATGCATTTGTGCACTTGCAAAGCTTTCTTTTTCTACATGTGTGTGTGTGTGTGTACTTGAGTCTTAATATTCCTTTAATTTGTTTTCTTATTTTATTCTCCTTAATTAAAGGGTGTGTTTTAGTCTATCTTCTCTTTAACTATTTTCTTACCTTTGATATGAACATGTTCTTATTTTAAATTAAATTATTATTTATTCTTAGCATGGAAGTGCTTTGTGAAGGAGCCCCGTGTTAGTTTTTGAAACCAATGTTTCGGACTACTAAATAATTGAATCCATCATTAGGACGGAAGCTCAGAACTAGATAAAGCAATAAAGCATAAAGGGCTACTAGGAAATTAATAGATGGTTGGTGTTGGGCCCATAAATGACCCCTTTTTTACCACCTTTACCTACCTCTTTTTGCCTCATCCTACTTTATTATGTACACTAAACAAATGTTTTTGCTTCACTCGGTCCCTCAATTCATATAGGTATGGTTAATCATTGTCTTATTTTATTAATGCTTAGGATTGTTATAATCAGAGATGTTTTACAAAGATAATTCGAGATGTAAAGGATACATGTGTAGCGGGCCGAACATGCCAAGAGAGGGATGAACATTCATTGCTGAGATGATTGCCATCCATTCCCTTCGTTGCCGAAAGAACGCGGTCCAAGGATACTATTCCATGCAAGATGTACAAAGGTAGCTGCAACAGGCTGCAAGAGATTCGGAGTCAATAGTGCGTCGCTGCTCAAAAATAGCTGCAATCCATAGAGTATCTTCTCAATTGATCATGATCATTATTTCTGGCTCGATTAAGTACATCCTTCCTATAGTTTCTGCTTTCATCTTGCCACGAATGTAACAACTTATCGCAATTAGGGCATCTTGAAGATCACAGATCTTCATGGCTGCCCAATGATAGTGGGAAGATGTTATGATTGTAATTGTATAAATACTGGGAACTATTCCGAGCAAAGGGTTGAAAAATTAATCAAATTATTGTATCAGCTGTGACTGAGGTTGTGTGCTCATATGCCATTTTAATACAAGGAGTTTGATTCTTCAGATCTCGGCATTCTAACATGTGTTAATTCCAGCATCTCTATGTGAAGGCTGGGCCCTCCTTCCCACAGGGATTACTGAGTTAATTAGGTATTTTATTTATTTTGTTGTGTGGTTAGATTTTGTGATAATTTCCTTTATTTATAGTAAGCTGCAACAATCATTGATTTGTTGTGTGTCATTTGAATCATTAGTAATTGCATCCTCTGTAAACTGCAGTAGTGTGGTGTGCCAGTTGACTGTATAGGTTAACTTTCTTTTATGCAACTGTGTGATAGCTGTGACAACCCTGATCATCCCTAGTTCTTTCAATCATTGTTTTCTTTAGATCTTTGCAGTTTGTTTCTTCACATTTATAATTGCAGAATTTAATTCATGTACTTTGAATTTCTAGAATAAGCTGAATTAAGACAGTTGAGATGGATCTTTAGATGGTTTGGTAATTAAGGATTTAACTTTTTGCAAAAGTAATCTAGATGTTATTTCCTGAATCTTTTATGTCTAGATTAAAGACCATAAGAAGGTACTTGTGATTGCATTCTTGAGAAGGTAAATTAGATTAAGTAGATTATGGGATGAATTCGGCTGAACAGGAAAGTAGGGTCATTCATTTACAGCATCAGCTACTTAGTGTTTAAACAATATACAATGCACATTATCCTTGAAATAAGAGACTTCCCTAGGTTGACAATTTATATTGAACACTCTGTATGTTGGCTTTAATTAAGTTGCATATAGGGTGCCCAACATTTTGGCATCATTGTTGAGGAGGGATAATTATTAGACACCATAGTAGTTACATTCAGTAATTATATTTATTCATTCTTCTTCAGTTTTTAATTTTTCATGTTTTAGGTTGCATGAATACAAGAAGGGTACAATGTGACCATCTTATAAATCCCAGAATATTACAAAACACTAACATTGCAGGTGGTCAAGGCCGTGGGAGAAATCCAACATTGGGAAGAAGAACATTCATTGACAACCTGGTTGATAGGACCAATTCTTCTACTGGAGCTCGCTATCAAGAAACACCTATTAGAAGAAGCCCAGTTACCCCTGGAGTGGCAGCGTCAGTCTCTACAGTGGAGAACACATGAGGAGCTGCAACACCCTCGGATATCCCTACGGAGGAAGATGGAGTTGGTATTGCGGGATTAGCTGACCGAGATTTGATCTATCACATTAACGGGAATGTTGTGACTAAAGAGGAGTGGACACAGTTCCATAAAAAATTTAACGATCAGTGGAAGGACAAAGAGGATAAAACAAAGGAAGGTATGAGCAACAGACACGATCCCGAAGATCACGAAGAAGAAATGGGAAAAAATCATCATCATGAGGGTAACTCCCTGCCTGAAGGGATGGTTGCTACACTTCAGTTCCCAATTCAATAGCCAGAAGGGATAACCCCCATGAAAAATATATTGCCATCAGTGTTTCCTCGCTTTTATGGAAAAGCAGCAGAGGATCTGGACGAATTTATTTTTGAATTTGATATCCTCTATCGTAGCTACGACTAAACCACCAATGCATAGAAGCTGAAAAATTTTCTTGCCACTCTGAAGGACAATGCATTACGTTGGTTTATGAGCTTGGGAGGGGGTGTTAGATTTTTGTCATTCAAGATAGCATTATGATCTTAGGATCTTTAACTGAGAGAATAACATGCACATCAATAAACATAAGAGACAAGAGACACAAAGAATTTTCCTCAGGGAAACCATAAAGGAGAAAACCCCGCAACTTCCTCAGAGATAGAACCAACACCAAAAGTAAAACCAAAAAACATAAAGATGATCTCTCGACAGCAGCAGTCTCTTTCTTGTCCCAACAAATTATCCTCTCACTCATGTTCCCCATTGAGTGAGTGTGTGTGTGATAAATAGAGAGGCTCACTCTCTATTTATATTCTTTCATTCACTTGAAACCCACTCCAACATGTCGGCCTCACTTAACAATTACTTACTAGAGTCGACATCTCTAAGAGTGTCTAATAACCCTAGTGCCCCACAACTTGTGGGGACTTTGCCTCCTCTGATAAACAAGGAGGTTTATCCTTAACACAATGGTGGGAACTATTGCCCTGACTTACAATGACTCACCTAGGGTCGACTTCTCTAGGACAGTCTAATAACCCTAGGGCCCCACAACTGTGGAGACTTTAACCCTTGACCAATAGGAGGGTTACCCACAATCACTTGACATGACTTGTTTACATTATAGAACCTCCCGATAGGAACATTGGGGCATGACATGACTCAAATACATTACAGACACGTCCCGGAATAAACATCGGGGTACAATACATAAGATATACGGATGAATACATTCCGAATTTACAATTACATCAACACTCCTTCTTAACTAGGAAAATATTCTCTTGACACAATTTATTAGCACAAGTCTTCTTCTCTGTATCATCTGGATCATAATTGAGTCCTCGTCATCTTCACCTTCAAGTCATCTCTATCTTCAAGTCATCTTCATATTCAAGTCATCTTCATCTAGATCTGGATCATCACTCGATCTAGATCATCATCATTGGATCTAGATCATCACTCGATCTGGATCATCATCACTGGATCTGGATCATCACTCGATTTGGATCATCATCACTGGATCTGGATCATCACTCAATTTGGATCATCATCACTAGATCTAGATCATCACTTGATCTGGATCATCACTGGACATCATCACTGAATCTGGATCATCACTGGATCTGGATCATCATCACTGGATGTAGATCATCACTCGATCTGTATCATCTTGGAGACATCATAACTACATCTGGATCATAGCTTGATCTGGATAATCATTGGGTCATCATCATATGTGCTATCTCATGATTCTTCTCGTCATAGGAAGTTCTACAGAACCATCCCTTTTCCATGCTGGTTGTAGGCCCAGCCACCATGTAGGTATTCTTCAATGCTTATATCTGACCTACTCGTCAGAATGGCCCGCCCAACACTTACATCTGACCTACTCGTCAAAAAGGCACACCCAACACTCACATATGATCATGTAGGAGCCTAAAATCACATAAAAAAGGCCCAGCACTCACATTCACTAGCATGATAGGACACAACTACTATCATCTGTGAAAAGGATCAGTACTTACATCTGACATACTCATCAGAAAGGCATGCACTCACATCTGATCTTGTAGGAACCAATCATACAATCACATCAAAATGGCACCTAGTCCCAGACTGAGCTGCCTGGTACCTGACCAGGTGCCTCCATTCTCCCAGAGAATGCCAGTTTCCCGTACATCTTACCTACTCGTCAGAATAACTAGCACTTACATCTGACCTACTCATCAAAAAGGCATGCACTCACATATGATCTTGTAGGAACCAATCTTACAGTCACATCAGAATGGCCCCCAGTCCTGGAATGAGCTACTTGGTAACTGAACAGGTGCCTCCATTCTTTGAGAGAATGGAAGTTGCCCTTACATCTGACATACTCATCAGAATGGCTAGAAATCACATCTAACATGGAAGGAACCTAATCCTTTAACCATGACAGAATGGATCAGCCCTTACATCTGACCTACTCGTCAGAATGGCTTCTTAGTCCTAGACTGAGTATTCCTAGTAACTGACCAGGTTCCTCCATTCCAAGAATGGAATTCAACACTTATATCTGATCATGTAGGAACCAATCCTATAGTCACATCAGAATGGCTCAACACTCATATCTGACATGGAAGGAACCAAATCCTCTCACCATGACAGAATGGCTCAGCCCTTACATCCTACCTACTCGTCAGAATGACTTTCAGACTCGTCACTTCCTCTTGGAAGGGACCTCTATCTGGAAAACACCAAGCTTCTCCCTGAAGTACTCAAACTTCACTCTGGCCAATGGCTTCGTCAACACATCAGACATCTAATCATCCGTCGCAACATACTGGAGCTTCACTACTCCCCTCTGCACCATATCGCTGATATAGTGATACTTGATCTCGATATGCTTTGAATTGTCATGGAACATTGGATTCTCTGGAAAATTCACACAACTCTGGTTGTCATAATGTATACAAGTAGCATCCATCTGGAGATCAAATAAATCAGACAGTAGCTTTCTCAGCCATACTGCCTCACAACTAGCTGAACAAGCTGCGACATACTCTGCTTCAGCTGTACGTATTGCCACACAGGATTTCTTCATGCTAAACCAAGAGGTCACACTTAATCCCATACTGAAGCAACACCCTGAAGTGCTCTTCCCATCGATGGCACTGTCTGCCTAATCTGAATCAACATAACTCTCCAGGTTAATCTTCTGATTCGACTCATACTTGAGCCCATAATCAACTATACCCTTCAGGTACCTCACAGCATGCTTTGCAACTATCAGGTGAACATGTCTCAATGTGTTCACAGCAAAGCAAATATCTGGTCTCGTATCTGTCAGGTACATCAAGAAATAAATCATTTGATGATGCATTGTGGCGTCAACCATCTATGATGAAGCAACACTCAATAGCTTCAGGTTCTATGCCATAGGTGTGGTCATGGCCTTATAGTCCATCATCCTGAACCTCTTCAGGATCTCTACTGCATACATCCCTTATCCACACCTCCATGCCTAGAACATAGTGCATCGACACATAATAGGAGCATCACTAGTCTTCCGCCTTCAACCTTGAAGCAAAGGTTGGAATCCACTTTACTCTTAGTAAATCCTAGAGTCATCAGTAAGCTATCCATCCTGTTGTACCATGTCGATCCTCAAGATATTCTACAGTCACTCCCTCTGAAGCATCATACTTCCTCTATATTTTGTACTCTATGCACTGAAACATTCTGTACTGGAGTGACACTGGATACCAAGATCCTCTATCTTGAACTTTTTCAAAAGTTCTTCTCACACCCATCTGTGAGCTTGTCATCCTCTATCAACCTTGTAGCATAGGTTCAGATCTTCATCAAGCTCATCATGTATGTGTTATCCCATGGGTGTCTTCTGAACTCATACAAGGCCTTGTTTCATTTGCACACATGATTCTACTTGTCATGTGTCTCAACTCCCACTGGCTGCAAATGTCTCTTTGTAGTCTATGTCTTCTTTTCATGAGAAGCCTCATGCTATGAATGTTTCCTTGTATCCCACGATGTTTCCATATACTACATGACGGAACTATGAACTTTCCTTCATGTATCGATACTGCATTCTAGACATCATTCTTCTTGAACCGATCTTCCCTTTGTTCTTGGAAGGTTCTGCATCAATGATGTCGTTGCATTCATCATATTATTTTTCATTTTCAAATGTCATCACTTGTTCTTCGGAACAAGTCTCATCCTTCTTTTCTTGTAGCCAATTATGTATGCAATCTTTCCTACAAGTCAAATTCATTTGTATGGTTAGAGACATTTCATAAGGAATATTTATATTGGCAAATTCTTATGCATAAATATATGATCATGCAACTACTTTAGCCAATACAACATTCATCCATATCTCACGAAAACTTTTCTAGATGCCTTCCATCTCTACCAGGACAACATTGAGATTGTGCACTAATCCAATATTTCAGCAAAGAGGTTTCATTCTAGATAAGTAGCAATGGAGAGTTGTATAGAACCAGGAGCTACTTACCCATCACATGCATATTAGTAGTATATTGTCATTAATGCAAACAACTGAATACTAATCTTTATTTGTTTCGTGGGTAGACTTCTTCTTGAGCCTTCAGCTTCATCGTCTTCTTCATTTATAATAGCATCGTTTCTTATCCAAATGCTAAGGTGGATGAGAGGTTCTTCAAGATTTGAGTTCTTCATATTCCTCATCGCTTGAGGGATCTTCTTTGGATGGTGAGAGCTTGATCTTCGGTTGCTCCCATATTCTTTTCTCTTATTATTAGTTGAGCTTCTTCTTATGTGTGCTCTTCCCAGATTCTGCTGAAAGTAATCACTTCCTTCTAGCACACATTCTTTGAATGAATGAATCCCATGATCCTGGGAGGCCATTCAAGGTGGCTATCACCACTTCTACATTCTTCACTTCTTCTTTTACCACTTCAAGTTGTTCTCTGATTTGAGAGACCCCCGTAAAGTATGATTCTATGGTCTCTGCATTTTGGATCTTCACATTCTTCAACTATTTTCTCAAAGTCATATTTCGATTTATGTTCTTCCCTTCAAATGGCTTGGCCAAGGAATCAAACATCTTTGGTGTCTTTAGGGAAGACACTTGTGGTACAAGGTGATCCATGATTGAATCAGTAATGACCTTCTTTGCCTTGACCAAGTTCTTCTTGTGCAAGACTTTGAGCCTCATCTCCCTCTGGAACTGAAACCTCTCTTCTTATGTAGGTGTCCAATTCATTTTCTTCAGAGAGATCAAATACTTCCATGCTTGGAAGTTGTCAACTTCACCAAGCTTATCATCAAGCTGATGTGATAGATCATTTTGAAATGAGAACCTCAAATGAAAATAGCAAAAGATTAGATCTTACCAATTTGAGGTGTCTGTCCTGGTTTCGGAGTTGGTTGATCTAGGGTTTGTCAAAGAAACTCTAATTTTCAGAACTTGGAATCTTTCAGATCTGATTGGATAGAAAGATAGATTTCTTCAAGTTGAGTTGTGCAATGTACTCCTTTTTTTAAAACAGTGGAGGGAATCTCCTAGAACAGGAAGCCCTAGTTGTCCAATTTATTCTGCAGAAATGCCTGTTACTATTTCTATGATATCTCTGAAATTACTCCTCCTCTATGTCTAAAAATGCACACTAAAGTAGCCTTGCATGTTCTTGTTCCAAAAGCAAAGGTTTCACCAGGATTAGTTTCACCAATTGGGACGTATGATCATTTTCCCAAGGTGACCTATTTCAGGACTGTTCAGAACAATGAAGTTGTATGGACTTCCACATGTCATGGATTCATCATCTGAGTCTGAACTTCGACCACCAAACATAAAGTCCGTGCCCTTTCTATAAAATATTTAGAAATTTCATTTGGACCTTGTATCCCAAGATATAGCAATTCTCCTCAGGTGTCCTGTTTAAGGATGAATCCTGGAAGAGGTTGGAATCCTAACTTGGAGGGATCATATATCCCAGCATATAGCGAATATGAGGCTGACTTTTAGACAAAGTGTACACCAGGATTTTATCTTTGGCCTATGCAATTTTTAGCTCCTGCTCCTTCACCAATCTTGGGATATAGTAATTGTACCAAAACTTAGCAGTTTTAGTATTTAGGGTTTTTCTAGCTTGGGGTCAAACTAGGGCTTGAATTTCCTGAAGTTTCACCCAACCAAAAATATTGATCAAGGTCTCTAAATTTTGATTTTTATGAGGAGAGAAATACTATTTTGGGCTCACTAAAAAATTCCTCTTCTGTAGAAAGCCCTAATTTCCCCCACTGAAAACTGAAAATGCTCGGAATCGAATTCCACTTCGACAGAAAGATGCACCCTTCAATGGAGAGTCATCCTAGCATAATTTTGCTGATGGATTGTGGAGAGAGACCCAAAAATTAAGAGGACCTAGCTTCTATGGCTGTACAATGTCTTCTTCTCAGGTTACCTCTAATACGATGTTAACTTTTGTCATTCAAGCTAGCATTATGATCTTAGGATATTTAACTGAGAGAATAACATGCACAGTAATAAACACAAGAGACAAGAGACATAAAGAATTTTCCTCGAGGAAACCATAAAGGAGAAAACCCCGCAACTTCCTCAGAGATATAATCAACACCAAAAGTAAAACCCAAAAACATAAGGATGATCTCCTGACAGCGACAGTCTCTTTCTTGTCCCAGCAACTTCTCCCCTCACTCATGCGCCCCGATGAGTGAGTGTCTGTGTGATAAATAGAGAGCTTCACTCTCTATTTATATTATTTTGTTCACTTGAAACCCACTCCAACATGTCGGCCTCACTTAACAATTACTTACTAGAGCCTACATCTCTAGGAGTGTCTAATAACCCTAGTGCCCCACAACTTGTGGGGACTTTGCCTCCTACGATCAACAAGGAGGTTTATCCTTAACACAATTGTGAACTATTGCCCCGAATTACAATGAATCACCTAGGGTTGACTTGTCTAGGATAGTCTAATAACCCTAGGGCCCCACAACTGCGGAGACTTTAACCCTTGACCAATAGGAGGGTTACCCGCAATGACTTGACATGACTTGTTTACATTATAGAACCTCCCGATAGGAACATCGGGGAATGAAATGACTCAAATACATTATAGACACATCTCGAAATAAATATCAGGGTACAATACATAAGATATATGGATGAATACATTCCGAAGTTACAATTACATCAACAGGGGGAACTGTCACTACCTGGGATCGGATGAAATAGGTGTTCCTGGAGAAATATCAGGAGTATTGCAATACTAAGGACAAGAGAGAAGAACTACTTAAAATGGTACAGAGGGACGATGAAATTCTGGAATATTTTGTTGAAATGATTTTATATAATGTGCAGAGAGTTGGACAGACTAATATGGCGTCAGATGTGCTCAAAATAATCCTACTTCGTGGGATTAGGGAATATTTCCTAGACATGTTAAACCTGTTAGGAAAGGGGGATATCTCCAAGGATTCCTTTGAAAATATCATTGAACTGTGCAAAAGATATTCTAGGGGATCTTCCAGGAACAACAAATGGGACAAATGGGAAAAATTAGAACGTGATTTCTTCGACAAAACACAAAATTCATCTAATGGAGGAGCCACCTGGGTAGAAATAGGCAATCTCCTTGAAAATTTCAAGATAGAAATGATGAGCTCCATCTCCTCAGAAATAGATTTTCTGAGGGAAAAGCAAAAATGAGCAGTAGAGGATCTCACACTTGGTGTATTCTGCCCTAAATGTAGGAAGAAATACCCTCTGAAGGAGTGCCCGCTCGATAAGGTAGAAGTGTGTCAGCTGTGTGAGTTGAACCATGACACAAAAGAATTCCCTTCACTACCTCAAGTGAAGGAAGTTCTACATGAATCGACTCCATATGTGGAACCAGCTTACTTTGTTGCACAGAAAAAGCCCTGGCAGCCTCGAAAGCAAGGTATGATTCCATACTTGTTTCCATTTTTTAATAACACGAATAATTGGAATAATATGCAGCACATGAATATACAATTCCATTCATCTTATTCTAACCCTCAATGGTACTCCTCTCAACCTCCAATGCAAAATTTTAACTCCTGGAACCCCTAGATAGAGCCACCAAACCAACAAAATTATTCGTCTCCTAGATGGAGGAACTTCCATCCAGGGAACTAGTTTCCCCATAACCAACCTTCTCAACAGCTTCCACATGAAACATTTCCTCATCAACCATACCCTCCTCAACAATATCCTCAGCCTTATCAGCAGTCGCAGTTATAACTCTAGAATAATGATGTCCCCAATATATCGATACGACCACAGCTTCCTGCTCAACCTAAACCCAACCCAAATAATAAAGCAGTCCATCGGTTTGAGACTGCCAACATACCCGCTTAATCCATTACTCCTGTTCCCTGCAATGACATCTGCTTACGATCAGGGAGGGTAGTGAAGCCTTTGATCATTGAGGACGTTTCATCCTCTGTGCATGAAGAAAGGATGAACCCATAGTATTTATCCAATACAGCGACCCCCATTATTGAAGACACTGAACATCCTACTAATATGCCGACTGAAACACAAAAAGACACATTTATCGACACACAACCTACACAATTGATTAGGGAAGCACCATAACCTAAACGATTAATATTACCAAAGGTAGTGGGACAACCTCACTTTAACCTCTTAGGAGAGTTAAAAAATATTTATGTTAAAATTCCACTCCTTCAGGCCCTTCAAAACATACCTATCTATGCCAGAATCGTTCAGGATATGTGTACAAGGAAACCAGGAAGAAAACCCAGTGATCCTCCCACTGTTAATGTCATAGGGAAATTATCTAAATTATAATGGGGAAAACCCTCTTGTCCAAATACGACGATCCTGGGAATCCCACTGTCACTATGCAGATTGGGAGCACATAAATACCAATGTACTGGTAGAGTTAGGTGCAACAATTAACGTCATGACCATTGAAACTGTAAGGAAACTTGGGTTCACCAATCTCAGGACAACTCCTACCATTTTAGAACTGGAAGATAGATCCACTGTTAAACCTGTAGGAATCTTAGATGATATTGTTATCTCAATTGATTCTTGGGACTATCCTATTGAATTCTTGGTTTACAACCTAAGTCGCAGCTAGGAGGACACCCATTGATCCTGGGAAGGCCCTGGTTAGCTATAGTTGATGATTACATCAGCTGTCGGTTTGGGTCTATGACCATATTAGATGGAATCAAGATAAAGAACCTCACTCTCTATCCTCCAACTTAGCCGAGATTAGAAGTTGAAAATCTGTTATGGATGGAGTTAGAGGAAGAAGAGGGCGTTCAACCATTATTAACGATAGGGAAGGCCTTAACTTTTAAAGATGAAATTGAAGACGATGCCATTAATAATTTCATCAGTGAACCCACTTCTGTCAATAAGAAAATTTATCAGATCCTGAATGCTACTCTAGGTGAATAGGAATAAGAAAATATCACAGAGACATTAGTCAGTGATACTCACATAGTTCCAGTGTTGAAAAATTTGAAAAGTGTTCCTGTCGAGGTAGAGTCTGGAAAAACCCTGAATATCAATCCTAGTCTTACCCCAAATGAATAGGAATGCCTAATCACTTTCTTAAAAAAAAATAAGGGGGAATTTTCCTGGGAGTACACAGACATGATGGGCATCCCTTCTAATCTATGCACCCATCACATTTATATCAAAAGTGACTCCAGACCTGTGTGCCAGCCTCAACAAAGAATGAATCCCAATATTAGGGACATAGTGAAGGAAGAAATTCAGAAACTCTTGGAAGCAGGATTTATATATCCCATTTCAGACAGTGAGTGGGTGTCTCCACTCATGATAGTACCCAAGAAGAATGGTAAATGGAGAGTCTGTGTGGAATATAGAGAGCTGAACAAGGTAACACAAAAAATCACTTTTCCCTGCCTTTCATCGATCAAGTACTTGATTCATTATCCGAGAAGAAATTTTTCTCCTTCTTGGATGGGTTTAGTGGGTACAATCAAATCCAGATTGCTCCTGAAGACCAGGATAAAAATACCTTCACTTGTCCTTGGGGAAATTTTGCATACAGAGTGCTTCCCACCACATTTCAAAGAGTCGTGATTGGCATGTTTTCAAAATTAGTTAATGATAGTATGGAAATTTTCATGGATGATTTTACTCCATATGGCAAAGACTTTGAAGAAGCATTGAAAATTTTGAAAAAGGTTTTAACTCGCTGTGAACAGACCCAACTATCTTTGAGCACTGAAAAGTGCCATATGATGATGAGTGAAGGGGTAGTGTTGGGGCATTTTATCTCTACTAATGGCATCCAGGTAGACCCCTTTAAGATCAAGGTAATAAAAAATATACATACTCCTGGAACTCAGAAAGAAGTGTGAATTTTCTTAGGGCATGCTGGATATTACAGAAGATTTATAGAAAACTTTTCCAAACTTGGCTCTCCTTCGTTTTCATTGTTAATGAAGAATGTGAAATTTACTTGGAATGAGGCATGCCTAATAGCGTTTTTTAAACTTAAGGAGAAGATGTCCACAGCTCCCATCCTAAGAGGGCCCAATTGGGCCCTGCCTTTTCACATTTCTTTAGATGCCTCTAATACCGCCATTGGAGTAGTTTTAGGATAGCATGATGGTCAAGCACCTTATGTAGTTTATTATATTAGTAAAAACCTAGCCCCTGCTGAACTTAATTATATTGTTACCAAGAAGGAGTTTTTAGCCATTGTTTACTCCATTAACAAATTCTGACATTATATCACTGGATATACTACCTTTGTGCACACTGACCACTTGGCCATCAAATATCTAATGAATAAACCTGTTACAAATGCTCGGGTAACTAGATGGTTGTTATTATTACAGGAATTTAATATCACCATTATAGACAGACCTAGAAAAGAAAATATTGTAGCTGATTTCTTATCTCATTTTACTAACAGTGATGATAATTTTCCTATTGAGCACTCTTTTCCAGATGAACACTTATTTGCAATTTTAGCTCACTCCCCTTGGTATGCAGATGTCGCTAACTACTTGGCTGCAGGGAAGCTTCTAACACATTTGTCAAAAAGAGAAAAGAGTAAAATTATTCAACAAAATTCCAGGTATTGTTGGATAGACGATCATCTCTTCTACACAAGCCTTTATCTTGAGATCAGAAGATGTGTAAGAGAAGATGAAATATTCCATATTTTGAAGGCCGCCATGATGATCCTTGTGGGGGACATTTTGCAGACAGGAGGATAGGACACAAAGCACTGAGAATGGGATACTATTGGTTGACCCTTTTCAAGGATGCAAAAAGATATGTCCAGTCTTGTGATAGCTGCCAGAGGATGGGCCAACCTAACAGATTGGATCAAATGCCTCTTCAACCACATCTGGTGGTTGAACCTTTTGACAGATGGGCCTTAGATTTTGTTGGTCCTATCAGCCCTCATTCCAAGAAGAAAGCCTACATCTTGGTTTGTACCAACTACATGACGAAATGGGTAGAAGATGTGGCTTTGGTGAAAGCCAATGACCATGATGTGATCGATTTCCTGTATGGTGAAATATTTACCCATTTCGGAGTACCCAAGGAAGTGATTACAAATGGAGGACCTCAATTTGTGTCACATCAATTCGAAGCTCTACTATGAAAGTACCATATTCAACACTGGATAGCTTCACCATAGCATCCACAAGCCAATGGCCAGGTAGAAAACACTAACAAAGTTATTGAAGCCATCCTTACCAAAACGATCAAGAGCCATCTTAGAGATTGGGATGATAGACTTCCAAAAGAATTATGGGAATATCGTATTACTTGGCATGATACTACAGGTTTCTCTCCTTAGGTGTATGGGAAAAGTGTTGTCTTCCCCATTGAATTTGAAATCAAGACTTTGAATACAGCTACAGAGGTAAACTTAGATGTGACCGAAGCCCAGAAGAGAAGATTGAATCAATTGAATGAACTTGATGAGAATCATTTAGCTGCTGTGGATCAGACATTATTAATATAGAAACAGAGATCCAATTGGCACGACCAATTCATTAAAAAGAAAGTCTTCTACGAAGGAGACTGGGAATTATTATATGATTCAAGATTCAAAAGGGACTTCAAGGGTAAGTTACGCACAAGATGGTTGGGCCCATACCTGGTAGACAGAGTATTTGATAATGGTACAGTCCACCTGGTAACCATTGATGAGAATCGTGCACCATTATTTGCTAATGGCAACAGGCTACGACTATACCATAAGCCCATTTCAAAAGACACATTCACTTCATAGATTGCAGTTGATCTAAAATACCAGTTAGAACAAGGGCAGGAATCTTTCTCTTCCCCTATCAATCCTTAGATAATCGTTGTGAATCTTACATAAAATTTTTGTACATAAATAAATTGATATTTTTACTATTATTTTTATCTATTTCTTTTGCACTTGATCTGTTTTTTTTAAAATAAAATGTGCAGGGAAGCGCCTAAGGAGAAATGGTCATTATCGGGCCTATCGACCAAGGTCGTCCTTCTGTAACTTCCTGCATCAGAAGAAAATTCCTTGAACAAGTTTGTTACAACTGCAACACTGTAATACATTTCCTATTTTTCTGCAGCTGTAACACCGTAAACTCCCTCCCTTTACCCCATTCTGCGCAGCTACAACAACGTAAAATGTTGCCTATTTTTCCGTTTTCCTGCAGCTGCAACACCTTAAAATCCTGCCCTTTACCCCGTTCCACGCAGCTGCAACACCGTAAACCATTGCCTATTTTTTCATTTTTGTGCAGCTGCAACACTGTAAACTCCCACCCTTTATCCCATTCCGTGTAGCTGCAACACCGTCAAAACGTTGCCTATTTTTCTATTTTGTTGCAGTTGCAACACCGTAAACTCCCATCAATTACCCCATTCTGTGCAGCTGCAACACCGTAACTTAATTCCTTTTTCCGATTTCAGCAGCTGCGACACCATTTCTCTTTTGTCCATTTTTACCTTTTTCAGCAACTGCGACACCATTTCATTTTTACTATGTTTACCTTTTTCGACAACCGCGAATCCACCAAAACTAGCTGATTTTTCTATAATTCACGGCTATGACTATGCCAAACTGCTTGATTTCTCTATGGTCCGTGGTTGTGACTCCTCCATTATTGGCAGAACTCTTTGCAAACTTGGTTAGCGACTCCTCTAGATCTGGCCAAAATTCCTAATGCCGGCGATTCCGATTTACTTCACAACATTCATTATGTTTTCGACAAGATTGACACGATGGAGTTGGTCCGCCAGTAGAAAAGGTCATTATAGCATTCCTGCAATAATAATTAAATTTAAATGGCTGCACTTCACATGCTTTACTATTTTCCAAGGTCACCGTTCATCACATATTTTCAAAGGTATGGTTATGATTATTTACTTGATTAAGCGTTAACTAGATTTGACAACATTAATCATACCTTCCTTTCTGTGCCCATTATTACACCTGCATACCATTAACTATCCACTCGTATGACTTAATGGCCATTTAAGTTACCTAATAACCACCACCTTTCCTAATTTGGGATAAAATTTCAAACATTTTCATGCTCTGAAACTTTCTGAATTTACCCAACTCCAATCTCAGCTATTCATGCATACTCTGTGCTTTAACCTCCATTGTCGGGGCCTGTAATCTATCGGACTGATAAATAATTCTGAATTCAAACAAACATGGTTATCCTAGCTCAGCATGAACCTCCAAATATGTGAAAACTGAGAAGAAATGGTGATTTTTTCTCTATTTTTGAAGCTACGGGCTGGACTGAATTCTTCCAATTCCTGAATGGGTTTCATCGAGAGACAGCTGTGACAATTTTCCTTAAATCTTACAGAAACCCACTCATAGGTTCAGGGGTTGCATATAGCAGTCTCTGAAGCAATAGTGGCTGAGGTCACTGGCCTTCCTTGGGTGGGAAGAGCCTGGTTTGGTCGAATAACCCCCAATGCTGCTGCAGTACAGGATTTTCTGATAGAGTGGGAGCAAATTCATCAGTCAAAGAGAGGGATAGCATTACAGTCACTACCTTGGCCATGGTATCAAGTAGCAGTTTTCCTCAAGAAGTATATCACCTATGAAGGTAGGTATGAACTTCCTCTATTATCTCTTCTCCATCATAGGGCCTTACTGAACATTCCATTTTATCTATTCAATGACCTACACCATATGGCGGGGTTTGTTAGAACAACCAAGCATCCAAACTCATCCCTTACCCACCATGGCCTAATCAAATTAATACTTTTATGGGCCCTAGCTCAACGAAACCAAACCTGGGAGCAATTCAAAGGTCAAATTCAGATAAACCAGGAACCCACCCTTTTGCATGGCATTCCAATAGAAGAATAAGTAGAAGTACCTATACTTGTGGGGCCTGTTCAAAACCAAGAGGAGCCTACAAATGAATAGTTGGGAAGAAATGAAGAGCAATAGGAGGATCGGAGTCCCTCCAATTTAGTTGCGATGGGGGGGGAATGAGACTGGATCGGATGATCAGTCAGAAGACCAAGCAGAAGAATTGGAGGAAAATGCACGAGAAAAACTTGTAGAGATATTAAATAATATGGAAGCTCTAACAGCAGGGGCTGAAGCTGGAGCAACATTAGATGCTGCAACAGCTAAAGCTGAGGATGTTAGAGCCATGATAACAGAAGAAAACACAGAGGTGTTGACCATGAATCTTTCCCTGAATGGGGAGGAACTATGATTGAGGAAGAATAGGAAAATGTTGAGACAAAGGATATCCCTTCCACATCAGCTGCAAATTTGGAGATTCCGGCACCACGGAGGAAAAGGAGGAGAACAAAAGAAGAAATACATACATCACCACCAATAAGATGAAAAAGAACCAGGTCAGTTACAACAGCTGAAGCAGCATGGGAAAGATGGGAAACCATAGAAGCATAGATCAAATTCCCCATTCTGAGACCCAAAGCAAATGATTCCCCACAGGAACCGGCTGTAGAAGAACCTCAAATTGAGGGAATTCTATACGAAAATGGTCTATTAAAGGAGGAAGTACAATCACTTCGGAAAGAACTAGAAAATTGGAAGGAAGCAGGTGAAAAGGAAGCTTCACACACTGGTTGAAGCTGCAAACCAATTAGAAGGATCAACTCCTGCTGAGGATGGTAGGGATGAAGAAAGAGTGGTCTATCCTGTGTGTGAAGAAATCTTTAACCAGTCAGGCTACAAAGTCATAGTTCATGCCTTTGTGACACAACAACCTGTACTTGCAGTTGTGGAAGAACAAGGAAAATCTGATTGGAAGGATGGTGAAGCTCCCCAAGAGCAACTCCAGCAAAGGGAAGTAGCACATAAACAGGCCACTGAACCAACATTTCTGAATATTCCTGTTGAAGTTGCCACCCAAATTGGGATAGCTGAACCAGAGGCTGAAATTATTCTTGATTTTATTGAAGAAGTTTGCGCCGTGAGTCCTGAACCTTCTCAGGGGATAGAACTAATAGAGATGGAACCTCAGCAACAGAATGATGATGAGGTTGAACATGGTGCTGATACACAAGAACCAACATCCTTGAATATTCTCGTTGAAGCTACCACCCAAATGAGGGAAGATGAACCAAAGATTGAAAATATTCTGGAATTTAACGAAGAAGTCTGCACTGTGACTCTTGAACTGTCTCAAGACATAGAGTTAATAGAAATGGAACCCCAATAGCAGGAAAATGAGGAAGTTAACTAGTATGTTGCTACACAAGAACTAACATCCCTAGAAATGTCTGTGGAGACTCTCAGGAAGCAACAAGAAATCAATCCCAAAATGGACATCATTCTTGATTTGGATTTAGGAGAGGATGAACAAATGCAATCACAATCCTCAGGGGACACTAAAATCCTTGAAGAATAGATCCATATTCCAAAAGACATGGAATCAAATATACAATCTCAGCAGCATGAATAAATAGAGAGGCAGGGCTATGTTACACAAGAACCAACGGCCTTGCATCCCCCTATCGAAGCTGCAGCTAACAATCAGGAATATAGGGAGATCAAAATTCAGGAGGAGGTTGTCACACAAGAACCACCACCTTCACAATCAGCTGTTGAGGTTTCTATAGGAGAACTATAAAGAGAGGATGCTGTTACACAAGAACCAACATCCCCAACAGTTGTTTTAGAGGCACCTATGGTTGAAGTTACTGCATGAGAAATTCAAGGAAGGGATGTTGTTACACAAGAACCAGCACTCCCAGAAGTGATTTTAGAAGCACAGGATGTTCAAATTGGAACATCAGGTGATAAGGTATGGACTCAACTTCCTCAAAATTTTGTCAATTTGGATTCTGATAATGAAGAACATGATGAAGATGAAGAAATCCTAAAGCTGAGAAAATAACTCTCAACCTTAGAATAGAAGTGAGGAAGTGGAGGAGTCGAGTGGAGAGATATCAAGAAGGGATGGTTTCCCTTGCTGAACATAGGAAGACCAACAGGGAATTGAAGGAAAAGTGAGAAGAATAACTCATGTCCCAGAAACTCCATGGGGAAGAGTTACAGAAGGATCTAAAGGAGCTGAAAACGTTCAAATCCATGCAGGTGGAAAAAGATCAGCTGTATACTCTTTCTCAGGAATTGTTGGGTACCAAAGTACCATCCTCCTCTTACCCTGTGTTTTTATTTGAGTAGTTCATTTGGTTTAAACCGAGGGATGTAAAAGAAGGGAGACCATATGAAATAGTGACCTTAGCTAAATTCTTAGAAACATTTCTGAAAGTGACTTTGAGGAGCAGAATTTTGTTGTGTGTGCTTTATTTATATGAGTTGGCTTGTCCCTTGGATTTCCATTCAAATCCCATCCCTTTCTCAGGTGATGTTTAGCTGAGGGATTTTGCCTCCTTTGTGAGCAATTATGTTCAGTGGGAAAGATCCTTCCGAAATTTCTCTCATAACGAGGCCCACTCTAACCTTGGATTCAAAGTGAACCTCAGAATCCTCATCTTCTCCTTACTCGTCATCAGAATGTACTCTCATGTCCCATCCAAAATCAGCGGATAATGGAACTTTAAGAAAAGGTTATTTCTACTTGTGTCAGCCATATTTCCAAGCATCAACAATTGGCTTTGGAAGGTAGCCAACATAGATGGTAGGTTGCCTCTTCAACCCTGAGAAATAGGGATCCCTACTGTTACAAGAATTTTGAACATGCACTTTCCAGGGTTTAGGGATATGTCGGATGCATGAAGGAATGTGGGGTTAATTGGCTGGGGCTCAAATTCAAATTTCCTCTCATCTGGTGGCCAACAAAACCATATAGGGAAGAATTCTCATTAACAAGGGCAGAAGAGCAGAGGTGTTGGAGATATTGGGTTGTCCATAAGAGATTCTTGGAAAAACAGGGAACGCCTAAATTCCCATAAAACTTTTCTTCTCTCCATGAACGAAGTACAATGACAGATTTAGATTCAGAATAATAGAGGTTGTTGCATGGGGACATGCAACACGACAGTTGGGGGGAGATGTTGGGCCCAAAAGTGACCCATTTTTTACCACCTTTACCTACCTCTTTTTTCCTCATCCTACTCTATTATGTACACTAAACAAATTGATTTTCCTTTACTCGGTCCCTCAATTCATACAGGTATGGTTAATCATTGTCTTATTTTATTAATTCTTAGGATTGTTGTAATCAAGGCTTTAGATCTTAAATTATGCTAACATATGGTGGTTTTATAAAGATAATTCAAGATGTAGAGGATACAGGTGTAGTAGGATGAACATGCCAAGAGAGGGATGAACATTCATTGCTGCGATGATCACCATCCATTCCATCATTGCCCAAAGAACGCGGTCCAAGGATACTATTCCATGCGAGCTGTACAAAGGTAGCTGCAACAGGCTGCAACAAATTCAGAGGCAATAGTGCGTCGCTGCTAAAAAATAGTTGCAATCCATGGAGTATCTTCTCAATTGATAATGATCATTATTTCTGGCTCAAGTAACAGACTTCCTATCTTTTCTGCTTTCATCTTGCCACGAGTGTAATAGCTTATCGTAATTAGGGAAACCTGAAGATCAGAGATATTCGTGGCTTCCCGATGATAGTGGGAAGATGTTATGATTGTAATTGTATAAATAAAGGGAACTATTCCAAGCCAAGGGTTGAAAAATTAATCAAATTATTGTATCAGTTGTGACTGAGGTTGTGTTCTCATCCGCCATTTTAATACAAGGAGTTTGATTCTTCAGATCTCGGCATTCTAACGTGTGTTACTTCTAGCATCTCTGTGTGAAGGCTGGGCCCACCTTCCCATAGGGATTCCTGAGTTAATTAGGTATTTTATTTATTCTATTGTGTGGTTGGATTTTGTGATAATTTCCTTTATTTACAGTAAGCTACAACAGTCATTAATTTGTTGTGTGTCATTTGAATAATCAGTAATTGCATCCTCTGTAAACTACAGTAGTGTGGTGTTCCAGTCAACTATATAGTTTAACTTTATTTTATGCAACTGTGTGATAGTTGTGACAACCCTGTTCATCCCTTGTTCTTTCAATCGTTGTTTTCTTTAGATCTTTGCAGTTTGTTTCTTCACATTTATAATTGCAGAATTTAATTCATCTACTTTGAATTTCTAGAATAAGTTGAATTAAGATAGTTGAGATGGATCTTTAGATGGTTTGGTAATTAAGTATTTAACTTTCTGCAAAAGTAATCTAGATGTTATTTCCTGAATCTTTTACTTCTAGATAAAAGATCGTAAGAAGGTACTTGTGACTGCATTCTTAAGAAGGTAAATTAGATTAAGTAGATTACGGGATGAGTTCGCCTGAACAGGAAAGTAGGGTCATTCATTTACAACATTAGCTACTTATTGTTTAAATCATATACAGTGCACATTATTCTTGAATTAAGAGACTTCCCTGGGTTGAAAATTTATATTGAACACTCTATATGTTGGCGTTAATTAACTTGCATATAGGGTGCCCAATAGTCAGGCTGACCTATCTTTTCCAATTCCCTTTAATCTTATTAAATCAAAGGTTTCCAAGTTTTACTTAATTTCAAGCCGTCATCTTTATTTAAATTATTATTTCTTTATTCTATTTCCACAGCCTCTCTGATCCTCCTATTAAATTATTATTTCTTTTTTTCTATTTCCACAACCTCTCTTATCCTCCTCCTATATTCTAATAGAATTTTACCATCTATATTTTAGTTTAATTTTACTAAGGTTCTATTAGGATATATAATTCACCAAGATCCTATCAAGGGTTCCATGGTCATACACATTCCCTTGAAATGGAACTCATGAACGTTCTATCAAGGATGCCATAGATGCCTTTCAAATACAATTTACCAAGGTTCTATCAAGGGTTCCATGGCCGTACTCATGCCCTTCAAATAGAACTTACCAAGGTTCTATCAAGGGTTCCATGTTCATACACATGCCCTCCAAATAGAATTCACCGAGATCCTATCAAGGGTGTCATAGATGCCTTTTAAATAGAATTTAGCAAGTCTCTATCAAGGTTCCATGGTCATACCCATTCACTTCAAATAGACTTTATCAAGGCTCTATCAAGAGTGCCCTGATCATACACATGCCCTTCAAATAGACCTTTTCCTGCAATGATGACATGATATGACAATTGAGACCATGTTAACCCAATCCACATATATCATGTTGAGAGACTAATGTTCACTAAGGAATAAGGTCATCAGCTTACTGCATTCCCATGGGTCAAAGCCTCATGAATGACTGAATCTATGGCCTACCCTCATGGAAACATGCATCTTGTGGGAAAACTTATTACTCACTTTTCATGATATTCCATGAAAACTTGTGCTATTTATGTTGTGCATTCCCCTACACATCCATGTTACCCATGTCTGAATCGATTGGAAATCACAATCGACTTCATGCACACATGCTATCCATATGCATCACATATTTCATGTAAACTAATCAAATATAAATTCATCACATTGTATCACCCGATACATATCCAAGCTCAATCTAGATTTTATGCAACATTTATGCCATCTTGGCTTAGTTTGCACTTGTTCTTTCTAGTCACATTTGGAAGAACTTGTCAAAGAATCTGACAATCATATATATAATTTCATTATCATATCTTCAATGGTTAGTCATCATACCTAAATCCATTGTAATGATTTATTTCTAACATAATCACTTATTTGTGATCAAATGTCTCTAAGGAATAATCATCACACGAGTCTGACTAGAATGGGGAATTACATAAGTTCCCCATCTTCAAGAACATAGTACCAACATTGTTAAGTTTTTAATGATTATACAAGATCTAATATTATTTAGAATTATAACATCATAACTATATGAAAAAGGATCAATGAAACATAGACAAGGACAACCACGCAAAACAGCACAAATATTTATCCAGGGAAACCCTCATGGGGAAGGAAACCTAACAAAAATTCCTTTGTATAAGATGTATCAAAGGTACAAGACAAGACCCTAGACAAGTGATCCTTATTCCAAGAGATATATATATATATATATCTCCCATGTGCTATACACAAGTGAGTGTGTGTTCAAATGAGGAACACAACTCCTCTATTTATACTCTTTCTATCACTTGAATTTTAACCTAACAAGTCAGCCCCACTTGACTGACTAGGCCGACTTCACCTCGGAAGAATCAGAATAATACTATATTATATTCATTAGGGTACTATTAAACTGACTTACAATGGAGGATTCACCTCATGACTATATGATGACCAAATACAATAGTAACATTCCGATGGAGGAATAATACATCTCCCTTGGGGTACATTAGTAAAATAAATTTAGAATATCCTTTGAAATTACAAAATTTCAACACTCCCCCTTAACAAGAATGGTATTCTACTAACAACATCATCATCAACTATAGGAGTAACAAGAGACATAGCATCTCCAACATTATCAAGGTGATACATATATATGCCATAGGAAGTTTTCACAATCAACAACTGGAACAGTTACTCTTCAATGTCTTCAGTACTGGAATATTGTCTTCCAACAGTGAGTCTTAATCTTCTGCAGCATATGATCACTTGATCCTTTGAGATGACATTTCTATTTTCTTGATCCTTTGTAGCAGCACTTCGATCTTCTTGATCCTTTTTAGCATCACTTTGATCTTCTTGATCCTTTCCAGCAGCACTTCGATCTTCTCAATCCTTTGAAACAACACTTTGATATTCTTAATCCTTTGCAACAGTACTTTGATCTTCTCGATCTTTGCAGAAGCACTTCAATCTTCTCAATCCTTTGCAGCAACACTTTGATCCTATCAATCCTTTGCCATAGTACTTTGATCTTCTTGATCATTTGTTGCAACACTACCTGCAATACACATGATCTCTTTGTGGGATGATCAATCCCTATCACTTTAGTACATACGTCCAAGTATGATGCAATCCTCCATTAGCCTACTCCCCCTTAACAAGGAGGGTCCATAGTATCGACCAGTTGAATCATCTACAACTGAATTTAGATCTCATCTGCATGTGAATGTAGGATCTGGAATCCATAAGGACTCATCATAAGACACCCTCAGTGTTAAATCTAGGACCAATCCATGCAAGTGTTAAACTACGATGTCCGCAAGGACTTATCGTAGGACATCCTCAACATTAAATATAGGACCATTCGCAAGTAAATGTCAGACTATGACATCCACATATAAGTGTAGGTACACTCTCCATGAAATAGTAACATCTGCTACTACAGATCTGACATCTGTAAGGACTCATCGTAGGACATCCTCAGCACTAAATCTAAGACCACTCCATCCGAGTGTTAGACTATGGAATCCACAAGGACTCATCATAGAGCATCCTCAATGTTTAAATTTGGGACCACTCACAAGTGAGTTTTATTCTATGGCATCTAAATATGAATGTAGGTACACTCTCCATGCGATAGTAACATCTGCTACTACGGATCTAGCATCTTTAAGGACTCATCATAGAGAATCCTCAGTATTAACTCTAGGACCACTCATAAGCGAGTATTATTATATGACATCCTCAAGGAATCGTCGTAGAGCATCCTCAATGTTAAAGTTGGGACCACTCGCAAGCGACTGTTATTGTATGAAATCTACATATGAATGTAGGTACACTCTCCATGCAAGAGTAACATCTGCATGACCATCCTCATTTAATAAGGACCACTCTTAGGAGAAGAGTGTTATTTTCTTGCAATACCATCCTCAAGAGAGGATACTATCGCCCAAAAGTGAGTGTCAGACCTCCTCAGCATATTCAGGCGCACTTGGCCTCTTTCATACCGTAGCATCACTGTCATCAATGAAAGTCTCATCTTCACTCCCCCTTTTCATGGAGTGTCTATATCACCAGCTTAGATCCAGCTTTACCCGGCTCTATCATGTGCCGAGAGGGATCAAATATTTCGAGGTGCAAACCTTGCTTCAACAATTGCACTCCAAAAAAGGGTTTGCACCTCTAAATATTTGATCCCTCTCGGCACATGATAGAGCCGGGTAAAGCTGGATCTAAGCTGGTTAGACACCTCCACAGCAAGTGGTATTAAGATTAATCATGTACGCAATAGTTTTTCTTTCTATTTCTTTGCATCAATACCTACCCAACACGCTTTCTCATGGCTCTCTTACTCCAGTGCTCCTAAACCTAGCTCAGCTCTACACTCAATATTTTCTTTTTATTTATTTGCATCAAATACCTACCCAACAGGCTGTCTCCAACTGTAGCATGCTCCAGTCACAGATGCTATAGACGTTACCCAATACACTACATGCATACACTACATTTCCCTTACCGCCGTTGCTAAAGATTTTATCGCTCCTTCCTTGCGATCGTCTACCGAGCTACCTATTCATATACGGCTTTTACAACACACATATATTCTTAGAATCTAAATTCTTAATAGTCATAGATTAAACATTATAAAAGCAACAAAAAAGGTCCCATATCAAACCTGCGAAACTATATATATACATATAAATAGCAAAATGGTTCAAACGTGTGTTGAGATTCTTGCGGAATGTAGCAGAAATTATGAATATAAAAAAAAAGAAAGATGTTTGGTATGTTCAGAAACCAAACTAAATTTGAATCTCAATTAGTTTAGTGAGAGAAAACAATGTCCTTGGATAATAATGTATTGCAGGAGAGATGATCATAGCTCGTGAGGGTCGCAGTCTGCATGTGGAGTTCTTGGGGATCTGGCCGGGCATGTCCATTTGTCATCTGCACCTTTGACGAGGCCTTTATTTCTTTCTTGCCACCAATAGGGTGGTATATGAAGCGTTTCAATTAATAAATCGTAGCTCTTATTCACAAGAGCTGGATCTCTACCTGAATATTTGAAAGGTTTGCTTTCCCCGACAAATCCGTCAAGTAAATGGAGATAAACCTCTAAACTATGAAATTCAGAGAGACTGATGGTTTGCTTCAAGAATGGGGAGTTTTCGATATCCAGAGAAACCCTGATGCCCACATGAGAGTATGTCCAGGGAAGCCAATTGAGAAGTTTAGTGAGCCATGATCCCATGTTTTCGTTCATAAAAATTCCAGGGAGCTTGGGAACCACATCGTCCTTGTTTACCAACCTCATAACTTTGACGCCAATCTCCTCCATACATCTGGCGAATGCTGGGTTTCCTACGCGCGGAGATGCGAAGGCAAATACTGTGACCGGAATAGCTGACTGTGTACTCGTGTTCATCGTCTCTTTGATATCATATGCACTTAACGTAGCAAGGGCTGCTCCCAAGCTGTGTCCTGTCACTGTTATGCTTAGCCTCTCCCCCTCGTATTGTTTGAGGAGCCGTTCAATCTCGCCCACTACAATATCTCTGGCGCTTCTACTGCATTTCTCAGATACTTCATTCAGAGAGGTATAACAATCCATAAATCCCTTTTCTATTCGAACATTTGTATTTGGAGAAATTGGAACAGTCGTGCTAGTGGGCTTGGTAGGTGATCTGGAATGAGATAGCGTAGCAGTAACTAATATGTCTTTGAAATATTCAATCCATTCCTGTGGTGTGCTCGTATAGATATTAAGCCTAGTTTAATCTCTAATCCGACATTGTGGTAGTTTCAAATATATATTTATTATGAGCTGACATTGTGGGAGATTTAAATATATATTTATCATGAGCCAACATTGTGCCGACATTGTGCCACGTGTCACTTCAACGTTGAGAACGGAATCACACTTCTACCTCATACCGGGCTATAGAATGCGCCTCTCGACGCAATCAACCTACTCCCCCATTGTCCAAGGAGGGTTCATACCTTCGAATTGTTCTTCCTTTTCGAGGAGAGTCCACATCTTCAACCTGATCCTCCTTTCCAAATAGATTCCATATATTTGACTTATTATTCCTTTTCGAAGAGATTCTATATCTTTGGCCTATTTCTCCTTTTTGATAAGGCTCCATATCTTCATCGTTCCTCCTTGCGAGGAAAGTTTGTATCATCATCTTAACTCCTCCTTGTGATGAAAGTCTTTTTGAACTACACCAATATTGTCACAGAAACTTGGTTAACACATCAATAACTTGCTCATTGGTACTAACATACTGGAGTATTACAACTCCCTTCTGTACCATATCCCTTTTGTAAAAATATCGGATTTCTATGTGCTTTCATTTATCATGGAACAAGAGATTCTCTATCATCTTTATACAACTTGGGTTGTCACATAGAATCACTGTGTTATCCAAATCCAGATCAAATAAACCTAAAATCATCTTTTGAAGCCATATCATGTCACAACTAGTGGATAAAGCTGCTATGTACATTGCTTTTGTTGTGATAAGAGAAACACTAGATTTCTCCTTGCTAAACCATGAGATCATGGCGGATCCCAAACAGTAACATTCACCTAAGGTTTCATTTCTGTCTATGGCACTTCATGCTAAGTTTGAATTTGTATATCCATAAAATTTGTAGTCATAATCTCTATCATATTATAGTCCAAAGTATGTCATACCTTTGAGGTACCTTATCACATGCTTTGTAGCTATCACATGAACACATCTAGGCTATAACTAGATACTATCTCAACAAAGCATATATCTATCCTAGTATTCATTAGATACATCAACGAACCAATAGTATGTCTGTACTGAGTCACATCCACTAAATCTGATGATTCATTAGATAACATTTTCAGGTTGGTATACATGGGTGTGGTCATGGCTTTACTATCCAACATATCAAATATTCTTAATATTTCCACAGCATAGCTTGTGAAGCCGCATTGCTTCATTCCAAGCTGAACATGTTGTAATGTACTCAACCTCTTCATGAGATCATACCCGATCCCAATTGTCCTGAGGTTCTATTTATGAACTCGTTACTTCCTCTTTGTATCTACAATGAGTTCATCTTTTTAGGTCATCGAAATATCCCAGTCTTCTGCATTCAACCTTGAAGGTTGGAACCTTTTTACTCTTGGTAAATGCTTAGTCCATCAGGAACTTGTCCATCCTATCGTACCATGTCGAACTCAAAGATATTATGCAGTAACACCACCTAAAGAATAGGTTCATCTTCCCTCTACATTTTTTACTCTATGTATCGAAAAATTATGTACTGGAGTGACAGGTAGCATCCCTTTCTACTGATCTTCTATGTATCCATCTCAGGTTACTTGAACATTGTTGACAAGTTCCTCTTGCACCCATTTGTGAGCTTGTTGTCTTCTATAGGTTTCCATATACAACCTTGTAGCAAAGGTTAAGATATTCATTACTCTAGGTTATATTCAAGCTCCTTATGTAACTGGATGTGCTTATCTATGGGTGCATTCTGAGCTTGTACAAAGTATTTTCTACACATGTGGTTCTTTGCTCGATATGTATTTTTGCTTCACTAAAGAAGTGTTCCTGGTAAATGGATTATGTTATGAAATAATATACTCCCTATTTATGAGATAATCCATGAACCTTTGTTTGTATACTTGATCTTCTAGATCCACATGGAAGACACTACAGAATTCACTTCAGATATCAGAACCATATCCTAGACATCATTCCCCATGATCAACTGGTACTCTTTGATCATAGATTCTTCCATAATTGGAAGGGTCTGCATCAATGATGTACCTCAACTGTGCCACATGACCAAAATGTATCTGATTTTTCTTAGTTTAGTTGGAATTACCATCCTACTTTTCTTCATCTTTAGTTACCTCTCATTCCCAAGGTGGTCTTCATCTCTCGAGGTGGATCTACCACTCTCTTAAATTCTTCTAAAGCTCTTTCTTTCGTCATTGTATCTCTGGCTCTGGGAGCTTCAAGTTCATATTCATCTATGTTTATTGGAGTAAAACTTGAATTGTCATCATGTGTTCTTAGGAACAAGTCTTATCCCCCTTTTCTTATAGAATGTTGTACACGACCTCTCCTACAAGTGACATACACTAGTTGCATGGTTAGAAACTTTTTATAAGGCATATGCATAATGAAAAATTCTTATGCATAACGATATAATCATGCAACTATTTAGCCAATACATCCATCCATACATGAAATATTTCTAGATGCCTTCCATCTCTACCCGTAGTGGATATTTATCCCCTACTACATGCAAAAGCACCAACCCTAGTCAATGTCGTTCATAGGGTTGAGTTCAACAATAACAAAAAGAAACAAGAAAACAACACTAATATTGTTTAGGGTCTTTTTAAATTTATACCACTAACTAATGCAAGAAATAACAATGAACACACCTTTCTTTTGAATTTGGGCCACCGTAGTCGTCCTAGGAAATCGTCCCGCAGCTCCACAGTTTTGTTCTCCAGTCTCTTCCACAGCTAGTTGTCGGATGAGGGATGGGTCCAAATGGGTATGGAGCAAGATAAACATACACCATGGGTAATGGTGTGGAAAAATATGGGAATAATGGAGAAAAGTGTATGATGTGACTAAGAATAAGTGGAAAAAAGTAAAATTGCTTTCGGTATGGACAAAAAGTATTTTGGAGGAGTCCTTCACAATGTATTTATAGTATGGTCCTAGGGTTTTTGACTCATGGTAATGACCTATGGTATTTTAGTGTCCATGGTATTTATCTATGGTGTTTTTACCCATTCTCATTTTTAGGGTTTTTGGACCCTTTTTGACAGAGAGTGGGGATAAATCACAATAAATTCTCTTCACCCCTTCATTTATGGGAAGGTATAAAGATGTTTTCGACCATTTTGAGTGGAAATACAATTGTGAAGGTCAAAATGGAGGAAATAATGGTGGGAATATGATGTATGATTATGGTTTACACCATAGAGAGCTAGGTGAACAATTTTTTGTGTTAACAAATCATTTCCCCTTGATGTGTGAGGGAAGGAGCTCATCATATGACTGATAGAGATCATAGGATCATGGTAAAATGGTGACAATGGTGGAGATACTGGAGAGGACCGTGAAGAAGTGGAGTCTCCTTGTTTGAACTACACTGGATTTTAGTTTTTTATTAATTCTAACAAATTGTTGATTTACATATAATGGAAGACATGTATATGGACAAGGAGGGAATACCCATGCTCGTAACAATGTCTCAGAAAACAAGATAATGGGGATCAAGGCTCAAAACATGGGAGCCGATCAATGTATATAAAAATGATGATACATAATGGTGGACTCAATGGGAGGATGAATACAAATCTTGATCTAAAGAACTAATATAGAGGAACAATGGCATTCCCATGGAATTCAATACCATCATAACTCATGCTCTCTTGGATTTCGAGGTGTACATAACTGGATGGACTCAATGACTAAGAGTCAGAATCAATGACTGAGAGTCAATGATTATGGTTTAGACCATAGAGAGCTAGGTGAACAATTTTTTGTGTTAACAGATCATTTCTCCCTGATGTGTGAGGGAAGGAGATCATCATATGACCGATAGATTTCATAGGATCATGGTAAAATGGTGACAATGGTGGAGAGACTGGAGAGGACCATGAATAAGTGGAGTCTCCTTGTTTTAAATACACTGTATTTTGGTTTTTTATTAATTCTAACAAATTGATGATGTACATATAATGGAAGACATGTATATGGACGAGGAGGGCATACCCATGCTCGTAACAATGTCTCAGAAAACAAGATAATGGGGATCAAGGCTCAAAACATGGAAGCCGATCAATGTATATAAAAAATGGTGATACATAATGGTGGCCTCAATGGGAGGCTGAATACAAATCTTGATCTAAAGAACTGATATAGAGGAACAATGACATTCCCATGGAATTCAATACCATCATAACTCATGCTCTCTTGGATTTTGAGGTGTACATAACTGGATGGACTCAATGACTGAGAGTCAAAATATCTATGGTACAATGTATAGCATCAAGTACTAGAGATAGATGGAAGCATGACACTGATGGGATTTCGAACACTATCGCTAACACATCCTGGAAATAACAAGGGATATGAAACTATATGTGTCCCATGATAGACTCACCAATGTGCTAGAGTCAAGTGAAAACCAGCGTCTTTAACCAAATAATGTATGGACCAATACCCTGTACGAATCTCAACGGTGTGATGATGTAGCTGGAGTCGAGCATGTGAGACACAACCAACCATAAAGGCACTAATGAATCCTTTCAAGTGGTCCAAGGAACTCATCATTGAGGTGGATGAAACTAGGATACAGGGGCCTATGGGTCTATCCTCTAGAATATATGTGTTGACACCGATATAGGGATACCTGCAACTAATAAAGAAATGATGTTTCCTTGATTAGAAGCACAAGGGGCAAAACCAAAGATGTGGAACAATCAGGGACTGACACAATGAATGGGGAAATGGGGGCAGGGGAGTACAAGGGATTCACACTTCCTTTGTTCAAAGTATGAAGGTAGGGATGACCTAGAAGCAAATGAAACGGATTCACAAGAAAGGGATCATAGCTGTAAAAATGAGAATATGAATGCAATGGGAAATACTGGGGGAGGTAAGTGGACTATTTATATCCAGGGGATCCAAGGGAGACTCATTGCATAGTTCTCTGAAAAAAGGATACCAAATGGAGGAAAGATTCCATAATGTGAGATCATATGTGGTGACGCCTAGAGACATCATTTGGGCCTTATTTATAGTTTAAGGAGCACGAAGAAGGGATAGAAGTAAGCTCGATATGATGTTATCTCGTGGATTTTTTTCGATCCCGAGAAGGTAAATGCCACGATGGTGCTTTCATTTTTTGAGAGTATGAAAACAAGAAGAATACTCCAGTGTGGTCTATTTTTCATAAATAGTCTCCTAATCCTAAAAAAGGATAAAATTATACAAAGGATAGCTCTCTCAACCGAAGGGGTAGAGAGACTTTTTTATCGTAGGTAGTCCAACCAAGATAGAAAAGGTTAAACCTATACTGACTGGACGACCAATCAAATACTTTTACGAGCATGAATGAAACCAAGATTGCTAGGAGATATTTTCTTTATGAGAGCATTGGAAAATAGATTAAAGACAACCCATAATGAGCTTTTTCGTAAGTTACAGTCCCAATGTCTGACAAAGCATAAAAGGATACAAGGGGAAACGTTCCTAGCTTGAAGGTGCTAGGGTGGTCCTTTTCTTTAAATAGTCTACATAGTCTAAAAAAGGAGATAAACAAGGCCACATAGATTCCCTTTCTAATAATTTAACGAGCGTGAAAGGATGCAAGCATGCTCGACAATCTTTTCATTCTTTTAGGAGTGATAAAAGAGCTTAACGGAAACTCCGTAATGGTCAGGAAAGAAAGGAGGAAGTGTTTGATGTACCAAAAGAGGTTATGTTGTGAACATGGTTGATAGGAATAATAGTGGAACACTGATGGGACCTCCTTGCAGGACAATGGATGGCAGTAAAATAAGGCCAACTGTGTAGTATGGATGGAGTAGATGGCTCATGAACATGCCAATACGTACAAGGTGTGATTCACGTGGTGGTACACAAATCAAGGTGAATCCAGGAAACAACCTAAAGAAAGTAGGGAGGGATTCAATCTAGTACAGGTCATCTCTTCACATGGGAGATTTTTCCATAGTGGCTGCAACTTCCTATCCTCATCGAGGATGATCCATACATGAGCATGGACTACCAGGGAGATTCAGAGATGCCTCAAACTCTAGTACAGCTATGGGGACCTCACGGTATGCTAGCATAGTGGTAGCTAGATCATACATGTGATAGATACTAAAAACTTACAATGTGCATGTGTAGACATGGGACCACACCCTCCAGTGGGGTACTAGCGGCACAGGGGAAGGGTGGATGGGTTGGATCCTCCCGCTCACATGCAAAGGATGCGACAAAGTGCTCCAATGGAATTACTATGGCTGGACATGGAGCAAATACTAGAGGGGGTCATCGAATTGTGGTAAAAATGATGCAAAAATAAAAAAAATAAGATACAAGGGTACTCATGGTGAGTGACTTCAGGTAGAGAAATTCTTGAGGTAGAGCCCATTGCGGGTATTCTTCAAGAGGTGATCGTCAGAGTAAATAAGGATGTATGCCCCCTTGGTGAGACATTGATGGATGAAATATGGTCCATACCACATGGAATCAAACTTCCCTTTTCTTAACTTATCATTGGCTTGGTCATAGAAAAGGACAAGGTCCCCCTTGCTAAAGGTGCATGGATTAATGTGGGAGTCAAAATGGGACTTCGACCGAGTCTTATCTGCTTCAATCATTTGGAGAGTAGGATGGTGGTCCTCATTGGTATGTCCAAGCATAATTAGGCATTGTTCTAACGATGAGGTATCAGGTAGAAGTTCGACGGCAAGGAGGAGCGACATAATCTGGTATTCAATGGGAAGAACCGATTCCACAACATAGGCTAAGTGAAATGGAGTAAAACTAGTGGTGGTTTCAAGGATCTCTTCATCGATGTGAAAGTGGTGTCGAGATATATTACATAGATCTTTCACGGTTGAGGATGGTAAAGGACTACCAAAAGTAGAGATCGTGTAAATGGTGTTATTGGTTGTATCCAAGGAAGAAACCAGAGGGTGGATCTCCTCAAGGATGGTAATGTCAGACTCATGGGAATGCATGCAAAGGTCACTAAAGAGCGACCAGTACTCAGGAAAGTTTGGGAAATGGTCTGAGTAATGACCATATTAACCACAAATTGCACATGGGTGTCTAGTTAATAGTGACTTGTTCTTGACTGTGGGTAAAGATGGAACATTTACAACTGGGATGTCCTTAGTCTCGTCTATAGTGCGCTTGTGGTTGTGAAGGAGAGGTAAATCAAGATAATTCTATGTCGCATGGCCTTGGACATCACATAAAGGACATGTAGGAGTAGGACATGGTTTTGTTGGCACTTTGGTCACCTTGCCCCTATCCTTCTTTGTAGAAGGAATGGAGGACTAGGGACAAAAGTAGTCTTTGGTATACTAGGAGGTGGGTGTGACATCGTGTCAATAAGTTGGACAAGAGTCAACACAACCTGGGGAGTCGGGGGCAGGTTAGGTGGCTCGAGGTATGCCACAGGAGTACCCAAAGTGAAATGAGGCAAGTTGAGAGTATCCATAACAGGCTTGCTCATAATGCCGCATGGTGGAAAGAGGAATGGAATGGTGTGTACAGGGAATGAACCCCAATAATTCCCCGAAGATTGTGGTTGGGGTTGTGACTGAGGTTTCTAGGAGGTTGGAATGCTACCAGATGTGATACTGCACATATTTGATATATAATTCAGCGAAGGAGGTGGTGGTAAGGACAAAAAGGTTTCCGTCATAGGAGCGTTGGAAAATAAGCTCGGGCCAATGACAAACAAGAATGGTATGGACATGCTATTGATAGTAGTGTCGATAGTGGGAAGGATGTGTTCCAGGGTGGCCGACCCCTTTCGATCATAACACGTCAGCTGGTCGATGGTCATGATCTTCACATCATGAGGGAACATAAAGAGTCGAAAGACGATAGAGGCAACAACTCACATTGCATAGATATAACTACTTCCTAGGATGAGCTTGTAATCAAGTTAGGCATTAACAACCTCAATGCTAATCGACACTATTTCGTCGACTAAATCAACAGGGAAATTTGTGAGAACACCTTGGGGTTTAGAACAGAAACCATCATAGGTGTGAAGAACGGTGGTGGAAGGTTGAAGGGTGGGAGATCCAATTTTATTTCGAACAAAGGTTGACATATTATAGGTGGATTCCCCCTAATCAATGATGCATTGATGAATAACCAAATTCTAGATTGTGACCAGAAATTGGAAGGAAATGGATGATGGCATCTGGGGTTCTCCTTGATCTAGGTTGAAGGTGATCAAACTATAATCAGAGGGATCGATGACACCTATCACGGATAGCAATTCTTTACAATGAGAAGGATAGATTTTGAGGACTTCTAGAGTGAACATGGCTATGGGATACTGGTCCAAGTCATCAATAATACTATAGTTGAATGCAGGTCCGATAGTGGTGTTGTTCATGACACGACACAAAGGGAACCGTAGTAATTTGGAAGTCCCTTCTGTAGGGGATCTTGGCAGATGCAAAGACATATCAGGAGTGTTGAAGGTAGATGTCACAGATGGGTCAATGATTTCCATGGTGCACCCATACTGGTTTCATCGAGTCTATAGGTTGACATGAGATGATAATTCCATGAGGTGATGGACACCCGAATAAGTGGGTTGAGATGCAATAGTGGTTGCAAGATTTTATAGGGCCAATGGATAGGTTCAAACCATTCCTTGGTATGGTAGGGGGTTTTAGAGCACCATAGGTGGAGGACCCGGTGGTGTTGTGGTTGGCTGAGCCAGAGAAAACACGTTGGGATCATGTTGACTATCATTTTGGAGTAAGTGGTGGATGGGATTCAAGTGAGGACACTGATGAGTGTAATGGTCGTAAGTGTTATAGATGGAGAACGGATGGTTAGTCTACAACTTTGGGTTCTTACCAGATCAAGTAGGACATTGGGGATTCTGTACAGGAGGTTCGACGTGGTTATTGTTTGGAGGGTTGGAATGTTGGACACATCCTTCAGTCTAGTTGTTACCTTGATTCTTACCTCTCTTTTTCCCTTTATGCCCTTATTGGTTATTGCGGGCAGGTTGGTTAGGGAGGTTTTGTTGTGCGTAGACCTATCCCTTAGGAGAAAGAGGACTCGGGGATGAAGCCGGAGTAGTTTGCACATGTTGAGGATAATATAAAATAGCATATAGTGGGGCCGCAATGTCAATCATTGGGCCATTGCACTAATATGCTGAACAAGTTGGTCCATGGACATGAGGAGTTGTGCAAGAGGTGCATAGGAAGGGGTGGCTCTGGACTGAGCTTCTACACATGAATAATCAGGGCCATAAATTGGTTGGAAAACACTATGGGTGTGACCAGAATGGGGTGGTATCTCCAGAGAGCCAGGTAAAAGTGAGGATGTTTTGTAATAGAGCCGATGACTCCATCAATAGCATGGGATGCCCTCGACGTATCCCAACATCAGGAGCCATCATGGGGAGAATCAGGTATAATGGTATACAAGTAACCCGATTGGGTGTATAGAAGATCAAACTATTAATCCTAAAGGATGGATTCCTCATCAGTTTGTGGGTGCTCAAATGCGGCATCCTTGGCTATGGGGGTGAGTAACATTTTGAGGAACCAATCTACTAGGAAAATCCTATTATCCAACTGGATCTTACATAGACTACGGTGACCGCTCCATTCATGGATATGATCTGTGATATGGGTAGTTGTGTTTTGTCTACATGATAATAATATTTCCACTCCTTCATCATAATGGACAAGTGACTGGAAGTATTAAAGGAACAATGAAGCTTACGAGGAAAATTTTGGGTAAGTGGCATGACACAGTTAGATATACCACTTGCCCACAACACTAGTAAGTGTGCACTGGAACATCCTCAACCGAATGGAGTTATCCACTATGATGTTAGATGAACACCATAGTTGGAATGACATAATATGATTTTGAGGATCCTCTCCCATCTTTTGCTCAAACTTACGGATTTCTGAGGGAATTTTGGTAGGAATACGAGGCCATTGTGGGTTATGATGAATGGGTTCATTGGTCAATTGTGCCAAATCAGGCAGGTTGATATTAGTCATAAAAGGTAAACTAGAACCGAGAGTGGATTGGTAGGGACTAACAATGGTGTCAATGACAGCAGGAACATAGTTCCCATGTGTAAATAGGGGTGTATAAGGTTGACTTCCAACAATAGGAAAATTCACTGGTATTGTAGGTAGAGTTGTAACAAACGTGGAAGGGCCACTACCCCTAGGTATAAATTATGGAATGGTAGGAACCATGGTGGCTGAAATGGGGCAAACACTAGTTGGTAGTGAACCAGCAGTAGTGTGTGCAGTGGGGAATGGTCCAATAATACCAGGACCTGTCATTCTAGTGGAAGGGATTCCTGTAATGATGGGCGGAATGGACATAATCCCACTACCAACTGTTCCCCCCTACGAAGGGGTCAGGATGTGTACCAACCATGGGACTAGATGGGGCAGTAAGGAAGGTGGGTTCATACTGATATGAATTTGAATCAGACTCATAGGCCATATGTGACTCCTAAGGTGATAAACGATGTCAAATATGGTTCCTACGGTGACAGTTCAAGGAACCGAAATGGGAGGTATGCCTCCTAATCATATGTGAGTAGAATGGTGGAGCTATGATGACATGATGGAGTGTCATGCTGATACTAAATCAGCTACTTGATATTTTGTACCAACTATGAGGAATGTTTCCCCCCTACATGCTATATCAAATTCCAGATCACAAGCTTCTGATAAAGAATGAGCAGTTTTAGCCAAATTTATTATATGAGTATCTCTACGCTCTGTAAAAGTGTAAGGTGCCATCTTAGGATTCCATTTCCTATTTTTATGTCCTAAATAAACTCTTGCTTCCATCATCTCTTCCAAATCAATGTTCCAATATATTTCTCTCATTCTCGTTCGCTTTCCTCCCCAAAATAAAGAAATAACATGGACCGTAATATCTAATTATTCCAACGGAATTGATTACATCTCATAGATTGTATCTCCGTCTAGTACATTGTATAAATTTTCTAAATCATAGAATATTTAATATTATTCCTATTATATTATAGAATGAATATTCATGAACATAACAAGAAATTTCTTTATCAAGCAAGACTATTTCTCAAGACTATTTTAATGGTTGTTTCAATATATTGTGATAATTTTCTTGAATGGAAAAAATGAAACTTTGTCATAATGAAATAAAATATCTTTCACTTTGTTGCTAAATAGGTTCATATTCCCTATTCTTGGATCCATTTTGTTTCGTTTCCCTGAACGACAAATATGATGTCCAGTACCAACAGGTACAATCCCCCCGAGAATAACATTTTCCTTCAAGCCTTTCAACCGATCGATACGAGCTTGTAGAGAAGCTTTAGCTAAGACCTGAGCAGTTTCCTAGAAACTCGCTTCATATATAAAACTTTGAGTATTCAGATATGCCCTTGTTATTCCCAATAGCATAGTTTGATAGTAGATTGCCTCTTCTAGAGCACGATCCATTCTATGTGCTCGTAATAATCCAATGAGTTCCTCGGGTGAAAAAAAATTAGTCGTTCCATCTTCTGAAATTAATACTTTCGATGTCATTTGGTGTACATTAATGTCTATATGCTTATCACAAATTTGTACCCCTTGGGATCGATAAATGTTTTGAATTTGATTGACCAAATGAATCTAAATTTGTTCCATAGTTATCCTAGCACTGATGAATAACCCCCAAAGACTTCCAAGAAATCTTGTCATATCTCCGATCCAATTTTCAAAACTTTCTTTCAGATTCATCAATATTGAATTATTTAAACAGGCTCCTAACAATTGTTGAACTTTAGGAAGACCTTGAATTATATCACTGGATTTGAACTTTTCATATATCAATGTTATCAATGTATCTCCTTTGTCAATAATTTCTCCACAATGACCATGAACAGTCACTTTTCGAGTAGCCAAATAAGGTTTAGCTAATCTAATGACTAAAGATTCCTCATCAACTGCTATAATTTGACCAGATTCAAGGAGTGGTTCATCCTTGGATATACATACACTTTTAGGAATAAATTGTCCCGGAATAACGACTAGAAATGTTTTTTTGTAGAATTCAGCTGAGGAAGAGCACCAATGTGGACCCAAGAAATTTGAAATGATGTTCCTGCACAGATCGAAATGACAAATTTTTGTATTTTCATCCATGAAATAGTATTTAGGTACTTGGAAAGTATTGAAAGAATTTTGGAAAATGGAATGTTTCTTCGACAATACTTTTTGATAAGTTAGAAAATGGGAGGATGGAAAAATGTTGGTTATACTATGTAAATGACCCAAGAGACCCAAAAATTTAATGATTTTTATCATAGGATCCTCTCTATTTGATTTATTTACCATATCATTACATTTTAAATCATTGAATAGAATGACTTGAAAATAGTCAGATGGTGACAGAACCACAAAGGATCCATTGTCTTATTCCCCATTAGAAAATGAACAAATAGTTCCTTGATGCTTACTAATTAATGGACTCTCCCCATTGGAAGAGACAAGATTAGTGTAGTCAAATTTGTTTTGGAACATGAAATTTGAACTTGCTTCATTGTCCCTTCTACCCATGGAAAAAAGGGAGCATTTCATCAAGCTAATTTGAATCATATTACTAATGATCTTATTTGTTCTTACTGAAGTAAGAGAAGCATAAATCTGTTTGTTCCCAACAAATCCTAGACAAGTTCGAACCAATGGAATACTTGTGTCACTCATTACTTGGATTCGTTCACCATCTTCATATGAAATACAATTGCTAACTTGAATCTGCAAGTTGTCTCCTTCCCTCGATAAATCAAGGGAAAAGTGTGTTTCCATATCCGGCCCATCAGGTATTCTATATTCTACATTATAATATCCAAAAATAGAATTTCTCTGTAGAATAGCACTTTTTGGTATTCTAAGAATCGCATCAGGACAAGGTATTATTAATTTTCCCCATTCTTTATCACACTACAACAGGACGATGAATCGATTCATTTTCTTTTTCCTCTTAATATTGTAATTCCTAGGAGAAATGGTTACATAAATAGAGTCTCAATGCTCGTTGGATATGGTCCGATCAGTTTCTTAGTAACTCAAGATGTGTTCTTCCTTCCCATAGAAGTTTGAATCACCTAATCTATGTTCCACTTGATCGACATAAGAATCAGAAAGTGATTGAATTTTGGCAACAAAAGGTTGAACATCTACTTGATCCTGAGACTTATGAAATGGAAAGAGTACTACACCAGATCCATATATACCTCCCGATAATATCCATAGATAACTCGTCCTTAGTATAGGATGAACATTACCGTGTACATATTCAGGTGCATGACACACATTGGTACTCCAGTGTATTTCTCCTTCTAGGTCAGAATATATATGCTTGAAAACTTTTTCCTTGAAGGAAGATGTTCTAGCACGAACTTTAACAATAATTTGTTCCGATTCCACATATTGATCATTCTGAACCAAAAGCAAACTTTGTGGTGGAATGGTTAAGTTCTGTACTTGATCCTGACTATCAATAGTGATGGATAAGTTATTATGACATAGATAAGCAAGATGTCCATTACATATACATGTAGGAGAAACCAAATTATCATTGAATTCAATCCTTCCATTGAAATGGGATCGTACATGTTCTGCAATATCACCAGTAAATACCCCCCCAGTATGAAAATTCCTTAGTGTTAGTTGATTTCCTAGTTCCCCAATGGATTGGCCTGCAATAATACCTACTTCTTCTCCCAATTCGATCAAGTGACTGTGAGTAGTAATCTGACCATAACATAATTGGCAAATCTGAGATATACTCTTGCAAGTAAAGGGGGTTCGTATATATATTTGTTGTGTTCTAGGGTTTATTAATTGATTCAAAATTCCAACCCCAATATCCTAATTGCGCATGGAAATGCATCTCTTTTTTATATATGCATCATCTGCTAGCACACGACCAATCAGTATTTGTGTTCGTACAACAATTTTTGTCCTTCTCTCGACCTCAAATGGGACTTACACAAATACCTTGAATAGTGCCACAATCTGTTCTATGTACTATGATGTGTTGAACCACTTCAACAAGTCTACATGTGAGGTATCCAGCATCTGTTGTTCATACAGTAGTATCCACAACTCCTTTACGAGCCCCATAACAGGAAATAATATATTCTGTTAAAAAGAGGCCCCACGTAAATTCGTTCAAATGGGTAGATCAATTATTTGTCCTTGAGGATTTGACATTAATCCTCTCATACCTACTAATTGGTGAACCTGAGATGTACTTCCCCTAGATCCTGAGAAGGATATCACATGTATTGGATTTAAGGGATCAGTCATGATAAAATTAAAATTCATTTCTTTTCTCAAATATTCACTTGTAGCATACCATATCTTGATCGATTGACGTAATTTTTATATTGCATGTACATTCCCATAATGATTATGTTTCTCTAAAACAGAACCTTGTTGCTCTGTATATTGGATGAGCCATCCTTTGGAAGGTGCTGTTAAAAAATCATCAATTCCTAATGAAATAGTTGTATCAGTAGCTTGTTGAAAACCTGAAGTCTTGAGTTGATCCAAGATGTGTGATGTATATGTCATTCCGAAGTGATATATTAATCTACTAATAAGATTTTTAATGGTAGTTTTATCCATCACTTTATTATAAAAGCGAAAATTATCAAAGGGAAATCTAGTTTGCTCCTTCATAAGGAAAAATATCCATATTTTCATGAGAGCCATAAGGGGTTGTATAAGTCAATTTATTTCTGTCGATAAGCTCTGAGCACATCATCAAAACTATAAAAGGAAGGTTTCTTATAGGAAAACCTTGTCATTTTCGAGTAATACGGATGGTGCCTATTCCCATAAAAACCTTGATTATTTTCGACCGTTGATATATAAATTCCAAGAAGCATATCCTAAGCCGGTATAGAAATAGGATCTCTGATAGCTGGAGACAAAAGATTTGTCTCAAAAAACATGAGTAAATGAGCTTCTGATCTAGCATCCAGGGATAAAGGTACATGGATAGCCATCTAATCTCTGTCAAAGTCTGCATTAAATCCTCCACAAACCAATGGATGTGAACGAATGGCACATCCTTCTACTAAAATAGGTTGAAACACTTGTATTCCTAATTTGTGTAAGGTAGGTGCTTGATTTAACAATACAGGATTTCCTTGCATAAATTATTGAAGTACTTCCCATACAATGGGTCCCTTATCTCGAATCATACTTTTAGAAGCTCTTAGGTTAGGAGAAATATGTCATCCAAGGAGACTATGAATTACAAATGCTTGAAAAATATCTATTGTTATTTCTAAGGGTAATCCACATTGATACAATGATAGAAAGGGACCTACCACAATAACAGAATGACCTGAATAATCAAATCATTTCCCTAGTAAATTTTCACAATATCTTTCCTCTTTGTCTTCGATCACATCTAAGAATGATTTATAAGGCCTATCATGACTATATTTCATTGGTTTTCCAAAGATTCCATTATTGAGAAGTGAATCTACAGCTTCCTGGATGAATTTTTTTTACAAATAACAAATGACTCAGATCCACTTCTTGCTAATGAATTGGTAAGATTATTGTTCAGATTGATAACTCTTCAATACAATTCATTTAGATCTAATGAGGTAATAAATCCACCGTTTCCTAATTGAACTATTGGCCTTGGTTCGAAAGGAAGAACTGGTAATAGGCATAAGACCATCCATTTTGGTTCTATATTTGTTCGGAGAAAATGTTTAGCCAATTTAATTTGTCCAACCAAAAAATCCTTTCTTCTTTGAATTGTTTCATTCTCCCATCCATCCACAGTATATTCTTGATCCTCCTCCAATCTATTCCATTTCAATTCCACCAAGTTATTCCATTCCTTATGTGAATGATCTATAATCATTTACAGATCCAGACTAGTTAGTTGTTCCCTAATAGCATCTCCCCCAGTAGTTATTTCTCTCTCTTTAAATGTTCTAGAACCTCAAGAAAAGAGGTAATGAGAACGAGCAGAGAGGTAATGAGCAATAATGTCCATCTAGGATTGAATCTCATAATTGAATGTACCTCGTGATCTCAATAAAGTTGGTTTCTTAGCTATGGGCCTAGAAAGAAAAAGATTTAGATAGGTTATGCTAAGATTCCTCCCCCCCCTCAGGATTTGTATTTTTAGTGAATGAAATATCAAGAGTATCAATCGTATGCTCAAAAACCCAACTACGACCGAGTGTGTAGAAGGAGACTGTATGAAATGGTGGCTCAAAAACCAACAACAATCTCTAAAACTGAACTGCAACAACGGGTTGCAGCAAGGCGAGTCTACAACAAAGTGGCCAGAAAGAAAACAAGAATCACTACGTATAAAATAAAATGGCGCAATAATATATGAGATAAAAGTGCAAGCAAAGTACTAACTACAAGCTAGAATCCCCTCACAAATCATATCCTCAGCAGGGTGATGAAATCCTAGTCATACAGTCTGAAATGGAAGAACAATATAGAATAGGAGAATCCCACTATTGAGAAGGACCTCTGGGTAAAATATCCCTAGAATAATGGAAACAAGGCTACCTCATTCATGACATGTCCAATTGGTTTATTGACGCTTAAGGCCATTAGCCCCTGACCCAGCTAAGTGATANGGGGGGGGGGGGGGGGGGGGGCGATAAATTGGCATTGATTGTGTCAACAGGTACAAGAGGATTTTGGTCCCCTGATGTAAAACAACTATGTCTCAAGATGTAAGTGACAGAGGGGTGTTGTTTGGATGCTTATTGCAAATGTCCTAACTTAGCTACAATATTGTTTTGTACTCAAATGAGGTTACAATGTTGGTTGTATTAACATAATTTTAAGGATGGCTTGGGGTCATGAACCAAGCGTTTTTATATTTAGGGTGTGCGATGTGTGCAAATGGTGTGTACAATATCTAGCAATCCTACGACGAAGATGCAACAACCTCATTATAGGGATGCATAAAATAAAATGTAGATAAATATCAGTAAAGATTAGTAAATATCATGCAAATATCACAACTAATTCTTCCAGAAAATAAATAAACACAATTAAATGAACATCTAAGGAACTTGTCAAGGAATAGGAAACACTAGGGGTCTCGACTACGAATCCTGACTCAAGAGGCTCACAAAAAAGGAACAATGGACCTCAAAACATACCAAGGGGTTGTGATGGATTAGATCTAGACAGAAATAGGTCAGAAAGGGGTAAAACATAGACATGGGGTGTGAAACAAGGATCTCAAGCACCGAAAAGGACTGAAAAACTACAGGTCACACCTGTTGGTGGAACAAGTGCGATCGAGGTCACATAGAAACAATGAAATAGTCATGATCAGGGTATAAAACAATCAAAGGAATCAGGTCACGTAAAACAAAGGATTAAGCATGGTAGGTCGCTCAAACCAGAGTCACAGTAGGGACCGAGGTCGCTTTGAAAGATGGGCTAGGCGCAATCTATATTTTTTAGCTAGGTCACACATATTGGGAAAAAAGACACGACTTGGGTCGCGCTTATCGATAAAAAAAGGTGCAACTGGGTTGCAAATTCCAGCTAGATAGGTGCAACTCAGGCCGAACTAGAATTTTTTTGAAAAACAGACTGTCGGTTAGGGCTGAGGGGCAGGAACTAAAGCAATACTGGTTCGTATCTAGCATGAGAGGGCTATGACGACTAAAGGTAGAAAAGGAGAACAAACCATTAGAAAAACCTGCAAAAACAAATATTCATATGGATCAACTGAGTGGAATCTCCAAAAATGTATTGGGGGATTTCTACCCTACTACGTGTAAAAGCACCGACGCTAGACAATGCTGATAATAGGGTAGAGTTCAACAATAATAAAAAGAAACAAGACAATAAAAATACTATTTATTAGTTTTTTTTCTAATTTATACTACTAACTAATGTAAGAAATAACAATGAACACGCCTTTCTTTTGAAGTTGGGCCACTGTAGCCGTCCTAGGAAATGGTCCCACAGCTCCACGATTTTGGTCTCTAGTCTCTTCCACGTCTATTTTCCGTATGGGGGATGGATCCAAATGGGTATGGAGAAAGATCAACATACACTGTGGGGAATGGCATGAAAAAATATGGGAATAATGGAGAAAAATGTATGATGTGACTGAGAGCAAGTGGAAAAAAGTAAAAGTGCTTCTAGAATGGCCAAAAAGTGTTTTGGAGGAGTCCTTCACAATGTATTTATAGTATGGTCCTAGGGTTTTTGACCCATGGTGTTTTATTGTCCATGGTATTTATCTATGTTTTTTTCACCCATTCTTAGCTTTAGGGTTTTGGACCCTTTTTGGGAGAGAGTGGGGGTAAATCACAATAAATGCTCATCATCCCTTCATTTATGGGAAGGAATAATGATGTTTTGGACCATTTTTAGAGAAAATACAATTGTGAAGGTAAAAAATGGAGGAAATAATGGTGGGAATATGATGCATGAATATGGTTTAGACCTAGAGAGATAGGTGAACATTTTTTTTGTTAACACATAACATCATTGAGATTGTGCACTAATCCCAATATGTCAGTAAAGAGGTTTCATTCTAGATAAGTAGAAATGGAGTGTTTTATATCACTATGGGCTACTTACCCATAACATGCATATTAGTAGTATCTTGTCATTAATGTAACCATTTTATTATGCCAATAGTACATTTCCTTCAACATAACTAAATAATGATAATTCAAATACTTATCTCTTGTTTGCTTGCTAGACTCTTTCTCGATCCTTATGTCCTCGATCCTTCTACTGATTCTGGGAACCTGTGTACTGGTTCTGATTGTCACTAAATTCATTCTTTCTTATCCAAATACTAAAATGGATGATATTTTTCTTCACCAGTAGAATTCACATTCCTCATCACTTGAGGAATATTCAATGGTGTGAGCATGATGTCTTTATTTTACTTCTTCAAGTTGTTCTTTGATTTGAGAAACCCTTTTGAAGTGGAACTGCATGGTCTCTGAGCTCTATATCTTCACATTCTTTGGTTGGTCCCTTAATGTCATCTTTATGTTGATATTATTTCCTTCATACAGAACATATCCTTGGGAGTATACAAGGATTATACATGTGAGATCCAATGGACGTGGAAATAATCCTCTTGGCTTTGACTCAATCCTTCTCGTGATTTGTCTTCATCTCCCTTTGGATCTGCAACTTCTTATTTGACATAGTTCTCTAGTTCATGCTTCTTCATATATGAGAAGAACGCTATACTTACATGCTCATAGGTTCTCAACCTATTCAATATTGTTCTCAATCTTGGTACTGTTTGTCATCATGATAAAAATGAGAACCTCAAATTGAAATAGAGAGGATAGAACTTACCAATGAGATTGCTTCAACTTGATGCTAGCTTGAAATATTTTATGGATTACTACTTCTAGTGGACCTATGGTTTTACAGAGAAACCCTACCTTTTCAACTTAGGTATATTTCATATCTGATTGGATAGAAATATTTGCCTCCTCAAGGAGAGCTGAGCATCATACTCATTTTCCCAAAACTGTGAACAATGTTGATGTATTTGTAACTTCAAAATGTATTCACTTGTATATCTTATATTGTATTTCATTGTACCCCAATGTTCCTATCGAAAGAATCATTAATATAATAAAGTCATGTAAATTCATAGAGGTTAACCCTCCTTTGTAATTTGGGGCAATAGTCCCCATAGTTGAGGGCTAATAGGGTTATTAGACTCTCCTAGTGAGTTCAGACCTGGTCAGTAATTGTCAAGTGCAAAACTAGTAGAAATAGATATTCAGACTCTCTATTTGACACACATAATCACTCAATAGTAGTACATGAGTGAGAGAAGAGGAGCTTGCACAAGTGAAAGAGAGAACAACTGTTGGAGATCATCTTTGTGTTTTTGTGTTTTACTTTTGCTATTGGTGCTCATTCTATCTCTAAGGAATTTGCAGGGTTTTATCCTTTATGGTTTCCCAGAGGAAAACTCATTGTGTCTCTTATCTCTTGTGATTATTGCTGTGCATGTTATTCTCTTAGATAAGATCCTAGATCATATAGATTAAATGATAAAAATATAACATGGTATCAGAGCTAACCTTAGAAGAAGACACTATGCAGCTGCAGAATCTAGGGCTTCTTACTTTTTTGGTCTCTCTCCATAGATCATCAGCGAAAGGAGGCTAGGATGAATCTCCATTGAAGGGCTCATATTCTTGTCGAAGCAGAATTTGATTCCAAGCATTTTCAATTTTTGACCTATCACTACTGTGGAAAATTGGGGCTTTTCATAGAACAAGAATTTTTGAGTGATCCCATCATAGGATTTCTCTCCTCATCAAAATCGAAGTTTAGAGGCCAATATCAAAGTTTTTGGTTGGGTAGAAATATAGGAAAGTCAAACCCTAATTTGCACCGAAACCAGAAAATCAGCTCCAGATCTAGTTCTGGCATCTCAAATTGGTAAGAAATAAATCTTTCGTATTTCCATTTGAGGTTCTCTTTAAAGATGTCTCATCACACCAAGATTGATGAAAATATTGAGGGAGTGTTGTAATCTCACTCCCTATTAAGAGTGATAGTGTTGATGAAAAGCTATACATATTAAGAGTGATGGGAATCTGATCATTTCACCTGATTCATGGCACTTCTCACAGATGGATTTGAGCATATCCGCTATGTATTGGGCCCAATGGTATACCTTTCTTGAGATTTCTATGCAGTCGACTGCTTCCAACATGTCGAGCTTCAAGTCACAGCCACGTCCTGTGACAGTCAGGCCGGTAGACACTATTTTGGACACCATTTTGGGTGTGGTGGCTTGGACTTGCACGATTATTAACCCTTTTGAATTTTTCCTTGTTAGTGTTCCCGTTAGTCTTTCAACTAACCCTTCCTTGATTCCTATAAGAACATGGTCACCTTTGTTGGACATCCCAGTGAGTTTATAAATAGTTTCGGCCGAGATTTTCACCGATGTGTCGAAGTAAAACTTCCCATTGTGGTACTGGCTGATTATGAATCTAACAATAGTTTCCTTCGTTCCTCCAAAACTTTCCATGAGTGGTGAATTCATAAATTTTATAATTGTGCTATGATTTACCTTCTTCGCTTCCTCTGTCATTTTTTATTTGCCCCGGTAAGCCCATTCTTTGATTTTTGTCCAGTGTTTCACCCATGAATCTTCCTACACTTTTGCGTTTTTAATGTTCTTTAATCATTTTACTAGTGGAATTACAGAGGATTCCAACTCTTTTACTTTGGCTTTCGTGGCTCTGGTTTGTTTTGAGCCATTTTTTCAGTTGTCTGTTTAGATTTCTTGGAAGTTGATTTGCTTAAGGGGGTCTGGTAATTCTGTCGCTCTAGATATTGATGAAACAGTATGTGATTTTCGATTGGCATAGTATTTATAGGTGGAGCAGATGGCGATCTTGTCGATGGTGTTATTAATGACAGATTTGATGGTAAAGGACGCTTTAATGAAGGCTGAGTTAATATGTTCTGGTTTCAGCACTCCCTGTGATTGTAGTCATGATGAGTTGATTTGATGTTTTGGTCCTCTTTTCGATGATGAAGGTATGGTTGGTCTGTGGTATGTCGATGGTAAGAAAGTAGATTATTGTCTAATGGTCTGTTACGCCTGTCAAAGTTCATTTTGATTTTTCTTGATTCTTGTTAGGGTTTTAGGTTTTTTATTTTTATAGAGTTTTGTAATAGTTATAAAACCATTTTTATTTTTCTTTTTTTTCTTTTTTTTTCTAGTTTTGGTACCATTTTAGTCGGGCATTGTTTACCAGCTTCCAAAATACTATTCCCTATAATGTTCTTAGTCGAACTGATCCATTGGCATTGATTTATTCGATAATATACGGTCCCATCCATTATGTGTGTAAATTTTTAGGTTTTCCTTTCACCCAGCTATTGTATAATAATGCAAGGTCTTCGATCGACAAATTCTTATTTTTAATGTTTCGGTCGTGCCAAGCCTTCTGTTGTTGCTTTTGAATTTCTTGATGTTGTATAGCAAGCAGTCGATGTTCTTCTAGTTTGGATAATTGCATTAGTCGATCCTCTCTTGCTTCTTCGACATTGATATGTAAGATGTCAGCTATCACCGGTGTCTACTGTCAAAAGTGTAAATGGATGACTACTTCTTAACCATAGACTAGTCTAAAGGGTGTTTGGTCGGTCGAGCGTTTATATGTTGTTTTGTATTCCCATAATACCACACGGATTTTCTCATCCCAGTCATCTTTGTCGGTATTGCAGATTTTTGTTAAACCTTTTTTTAGTGTTTTGTTGAATGCTTCTATTGCTCCATTTGATTGAGGGTGATAGGTTGTGCTTCAACGATGGTCGATTTTGAACTGTTATGTCAATGCTGTAATTGTTTTATTGATGAAGTGTGAGCCTTGGTCACTGATTAAGGTTATAGGACAACCAAACCTAGTGATAATGTTTTCATATATGAATTTAATAGCTACTTCACTAGAGAAGGTGTTGACAGTTTCTGCTTCTTCCCATTTAGTGACATATTCAACTGCTGTTATGATATACCTTACACCTGTATTTTTTGTCGAGACTAGAAATGGACCTATAAAGTTGATATCCAAAATTTCGAATGTGAGGCTTGGGTTTATTGATATTAAAGGAATTTATGTACTAGGTAGCAGTCTACCTAGGTGTTGGTAGCGATCACATTTGCTCACAAATGTTTTACAATCTTTGTATAGAGTTAGCCACCATAGCCTTGATTGTTGGATTTTCTTTGTAGTTGTATCGGACTGAAAGTGTCCTCCTGCTGGTCCATAGTGTTCTTCATGCATAATGTTTTCTCATTCATGTTCTAGTACACATCGACGGAGTACTTCATCTAAACCCATTTTGTATAGGAATCCATTAATTAAGGTGTATGGGGTTGCTTTCATGGCTAAAATTTGTTTTTTCTTAGTGTTCATGCCTTTTGGTGCTTGACCAATTTCTATAAATTGTGCTATTTCCTCTAATTCTGTAGGATCAACTTCTATTCGAAATAAGTGTGCATTTGGCAGGTCATCTTTGACTCCTGTCGGCTCCTCCCCTATGTCAATTCTTGACAAGTGGTCGGGCCCAACATTCAATCGTCCTGGTCAAACTACAGCTTCAAATTCAAATTATTGGAATAGTAAAGCCAGCAGCAGATTCTCCCATGATGCAAAGGTTTATTGACGAGGTATTTTAATGCTTGATAATCTATATAGAATATGAATGGGTTAGCTAGTAGGCATTATAGATACTTTTGAAGAGCAAAGACCATCTCTAATGCCTCCCTTTCTGTCATGGAGTAGTTACATTCATCTTTGTTTAATTTTCTACTGATGTATATGATTGGGTAATCCATGCCATCTTTGCCAGGTTGTGTCAAGATTGCTCCTATTGCTAAGCCTGAGGCATCAATGTGTACATCAAATTTGAATAACCAGTTTAGGTATCGAAGAATGGGCGCTTCAACTAATTTTCTTTTTAATGTGTCAAAGGACGTATCACATTCTTCTATCGAGTTAAACTCTTGATCTTCTCTTAACAATTCTTCTAGAGGGTATGTCATATCAGAGTAGTGTTGAATGAATTTTTGATAGTACCCTGTATTTCCTAATAGTACTCTGACCTGTTTTGGGTTCATTGGTGGTTTTAAGTGGAGGATGTTTTTTATCTTTGCGAAGTCGAATTTGATACCTTCCTTGCATATAATATACCCTAATAGGATTCTTACAGGGGTTGAGAATATTGATTTCTTTATATTGAGAGATAATTGAATATGTCGGCAACGTTCCAGCATAAGACTTAACCATTTACAATGGTATTTCAGCATAGAATATATCGTCCAGTCGTCGAAGTATACTGCCATTGTTTTGTAGATGCATTCTTGAAATGTCTTGACAACTATTCTTGAAAACACTACAGGTGCATTTTTGATACCAAATGGCATGGCTCTCTAGGAAAATGAACCAAATTCACTTACGAAGATTGTCTTTTTCTGATCTTTTTCGGCTATTGGAACTTGATTATACCCTGAGAATCCATTTGTAAATGAATAGCATTCATGACTTGTGACTCCATTTAAGATTTCATCAGCATATGGAGTCGGGAATGGATCTGTTAAGGTAACCTTGTTTAATTCATGAAAATCAACACAATTCAGAGTTTTGTTAGGTCGTTCTTTTTTGGTTGGATGACCATTGGGCTTTCCCATTCCAACTAGTCGAAGGGATAAATTATTCTGGCTGTAAGCATATTGTCAATCTCATTTTGTACTATTTCTTTATATTTATGTGCCAACTTATAAGGTCTTTTCTTGACAGGTCGGGCATCGGGTTTGATGTCTATCTTCATCTTGCCCATTTATGCTACTAATCCTTTTAAGTATTTGTAGTCTCATGGAAATACATCTTGAAATGATTTTAATGAGTCGACAATCTCCGTGGTTTGTTCTTCACTCCAATAATCACCAATTCTCGCCATTTGCAGTCTATCATCATTAGAAATGTCAATTATTTAGTTTTTACTTTTGCATCCATCCATTCTGGTGATTTACTTTCATTAATCTACCGAGTACCTTCTTTGAACTATGAAAATATTGCTGGAAATTCTTCTTCTGTCATTCAATTGGTGTCATTTTTTTCGATCAACTCAATTTTTAATATCATTTTAATTGGTTTGATTGTTTCTGGGTGATCGATACTCCATTGAAATATCCTTCCATATGTGCATTCATTTTCTAATTGGAGTCTTGTCGACTGTGGTATTTTTTTGTATCGAATGTTATAGAATGTTGTATTTGGTCAGCTTCTATTTTGTGTTGACTCATTAGTGGTTGGTTGTATAAATGTTTTTATCTATTTTGTATCTTCGACTAGTTTTGTGTCTTCCAGTATAAAGCTAAAGTCCTTAATGAAATTTTCTCTAAGTTCATTCCATAAGAATGTTTCTCCTCTTGCCTCTTCCATTTTATACCACTTGTTAGGTAGGTCATCTAATGTCGAGGGAAACAAGTCTGGCCATATACATTTGTCTTTGTAACCAAGTCTTCTCCACTCTGTTTCACATATTCGTTTATGATTTTTTGGATCTTGTCCTTGGATGAAGACAAGTATTTGAGCCTGTTTTGTTAGCTTCCTTCCTCTGAATCTTTCTATGAAGAAATTCATAGATGTTGTCCACGTTTGCATTCTCGACTGGTGGGTGTCCCACCATCAAGCGGCTTGTCCTGTAAACATTTTGACTAGGCTTTGAACTCGGCCATGTCCACCTAGGTTCTTAGAGACTTGTTCTACGTGGAGAAATGGTGATTCTCTTTCTTTATATAGAATACTTAGTTTATTATCTATTTTTAATGGTGCTAATGAGGGGTATTCCCTTATTCTTTTCTCAAATATTTTTGGGATAATAGATATAGAAAAGAATTGTTGGGTTGGTTTCTTATGGATAGCTTGAATAGTCCATCAACCTCGTTGTTATGTTTCATAATTTTCAATCTCCTAATCATATAATTGTGCATCTAATTTATATCCAACCGAGTCTTGGTTCCCTAGATGAAGTTCACCATAATTATTGGGTTCAGTATAGTATTCATTATTGTGTATTTGGTATAATTTTTGAATGTCGACTTCTTCATCAATAGGTTCGGTCCAAGGTTCACCTTGTGAAGGATGAATGGGGATGATAACTTTATGTTCGTTCCCTTTTAATTTTATTCTTTCCTTGTATAAAGATATTGATGCTTTCATTTTTCTCCCTCATGGTCGACCTACCAAGGCTAGAAAGGAGTTAGATCCTTCCTTAGGGTCGATAATTTTGAAGTTGATCTTAGTCAATATGCCTTTTATTGTTGTATCGACATTTTTCCAAACTCTAATGGGTTCGATCAGTCCTTGGTCTGCTGATTTGAGGCATATTCCTGACTCTTTTAGTCGATTTTTTCCAAACTGTTCCCACGTATCTCGTGTCATAATATTTACTTGTGAAGCGAAGTCGAGAACGACTTGTTGAACATAATACCCTTCAATTTCAAGATCGACAAGTGGGTCAACATCACTCTTGTCTTTTTTATTCAAACTGTATATATTTTTAGTTTGTTTATCTGTATTATTTTTGTGCTTCATATTATATAATAAGTAAATGAATTGACACTGATTTATCATTCTATATTAAATTGAATAGATATTCAAGTTTTTTTTTCTTCTTTCATCAACTGCTTCATGTCTAGCAAGATCTTGAAACATGTTTGATGCATCGTTATATAATTGTTTGTGTTTTTTCATATTAGGGTAATCATTTTTTTCTTTAATTTTTCTTATGCGTCGGTTATCATTTCCGATTTTCATCCCTTGTCAGGTTACTATATGTAGGTTATTTGTATGTATTGCATCATGTTTCTGAATGCACGACAAGACATTAACGTTTTTCTTTTTATTAATCTTGTCAAGCATGGTGGGACAATCCTCTAGTGAGTGATCACCCACACCATAGCTGGTACAAAACTTTAGATCAGTTCTATCCTTGTATGGGCATTTTGCGTAGTGGTTTCCTTCTTTATAAAATGTAAAGCATTAGATGGGTCATCATGGTCGGTTGTCATGATTTCCAGAAAATAATCTTCGGCCTCCAAATCCCCCATGACGATTATCGAACCTGCGCTCGTATCGATGGCCTTCATATCTTTGATTATTTGGTTCATTTTGATCGCTATTCCTTGGAATGTTATAATTATTCTATGCGACTGCATTTGTTTGGTAGAATTCTTGATAGTTTTGTTGATTCTTTAGGTTCAAGTGGAAGTCGACCATTGTATGACTCTTTACCTCATAGATTACGCACCAAGATGCTTTTCCATTTTTCATGTTATATGAGAAATATTTCGTTGTATGTTCTCCATGTTCTTGGAAAATGTCATAGAAACACTTCATTTGAACAAACATCCTGATTCCAGTCATGGAGCACTTTGTGCACCAGACATCCTGACTCTTGAGGTTCAGCTCTTTCAAATATTTATGCATGATTTCCAGCTTTTCTTCCAGCCTAGTATCGATAAGATATGCTGGGAAATCCTCATCCATCTCTACCTACAGAGCTTTGGTAAGTGCGTCTTCATATGTTTTAAATTTCTCCAAGCTTATATGCCTCCATATTTTCTATGACAGGTCTTCAAGAAACCACTAAATTAATAATTGTTCATCAATTGCATAGTCTAGTTGGCTCAGGAGGTCCTTCCATCTCTTATCATAGTCCCGGACAGAGTCTGTTGGTTTCTAAGATGTTGTCTTCATCTTTTTTATTGCCAGATGCTTTGCATTTGGTGTTTTAAAAAAAGATAAGAATTATGCCTTAATGTCAGCTTTGGATGCTTAGGGTGTTCTCTCAATATAACTTATATACCAAGTTAATGCTCTTTTTCGTAAAGAACCAGTGAACTGCGCCATCTATTGTTCTTCGCTCGTAACTTGATTGGCCTCCCATGTTGACTCACATATGAACCAATGTCATCTAGGATCTTCATCACCCTCATAGAGGGTGATATGTGCTGAGACGTGCCCCATGTCGGTGTCGACGTCTCCTCTAGGAGGGGGCAGAGGTGGAGATGGTGGAGGGGGTAGTGGGATACTCTACGTATCTCTTTGTTGATAGTTGTTGTCGAGGGAAATTTCATTCCTATCGGTTTTTTTGGTTGCAGTTTCTTTTCCCACAAGTAGTCATTTCGGATCGATGTCCAGCTACACTAGTGTGCTTGCAAGCTCGACTATTCTATTTCTTGTAAAGTTGTGTTTGGTAGGGGGATGCTCCCTCATGTGTTGGGTAGAGCAAGTGGATACTTCAGTTGGAAGGGTATGCTTGAAGTGTTACCCAATTTCCTTCCTCTGGTCGACGGATGACTAAATTATTATCATCATTTACTTCGTTGTCGAGTCGGCTCCATATACCGAACTCACCAGCTCTTAGTCGTAGGTCCTCTTCGACAATGGCCTATATTCGGGTACTCAGATTTGTCAGAAATAGAGGTCTTATCTCTTGGGGGATTTCTAGTTGGAGAGCTTCTCACTACTCTATCCACAAGTCTTCTTCCATGGGTGATGCTTTCTCATCCACGCCTTCTTCCTGTCAGTCATGACCCGAATCTGGTGGATTTCTTCCGTGTTTTGTCACCCCAATGTTCATTTCTCTTTGCAACTCTTTAGATTGCTCTCTTATCTCTTCCCTTCTTTTCTGCCTTTTCTCTCTTTCTAACATTTGCAAGTTTGACTTACCTTTTTGTGTCACTGTTCATTTGATTTCCTTCTTAGGCCGACTTTTCATTGCTGGTGATGGTATTTTCTTTAGTTGACTAGAATCCTTTTTAATCTACCCTGATACATGACCAAATACCCCACCATAGCCTACCCAACGCTTTAGAAAGATCGGATAATTCTATTTATTTTCCTAGGAAGTACTCCCACTCCCTTTTGGAAATGATTTTTTCCCACTTCTTCTGTTTCTCTGCCCAGTTAGTATGTGGTGGTGGTTCATGTAGTGATGGACGAGGTTCTACGATATGGCCCACTCCCTTCTTGATCAGGAATTTGAACAAAAGGGTCAGTAGAGAGTAAAGAAACTAATCAGTGAAGTCTGTATAGAACCTTCTCTTGATAATTTCGACTGAGACTCTTTCCTCCATGGCTTGTTCTTCACAGAATTCATCTGTGCTCTTTTCAAACCACTCCGACAGGTTTGTTAGTCTACCTTGAATTAGTTTCTCCAATAACTCTTGGTCTTTAGTTGCTTCTAGCTTTTCCATCCAGAAGTTTTTTCAACAGCTGAGGCACGGATTCTACAAAATTCTCATGTGTTTCGGTGAAGAATTTATCCTTCACCTGAGCAATGGTCAATATGTTTCTTCTCACGTAGTTTTGTAAATAATTTGCAATCTTACGCTCTCACCAATTCTTAATCTCTTTCTCTTATATCATCTATGCATGGTCATGTCATTCGTATATGTACTACCAAAAATGTAACCAATGTTGTAATCTCACAGATCACATAAGGTTACCAATAATACACATAAGAATCATATAAGCATATAGAAACAAGAGACAAAAACAGGTAATGGAATAATAGATTATATTATAGAATCACATGAGGGTCCATACATATACAAAACTGAACCAAGTTCTTAACTGGCTCAACAACCTATTATTAATGATTTACAAAATGATTATGAGTAACTACTTGTCGGTTCAGTCAATCGACATGATCTTTGGAGGTCGACCTAATCTCTAATTAGTCGATTAACTCAACTAGACGGCTCACTGACTAGCTCCTCCAACAGGGAGCTAATAACTTCTGAACATAGAAGTACAGGATCTCACTGGTTCTTGAAGAAAATGAATTGGAATCCTACATAATTGGAGAGGTTCCAGTTCCAGTGGGAGATGACGCTAAGGCCTTACAAAAGAAGAACTTGGTTAAGGCCAAGAGGATTATTGCTAATTCTATCAAGGATCACCTTATACCACAAGTGTCTTCCCTAAAGACACCTAAAGATATGTTCGATTCCTTAACCAAGCTATTTTAAGGAAAGAACATAAATTGGAATATGACTTTGTGAAACCAATTGAAGAATATGAAGATCCAGAATGCAAAGACCATGCAGTCATACTTTACAAGGGTCTCTCAAATCAAATAGAAACTTGAAGCAGTAGAAGAAGAAGTAGAGAATGTAGAAATTTTGATGACCACCTTGAATGGTCTTCCTAGGTCATGATACTCCTTCATTCAAGGGATTTGTGCTAGAATAAAGCTAATCACTTTTAGTAGGCTGTGGTAGGAATTCTCACAAGAAGAAGTTTGAATAGTAGCTCGAGAATAAAATATGGGAAATGAAGATCAAGATCTAACAGTACACACCAAGAAAATCAGAAGGGACTATCATCATCCCAAAGGTAATAATTCTCACCATGAAGATAACCCCAGAAGATCTAGCAGAGATCTATCTAAATACAGATGCTATACATGTGATGAAAGAGGACACTTTGCCAAAGATTTTCCTAGAAATAAGGGTATCTCTCACAAGAAGGACAACAAAAGAATACATCATGCTCACACTGTAGAGGATGATGAACCTCCCAGAAAGAGAGTCAAAGAAGAAAGTGAATATTCTTCAAGTGATGAAGAGTATGCTTTGATTTCTTCCCTCACAGGAACTGTCACACATGCAAGCAATGATTGGCTCATAGATAGTGGGGCTTCCAAGCATATGACGAGATTCAAATAATATTTTGTGAAACTATCTGAACATGAGTCACCCCACAAAGTGAAACTTGTGTATTATTACCAGTATCCCATAAAAGGTAGTGGTGAATCCTCCTATAAGATAGAATCTAGAAAGTCTATGAAGATGAAGGATGTATTGTTTGTACCAGGACTAAAGAACAATATCCTCTCCATATATGCATTGGATGAAAAAGGAATGAGGGTTCCATTTGTAGATGGCCAAGTCCTTATGTGGCCAAAGGGAAAGACTATAGATGATGCAATAGTGATTGGAGAGAAAGAGGGAGGATTATACAAAGTAAATGGCCAACCAAAACAAGCCTTGGTCCATGACTTAGTAGATCCAAATGAACTATGGCATAGAAGGCTTACACATGTGCACTATAGGGCACTACCAATTGAAAACAAAGCTGTTGAAGGTCTTCCATAAATACAGGAAAAGCATGGAGGTGTTTGCAAAGGATGTGCGAAAGGGAAGAACACAAAGAAGACATTTCCAAGTAGCGAGAGCAAGGCAAAAAGAATATTGGAAACTATCCACTCCGATGTATGTAGTCCGATGTCATCCAGTTCATTGAGTGGGTATGTATATTATGTTTATTTCATTGATGACTTTTCTAGGAAGACATGGATATATTTCTTGAAAATCAAGGATGAAGTATTCAGTATGTTCAAGGAATTCAAATCCTTGATCGAGAACCATACAGAGAAGAAAATAAAGACCTTTTGATCGGACAATGGCGGAGGATTCACATCAGATGAATTCAAGGGATTATGCAGAGATTCAGGGATTAAGAGGGAGTTGACCACTCCATATAATCCACAGCAGAATGGAGTTGTAGAAAGGAAGAATAGAACAATTATGGAATTAGCAAGGGAAATGCTTCATGATCAAGATCTTCCCATGCATCTATGGGAAGAAGCTTCTAAGACAACTATGTATGTATAGAACCATACTCCAGATAGAGTATTTGAGAGAAAGACCCTAGAATAAGTCTTCTCCGGCAAGAAACTAGAAGTCACTCATCTCAGAATATTTGGTTGTCCAGTGTACATACACATTCCAAAAGAAAAAAAGGATGAAGTTAGATTCTTTAGGAAATAAGGGTATATTTGTGGGATATAGTGAACGCTCTAAGGCTTACAAAATATATTTCCCAAGATTCAAGAATATTGACATCAGCAAGGACGTAACATTAGACGAAGACTTAGCTTACAACAAATCCAGAAAGAGACCTGTTGAAGACCCTGAAGAAGTAGAAGAACCCAGGATCTGAGATAAAACTATGAACGATGCAATGCCAGAAGAAGATTGAGAAATGGAAGAACCCCAGGAACCTGTAGATCCACCCCAAGAGAAGAATCCTTACAAAAGGAAACGTGCATGGGTACGAGAGGCTATCCAAGGTGCAGAAAGATATGAGGCTCCAGAATAAATGCATAGAGAAAGGAATAGAACTAGTTCATACTCCGGTTATGTATCCCTATTGTGTGACATCATTGCTAAAGAACCTTCCAACTATGAATAAGCGGTAGAAAAGAAAGAATGGAAGGATGCTATGATCGAGGAGTACCAGTCGATCATGAAGAATGATGTCTGGGATGTGGTCCCAAGACCAGAAGAGAATTCTGTTGTAACTTGCAAATGGATCTACAAGATCAAACATGATGCATATGGAAGTATAGAGAAATATAAAGAAATATTTGTGGCACGTGGCTTCTCCCAGAAGGAAGGGATAGATAATAAAGAAACTTTTGCACCTATAGCTAGATACACTTCCATCAGATCAATACATGCTATGGCTACAGTGATGAAATGGAAGATACACCATATGGATGTCAAGACAGCGTTCTTGAATGGTGTAGTATAAGAGGAAGTGTATGTGGAGAAGCCACTTGGTTTTGAGACACATGGCAGGGAGACTCATGTGTGTAAATTGAAGAAGGCTCTATACAGTTTGAAACAGGAACCCATGACATGGTATAGAAGAATATATAGCTTCCTGACTGGCTTGGTATTTACCAAGAGTAAAGCGGATTCCAATATTTACTACAAGATTGAGGAAGGGAAGCCAATGATACTCCTACTATACGTGGATGACCTATTTGTGACAGGAGAGGATGGGTTGATTGCTGACATGAAAAGGATGCTTGCTACTGAGTTCGAAATGAAATACTTGGGTATTATGCACTACTTTCTAGGCATGGAGGTGTGGTAGAATGCAGAAGGAATCTTCCTATGACAAGGGAAGTATGCAGTAGATATCTTGAAGAGGTTCGAGATGATGGGATGCAAGGCCATGACCACACCTATGGCATCAAACCTGAAGTTATTGAGTGATGCTTCATTAGAGTCGGTTGATGCTACGATGTATCATCAGATTATTGGATCATTAATGTACCTGACGAATACGAGACCAAATATTTGCTTTGCTGTGAACACATTGAGCTAGTTCTTGACAGATTCGAGACATGTTCACCTAATTTTTGTAAAGCATATTCTAAGTTACTTGAAGGGTACAGTTGATTATGGGCTAAGTATGAGGTGAATTAGAATATTAACCTGGAGGTTTATGTGGATTCGTATTGGGAAGGTAGTGCCATTGATAGGAAGAGCACTTTGGGGTGCTACTTCAATATGGGATCAGGTGTGATCTCTTGGTTTAGTAGGAAGAATCTTGCATGGCACTGATTAAAGCCGAAGTAGAGTATGTCGTAGCTTGTTAGGCTAGTTGTGAGGCAGTGTGGCTGCGGAAGCTACTATCTGATCTATTTGATCTCCAATTGGATGCTACTTGTATATATTGTGACAAATAGAGCTATGTGAAGTTGTCAGAGAACCCGGTTTTCCATGACAAGTCAAAGCATATCAAGATAAAATATCACTATATCAGGGATATGGTGCAGAGAGGAGTAGTGAATATCCAGTCATGCTCTAGTATGTTGCGATGGATGAGCAAATAGTTTATGTGTTGACCAAAACATTAACCAGAGTAAAGTTTGAGTACTTCAGGGAGAAGCTTGGTGTTCTCCAGTGTTAGTTTTTCAACATTAATCTAGCATTATGTTAGGATCTTTACTGAGAGAATAACAAGTACAGCAATCAAACACAAGAGACAATGAACACATTATTTTTGATCGGGGAAACCATAAATGGAGAAAACCCCGCAACTTCCTCAGAGATAGAATCAACACAAGATGTAAAACCCCAAAACAGTAAGATGCACTCCCGACAGCAGTAATATTCTTCTTGTCTAACCCCAGTGTCTTCTCCTTCCTCAACTATGCGCTACACTTGAGTGTGTGAGTGATGTGTACTAATTAGAGACCCCAGCTCTCTATTTATACTAATCCCGACATGAATAAAGTCCTACTAGGGCCAACCTCTACTTGGAGAGTCTAATAACCCTAGTGCCCCAGAACTATGGGGACTTTAACCCTTAGACAATCAGAGGGTTACCCACTATGACTTGACATGACTTGTTTACATTATTGATCCTCCTGATCGGAGCATTGGGGCATGACAACATGAATAAATTACATAATAGATACATCCCAGAATAAACATCGGGTTACAATACATGAAATACATAGATGAATACATTCTGAAGTTACAAATACATCAACACTCCCTCTTAACTAGGAAGGTATTCTTCCGACACAATTTTCAGCACTGGTATTCTTCTCTGTATCAACTGGATCATCTTGTCATCTGCATCTCGAGTCTTCTGAGTCTTCAATTCATCTTCATCTTCAAGTCATATTCATCCTTCAATTTTGGATCATCTCTCAATCTGGATCATCATGGGACATCATCACTAGATCTGGATCATCTCTTAATCTAGATCGTCATCACTGGACTGGATCTGGATCATCACTCGATCTGGATCATCACTACTAGATATAGATCATCACTCAATCTATATCTCTCAGAGTCATCATAACTAGATCTGGATCATAGCTCGATCTGGATCTCATCTGGTCATCATCATGTGTGCTATCTCATGATTCTTCTCATCATAGGAAGTTATACATAGCCAACCTTCTTTCATGCTGGTTGTAGGCCTAGCCATCACGTAGGTCTTTGCCCAGCACTTACATCTGACCTACTCGTCAGAAATCCATGCCCATCACTCACATCTGATCATGTAGAAACCTGCAATAACATCAGAAAGGCCCAGCACTCACATTCACTAGCATGACAGGACATCACTATCATCTGTTAAAAGTATTCAGCACTTATATCTGACCTACTCATCAGAAAGGCATACTTCCATCCAGGAGGGAACACATCCTACTCATAGTGATGAAATATTTCCATACTTTCATCCAGGCTGGAATTGCATCCTGCTCACAATGATGGAAGATTTCTATCCAGGAGGGAACACATCCTACTCATAGTGATGAAAGATTTCCATACTTTCATCTAGGCTAGAATCGCATCCTGCTCACAATGATGGAAAGGCTCTGCACTTACATCTGACATGGTAGGAACCAAATCCTACACCCTCTTTAGAAGGGCATGCACTCACATCTGACCTGGTAGGAAATGAATCCTACACCCTCATTTGAATGACCCCCAGTCCTAGACTGAGCTACCTAGTAATGGACCAGGTTCCTCCACTCTCCCAGAGAGTGGCAATTGCCCTTACATCCGTCCTACTCAATAGAATGGCCAACACTCACATCTGACATGGGAGGAACCTAATCCTTTATCCATGATAGAATGGTTCAGCCCTTATATTTGACCTACTCGTCAGAATGTCTCTTCTCAGTCCCGGACTGAGTATTCCTGGTAACTGACCAGGTACCTCCATTCCCAGAATGGCAATTTCCCTTACATATGTCCTACTCGACAGAATGGCCAGCACTCATATCTGACATGGAAGGAACCAATCCTCTCACCATGACAGAATGCCTTAGCCCTTACATCTAACCATGCAAGGAACCAATCCTCTCACCATGTGAGAATGGCTATGGGTCTCATCACTTTATCTTGGAGGAAACCTCGATCTAGAGAACACCAAGCTTCTCCCTGAAGTACTTGAACTTTATCCTAGCCAATGCCTTCATCAATACATCAGCTACATGTTCCTCCGTCGCAACATACTGGAGCTTCACTACTCCCCTCTGCACCATATCCCTGATATAGTGATACTTGATCTCGATATGCTTCGACTTGTCATGGAACACTGGATTCTCTGACAACTTTACGCAACTTTGGTTGTCACAATGTATACAAGTAGCATCCATTTGGATATCAAATAAATCAGATAGTAGCTTCCACAGCCATATTGCCTCACAAATATCTAAACAAGCTGTGACATACTCTGCTTCAGCTGTACTCAGTGCCGCACAGGATTGCTTCCTGCTAAACCAAGAGATCACACCTGATCCCATATTGAAGCAACACCCTAAATTTTTCTTCCTATCAATGGGACTGCCTGCCCAATCTGAATCAACATAACCCTCCAGGTTAATCTTTTGATTCACATCATACTTGAGCCCATAATCAATTGTACCCCTCAAGTACCTCAGAATATGCTTTGCAGCAATCAAGTGAACATTTCTCGGATCTGTCAAGAACTGGCTCAAGGTGTTCACAGCAAAGCAAATGTCTGGTCTCGTGTTTGTCAAGTACATCAAGGACCCAATCATCTGACGATACATCATAGCATCAACCATCTCTGATGAAGCATCACTCAATAGCTTCAGGTTCAATGCCATAGGTGTGGCCATGACCTTGCAGTCCATCATCCCAAACCTTTTTAGGATCTCTACTGCTTACTTCCCTTGTCCAAGGAAGATTCCATTTGTACTCTACCACACCTCCATACCTAGAAAGTAATGCATCATACCTAAGTCCTTCATCTCGAACTTGGCAGCAAGCTTTCTCTTTGTATCAGTAATCAACCCTTCTGTACCTATTACAAATAGATCATCTACATATAGTAGAAGCATCACTGGGTTGCCATCTTCAACCTTGTAGTATAGGTTGGAATCTGCTTTACTCTTGGTAAAGCCCAAATAGGATAGAAAGCTATCAAGTCTGCCATACCAGGTCCTGGGTGCCTGTTTCAAACCATATAGGGCTTTCTTCAATCTGCACACATGAGTCTCTCTATCATGTGTCTCAAAACCAAGTGGTTGTTCTACATACACTTCCTCTTCCACTACACCATTCAGGAAAGCAGTATTGACATCCATCTGGTGTATCTTCCATTTCATCACTGTAGCCAGAGAAAGTACTAATCTGATGGAAGTGCATATGGATACAGGTGCAAAGGTCTCCTCATAGTCTATTCCCTCTTTCTGAGAGAACCCTCGAGCTACAAATCTTGGCTTATACTTTTCAATGCTACCATCTGCAGCATGTTTGATCTTGTAGATCCATTTGGAAGTTACAACTGACTTCCTATATGGTCTTGGGACAACATCCCAAACATCATTCTTCATGATCGATTGGTACTCTTCGATCATAGCATCTTTCCATTCTATCTGTTATGTTGCTTCATAACTGGAAGGTTCTTTATCAATGAAATCCATAGTAAGGCTACATACCCGGAACAGGATCTGGTCCTCTTTCTTTCTCTATGATTCTCTTCTGGAACCCCATATCTTTTCGCACCTTGGATAAGTTCTCGTACCCAAGCAGGTTTCCTCTTATGAGGATTCTTCTCTAGAGGTGGATCTACAGGTCTTTGTGGTTCTTCAAATTCTTGATATTCCTTTTGAGTTTCTTCATTCATGGTTGTATCATGAATTTTGGGTGCTTCTGCTTCTTCAAGTTCTTCAGCAGGTTTCTTTCTGGATTTGCTGTAAGCTGTGTCTTCATCAAATGTCACATCCCTAATGATGTCAATCTTCTTGTATCCTGGGAAATATATTCTGTAAGCCTTTGAGCTTTCAGAGTATCCCACAAATATACCCTCCTTTCTTGAAGGATCTAATTTATCCCTCTTCTCTTTTGGAATGTGGATTGTACATAGGACAGCCGAATATTCTGAGATGGCTGACTTCTGGTTTCTTGCCGGAGAAGACTTCTTCAGGAGTCTTGTTCTCAAGTACTTTATTTGGAGTATGATTCTGTACATACATCGTTGTTCTGGCAGCTTCCGCCCAAAGATGCATAGGAAGGTCTTGATCATGAAGCATGGCTTTGGCAGCTTCCATGATGGTTCTGTTCTTCCGTTCCGCAACCCCATTATGTTGTGGATTATAAGGAGTGGACAACTCCCTCTTAATCCCTGATTCTTTGCATAGCTCTTTGAATTCATTTGAAGTGAATTCTCTACCATTATCTGATTGAATGGTCTTGATATTTCTTTTAGTATGGTTTTCGATCAAGGATTTGAATTCTTTAAACTTGTTGAATACTTCATCTTTGTTCTTCATGAAGTAAACCCTTGTCTTCCTAGAAAAATAATTAATAAAAGAATCATAATATGCATACCTGCTTAGAGAGTTTGATGGCATAGGACCGCATACATCGGAGTGGATGATTTCCAAGATTCCTTTTTCTTTTCTTTCGCTGCTTGGAAATGTCTTCTTTGTATTCTTTCCTTTTGCACATCCTTTGCATACCCCATCATGTTTTGCTTGGATTTTTGGAAGACCTTCAATATCTTTGCTTGCAATAGGTAGTGCTCTGTAATGCACATGTGCAAGCCTTCTATGCCAAAGTTCACTTGGCTCTACTATGTCATGGACCAAGGCTTGTTCTGGATGGCCCTTCAATTTGTACAATCCTCCTTCTTGTTCTCCAATTATTACTGCATCATTGATAGTATTTCCTTTTGGACACATGATGACTTGACCATATATGAATGCAAACTGTATTCATTTTTCATCTAATGCTGATATGGAAAGGAGGTTCTTCTTGAGTCCTGGTACAAACAATACTTCTTTCATTGTTAGATATTTTCCAGAGTCTAGTTTATAGGAAGATTCTCCAATACCTTTTATTGGATATTGGTAGTCATCTCCTAGCTTCACTTTGTGAGATGATTCATGTTTTGACAGCTTCATAAAGGATTCCTTGAATCCAGTCATATGTTTGGAGGCCCCACTATCTATTATCCAATCATCACTCCCATGAGTAATGTTGCCTGTGAGAGCGGAGATCAGAACATACTCATCCTCGCTTGAAGAATAGTCACTTTCATATCTGGATCTCTTCCTGGATGGTTCATCATCCTCTGCAGCATGAGCATGATGTCTTCTTTTTTTTCTCTTCTTTGTTGGCTTTGGTTTCTTAGGACAATTCCTTGCATAATGTCATGCTTCATCACATGTATAACATATGATCCTAGATAAATCTCTTCTATTGTTATCTTTGTGAGAGTCCTTACCTCTGAATTGATGAGTTTTCTTTCTTGTTGAATTGGAGTGAGTCTTGGAGTGTACCGTGAGAGCTTGATCTTCACTTCCCATCTTCTCTTCTCGAGCTGTTATCTGAGCTTCTTCTTGAGAGCATTCTTCCCATAGTCTGCTGAACTTGACTAACTTCTTTCTTGCACATATTCCTTGGATGAAAGAATCCCATGACCTAAGGAGGCCATTCAAAGTAGTCATCACAATCTCTGCATTTTCCACTTCTTCATCAACAACTTCTAATTGTTCCTTGATCTAGGAAACCCTTGTGAAGTAAGAATGGATTGTTTCTGCATTCTGAATCTTCACATTCTTTAGTTGGTTTCTCAGGGTCATCTTCCGATTTATGTTCTTCCCTTCAAACAACTTGGTTAGGGCATCAAACATAGATTTAGGTGTCTTGAGAGAGGACACCTGTGGGATAAGGTGATCCTTGATAGAATTAGAAATGATCCTCTTTTCCATAACCATCTTATTCTTATGTAAGTATTTTGCCTCATCTCCCTCTAGAACTGGAACTTCCTTATGGATGTAGGAGTCTAATTCATTCTCTTCCAGGACCAGGGAGATCCTATACTTCCATGCTCGGAAGTTATCAGCCCCCTCAAGCTTTTCATCAAGATTGGTATGATGAGACATCTTATCTGAGAACCTCAAATGGAAATACAAAATATTTTAGATCTTACCAGGTTCAAGATGTTGGATCTGAAACTTGAGCTGAAATCCTGTAGAGCTGGTTCAAGAGCAAATTAGGGTTTTGCTTTTCCGGAGTTTTGTCCTTCCAAATTCCTTGAAATTTGTCCCTAACTTCGATTTTGGGGAGGAGATCAATCCAAGCCTAGGCTCACTGAAAAATTCCTCTTCCATGAAAATCCCTAATTTCCGACAGTAGTGACAGGTCCAAAACTGAAAAATCTCAGAATTGGATTCTGCTTCGATAGAAAGATTCACCCTAAGGAGGAGAGTTGTTCCACCTTACTTTCGCTGAAAATATGTGAAGGAAGATCCATAAATTAGGAATCCCTAGTTCTCGCAGCTGCATAGTGTCTTCTTCTCAGATTAGCTTTGATACCATGTTAGTTTTTCAACATTAAGCTAGCATTATGTTAGGATCTTTACTAAGAGAATAACAAGTACATCAATCAAACACAAGAGACAATGAAAACAATGCCTTTGATTGGGGAAACCATAAATGGAGAAAACCCCACAACTTCCTCAGAGATAGAATCAACACAAGATGTAAAAACCCAAAACAGTAAGATGCACTCCCGACAACAGTAATATTCTTCTTGTCTAGCCCCAGTGTCTTCTCCTTCCTCAACTATGCAGTACACTTGAGTGTGTGAGTGATGTGTACTAAATAGAGACCCCAGCTCTCTATTTATACTAATCCCGACATGACTAAAACCCTACTAGGGATGACCTCTACTTGGAGATTCTAATAACCCTAGTGCCCCAGAACTGCGGGGACTTTAACCCTTAGACAATCGAAGGGTTACCAACTATGACTTGATATGACTTGTTTACATTATTGATCCTCCTGATTAGAGCATTGGGGCATGACAACATGACTAAATTACATAATAGATACATCCTGGAATAAACAATGGGTTACAATACATGAAATACATAGATGAATACATTCCAAAGTTACAAATACATCAACATCAAGATCGAGGTTGCCTCTAAGGGTAAGTGATGTATTAGTGAGCCTTTCTGACATGGTTGCAGGATGTGTTCCTCCCATGGTCAGATGTAAGTGCAGAGCCCTTTTGATATGGTTGCAAGATGTGTTCCTCCCATTGTCAGATGTAAGTGCAAATCCTTTTCTAACATGGTTAGAGGATGTGTTCCTCCCAAGGTCATATGTAAGTGTAGAGCCTTTCTGACATGGTTGTGGGATGTGTTCCTCCCATGGTCAGATGCAAGTGCAGAGCCTTTCTGACATGGTTGCGGGATGTGTTCCTCCCATGGTAAGATGTAAGTGCAGAGCCTTTTTGACATGGATTGGATGTGTTCCTCCCATGGTCATATGTAAGTGTAGAGACTTTCTGACATGGTTGCGGGATGTGTTCCTCCCATGGTCAGATGTAAGTGTAGATCCTTTCTGACATGACTGTGGGATGTGTTCCTCCCATGGTCAGATTTAAGTGTAGAGCCTTCTGACATGGTTGCGGGATTTGTTCCTCCCATGGTCATATGTAAGTGTAGATCCTTTCTGACATTGTTGCGGGATGTGATCCTCCCATGGTCATATGTAAGTGCAGAGCCTTTATGACATGGTTGTGGGATGTGTTCCTCCCATGGTTAGATGTAAGTGCAGCGCCTTTCTGGCATGGTTTTGGGATGTGATTCTCCCATGGTTAGATGTAAGTGCATATATTTTTTGGCATGGTTGCAGGATGTGTTCCTCCCATGGTTAGATATAAGTGTTGAATAAGATGAATACCTGCATAAAGTCTAGGCCTACAACCATCATGAAAAAGGGTTGGGTCTGTATAACTTCCTATGATGAGTAGAATTGAGAGATAGAACCATTTTCTTGAGATAGAGGGAGCAGTGATGATGATGATCAATTTTGATCATGATCTAGCTTTTATGATGATCCAAATTTGATGATGATCTTGTGATGAAGACTTGTGCTGATGAACTATGTCAAGAGAATACCTTCCAAGTTAAGAGGGAGTGTTTACGTATTTGTAACTTCAGAATGTATTCACTTGTATATCTTATATTGTATTTAATTGTACCCTGATGTTCCTATCAATAGAATCATTAATATAATAAATTCATGTAAATTCATAGACGTTAACCCTCCTTTGTAAGTCGGGGCAATAGTCCCATAGTTGAGGGGTACTAGAGTTATTACACTCTCCTAGTGAGTCGGCCCTAGTAAGTAATTGTCAAGTGGAAAACTAGTATAAATAGAGAGTTAGAATCTCTATTTGACACACATACTCACTCAATTTTAGTGTATGTGTCACATACCCCAATTTTGTAAAATAATGTTAATTGTTTAAATTAGATTTCCTAAGACATTATGTTAAAATTAATGCTAAGTAGGACCTAATGACTCAGCAGAGTCAAAAGAAGTGGAATGTAATTATGAATATTTTATTATTAATAAATAAAAAGTGGAGACAACAGCATGGGAGAGATGTTAATAAGAGTGTTACTGGTGAAACTAGTAGAAGGTACTAGGTGGAGATCAAAAGACAAGTGGCAGCATCCTCAAACACTTCCTATGTTGCAGGTGGCAACTTCCCTACATTTGGGGTCATGATCCCCCAAGAAAGTGGGATCAGAGCAGGTGGCTCAATAAATGACAACTAACCCAAAAAGACCTAGGAAATATTTTAAAAGTACCCAATGAATAGAGTTGAGGTTGCTCAGAAATTTTCCAGGAGAAGAATCATTCAGGAGGAATGCACTTCAAGGAATTCATTGGGGAAAAGGGAAAAACTGTAAGAAAGGTGTTTTGAGAGAAAATATGCAGTAACTTGGTCTAATACAGCTTGCTAGCTGAGAGAACTTACTGATAAGTTCAGGAATTGTATTGAGTTTGAAGACTGGTACTTGATTGTGGTTGCACCTAGTTCCATCCAGGGAGACCAGAGCAAGCTCGGGGGTCCTGAGGAGTCACTGTTTGAACGCTCTCCAGGATTTGGTAGGGAGGAACGGCCTCCCATTGCTATTGTCATCCAAGCTCTCAGATCAGGTTCTGTTATTATTTAAATTTTTGTGTTATTATCTGTGTATGATTGAATGATGCATTTGCAGTTTATGATGTAGAAATTTAGAGGATAGGATAACTCAGTATGTTTAGTAATGAAATTATGTTTAATATGAATCAAACCCCTACCTGTGTATTTCCCCATCTGGAGTGATCCAGACCGTACTCCAGCACAGGTGGTGAAATTATGTAAATACAGATAGTATGATGAAAATGTAAAATAAGATGTTAGTTGAATTGTAGAATATTTCCTTTTATTTTGTTGTCAGAAGAAATATATTTTATACCAGGAGTAGTGTTAAAACCTGAACTGAGATTGTCAGTTTATTAGAAACAGAGAAATAAGCTATATTATTTACTGATAGTAGTATGTGTAGGTAGATAAAACAGTTTTTGATACAGTATTTACCTGCAGTAATATTATTGCTTATTTGAATTCAAGAAAAGGGAATAATAGTTAAAAACTAGAGTAGGGTTAAGCTGAATAAAAATGCTTTACAACTTTACAGCTTACTTCTTTCTAGTTTAGGCTAATTAATTATTACATGTATAATAGTCAAATTGAAAGAAAGAATAACTAGAATCTTTATTTACTTCTACAAATAATTTAGTTGGTATCAGAATTTACCTAAGCACAGTAATATAAGTTATTCATTCATTCTGTTCAATCTAGCTAAGCATAAACAAAAAAATCTACGACTACCAACCTATACTTCTAAGATGTTAACAGAGTAGAATATAGTTAGTTCTTATTCTTTTATTTTATAAATATTAACATTGTAACATAAGCAAGATAATATAAAATATAGAGAATACTTTTATAATTTATTTAGTACAGTAAGTATAAGAACACATTAATAAAATGTTATCTTATTCTAAGATTATAAATAAAGAAAGAATAAGCTAATAAATATATAATTATAAGAACAATATTATTATATAAATAAGTAATGTTCTTATCACATTTAGTAAACAGTAAACAGAATATAATTTTTGCACTCAAAAACTATATTTGACAGATACATAAATACTTCATTAAAACATAAAGACCTTCTGTTCTGAAGGTTAAAAATTATTTAAGAACCTTTACAGATTCTTTTATAAGGAAGTAATCTAACATAATAATCATGTACATAAAACCCTAGAAATTGAAAATTAAATAATATGACAGGGTAAAAACTCATTAGCATTTACGAGCAAGAAATAACCAACAGAGATTGTAAAATGCTCGATTTACCAAGTTAACCAAACAATATGCAACTTAAGCAATAACCCAATAAATTACAGAAGTACAATTATATGTAAAAGATGTTCTTTTCTCTAAAGTAACAGTATATACTTATTATACATTTCCGAGTTAGGTTCGAACCCTACTAGCAGTAAAATATACAACAGCATTAACAACTGAAGAGTCTAACTTAGTAATTTTACTCATAGTCGTAATCAAAATACACAGAGTGAAGCTTTACAGCTTGTACATTATTATATATATTTACACAGTAATCAAAATAAAAACAAAAATTACAGTCTCAACCTCAGCCGGAGGTCCCATATTTAAACGAAGGGTTTAACCTCTTAAACAACAGTGAAAGGGTCAATTTAATTGGACCAAGAAGACCGCAAGGGCTACAGGGCACGAAGACCAACCCACAAATGTCCCAAAGGGACCAAATAAGGAGGAACAACCATAGTCAAACCAGGGCTTACCGTTCAATAGCAAGTCGCCACGGTCTCGCACCAGCCTCGCAGTTGGAGACAAGCCACCACCTGCAAACAAAGAAGCACGATAGTGTTAAAACCAGTGAACAAAATAATATTTGTTTATTAATTTAAAAACTGCGAAGCGTAACAGGAGGGTAGATAATGTTTTTTACCTAAAACCTTATGAAATCATGACCTCCCACAACCAGAAGGGCAACCACCAGGATGAGGAGAAGGAAACCCTTCATTACTGCAAAAGGTAAAAGGAGTTCACTAACAGAGTTAACAGCCACATCGACTGAGTGCAAGAGAAGTAAGCCAAGCAAGAAAGCATTGGAGCTGTCACTGTTTCAACCAAAGAAACCACCCAGTGACGAGACCCCAGTGCCAAACCAGAACTTAAAAGGGGGAGTCACAATGCTCACTAGTGAGCCACAGAAAAAAAAGATACTTGAAAAATAAATATTTCTCTGAAAGGAGCAAGCCACGAGGAGCATGAAATCCTGGATAAAGAACCATTAACCCTTACCTGTTAGAATAATCAACCCATAGTATTTACCCACTTAGACATTATTTCATTTATTTTGTCTTATTTGCCTAGTCCATGAGTCCCACCATGTGCAAGTTGTCAATTGCCTATCCATAGAGGTCAAACTTGCCATTATTGACTCATGGAGTTCTTGGGAAATCCTTGGGAATCAAATTTTCTTTATTCCTGGCCTTGTAGGCGCCCTTCTGATTTTTCTGCTTTATTGCCTGCTTTTTCAGTGTTTTAAGGCACATAGGAAAGCAAGACTAGGTGAGGTGAATCAGCTTTGTTGCCTCTTCCTCCTCCACTCTTTCCTCCATGGAAAAGCATGTATGATCTGCCATTTGACCACTCTTTAGCTTGCCCATGTGCCTTTGCTAATTCGTGGGGTCCTTGATAGATTTGGGATCAGCTTTTTACACCTATGGGGGATTTGCCTATTTTGGGTAAGCCTGCTTTATGCTAGATTTGGATGCTTCCTTATGCATTCGATTTGCTCATGTATTCTATATATTCAGAAGCCTATGATATTACAGGGTTGGCTATTGTACACTCAGTTAATATAATTTTGTGTTACAGCTCCATATTCAGTCTCCATTGTTGATAATTTGCATGATCAATTGTTAATTGATGTGAGTGAAATTAATCTACTGTAGGCCTGAATTTATACATGGTATCAGAGCCATTA
>LPNX010525710.1:634939-648995 GCA_001517045.1 Pseudotsuga menziesii | reverse complement strand
TTGTCTTATTTGCCTAGTCCATGAGTCCCACCATGTGCAAGTTGTCAATTGCCTATCCATAGAGGTAAAACTTGCCATTATTGACTCATGGAGCGCTTGGGAAAGCATTGGGAATCAAATCTGATTTATTCCTGGCCTCCTAGGTGCCCTTTTGCTTTTTCTGCTTTATTGCCTGCTTTTTCAGTGTTTTAAGGCACATAGGAAAGCAAGACTAGGTGAGGTGAATCAGCTTTGTTGCCTCTTCCTCCTCCACTCTTTCCTCCATGCAAAAGCATGTATGAGATGCCATTTGACCACTCTTTAGCTTTCCCATGCGCCCTTGCTAATTCGTGGGGTCCTTGATAGATTTGGGATCAGCTTTTTACACCTATGGGGGATTTGCCTATTTTGCGTAAGCCTGCTTTATGCTAGATTTGGATGCTTCCTTATGCATTCGATTTGCTCATGTATTCTATATATTCAGCAGCCTATGATATTACAGGGTTGGCTATTGTACACTCATTTAATATAATTTTGTGTTACAGCTCCATATTCAGTCTCCATTGTTGATAATTTGCATGATAAATTGTTAATTACTGTGAGTGAAATTAATCTACTGCAGGCCTGAATTTCTACATTACCCAAGCATCCAACAGCTTCGAAACAAGTTTCCTTATTAAGGATTCGGGACAAGTTTTCAGGGAAGAACAACAGATAGGAAGACTAACAGCAGCAAGATGCAAGTGATAGTGCAGTGGAGAATATTTCAGCAGAGCGACAGGAGCCCGAAGGTGATGGAGAGAATGACGAGCTAGGGTTTACTGCTGTCCTTTTTAACTGTGAAATGCATGGATACAATGATGTCACGTTACCAATTAAATAATTTGCGTACCGTGGGTTTGAGTGTATAGTTCCAGCGAACGTTCTACTGAGAGAATGATTTCCAATCATTCAGCAAATCGAAAGTTCCACCTTAACCCTTGTTTTCTATTATCAACCTATTATACACGTTGCATGGAGACAAGAAATTATTAATTTCTCAAACTATCTTTTATCAATCATCCAAATCATGGAGAACTTTGTGATCCATCACTTTACAACTTTGTAAATTATTCAATCAACGTTTATAATTCTTGGATCAAGGTTAAACTTTGTGTTCATGATGGAGAGGTGGAACCATTTTTTGTTATGTTTTGCAAAATAAACTATTAACAACTATCTTGGTAATGTTAAGGGTTATGCCACTAATAAATTAATAAAAGATCCTTTAAAACAAAGAGTTATACCCTAAAGCTAATCTTAGGCAGGGTCAATAATATTACCATTATAAGACTAACACGTTATTCATTCCTTCAAATGGTTATAAGTGCATCAAAGTTTATTTCTTGAATTGTTTGAATAAAGAAATAGTGAAATTTCTGATAATAAGATGCCCATCTTGCTAGGATTATTCTAGCTACACATCGGTGTAAATTACATGTCTATAAACTTTTGAGTTGCATGCAAAAGAAGTTAAACATTATAGTATTCTTCAGGTTAAACTTTAGATGACCTTAGATGAACTAATAACCATAAATGGATTATAATAATCCGCATAAGTTGTGTGTAGAAGAATTCAGTGCTCTCATACTAACTTAGTCTATTAGATAGCAATTTATATCAAGGAGATAATCCAGTGAAACTGTAAAAGCTTTGGAAATTAGAGCGAATGTTTAAAGACTTTTTAAGTGTTGCACATTACTTTCACATTCCCTGGAGTAGTTATTTCTAATCTAACTTACATGGTTTAGATTTTTAATTTAAGATAGATTCTTAATGTAACTTTTTTGCCATCTTTTTAACCTGTTTGCAAAGAAAGATTCAAGACACTTTTACACTTGAGGACTAGGGTGGACATCAAAAAATTCAAATGCAATAAGAACTGTAAATTACGTCTGCTAGGAAGAAAGCAGTTGTCCCCATTACAGTTAGAATTTAAATCTCTTTTCCATAGCATCTTTAAAAGAAGACAGATTAATGATTTTACCTCGATAAGTTCTGGAAATTGTAATAGCATTTATAATCTTTTACTAAACTATTATTGTGCGACGAACTTATATTTGAATGCTTTAGAATTTTGAGAAACAGCACCCGAACTTCTTACCTGCAAATCTGTAAGAGCAGGAAAACTTTTCTGCGTTAGCTCGAAAGCTGAGTAAGCCCAGATTTTTCATGACAGATCCACCTCATGGTCGCAAAGAAAGATAAGTCAGTAAACTGAAAAAGAAATTGTTTTATAAGATAAACCTAATGCAATAGGTAAATCAGATAATGAATTCAGTAACCCGCAACTAACTAAACATTTAGTTGACTGCATTTTGATATTTAGTTGTATTTAAAAACTTTAAATTTTTCAAAAAATTTGGGGTTTTGACATGTGGTATCAGAGCATAAGGTTCAAACACTAGGTCTTGATGCAGCCCAACTAGCTTCCATAGAACAGTAAAGTAAAATAATATACTAACATATATTCTGTTTTATGTAAAGAACATAAAATTTCTTTTTTCTGAAGTTTAACAGGCAGATATGGAGAAGCTGGGAAAGTATGCTCAGGAGGAGTCTCCAGACACAGAAACAAGACAAATGCCCAGAGAACCTTTGTTAGAAGAGGTAACTTCCAACTCTTCAGAGTTGTTGCAGACTGTAAAAGATTTGAAGATAGAAATGGAATCAGTCAAGAGGGAGAATGAGAGGATTTTGAAGGCTCAGGAAGAGTTGAACCAAATTTTAATAGAAAAGTTCCAAACTGAAGGAAGGAGTAGAAGATCAAAATCTGAGGATGTTGGTCATCAAAGAAGATCTAAAAAGATGAAGCTGGCGAAAATTGAAAGTAGTTCATCATCTGAAGGGTTCAGTGAACGACAAAGTTACCATACTACTAGTGACAGTAGTGAGGCTGAGTTGTATGACAAAAAGAAGAAATACAGACCATATGAGGAAATTTCAGGGGAGTTTAAAAAGATAAAGCCCCCAACTTTTAATGGAGAGACCGAAAAAGGGGAGGAAGCAGAGTCTTGGCTATCCGGGATGAGGAACTATTTTCATATATACAATTATTCTAATCAGCTAAAGGCAAGGATGGAAATATATACCCTCTTCGGAAAAGCTGATATATGGTGGCAAGATATGAAGAGAGTCAAGGGTATTAGAGAAAAAGAAGTTAATTGGAGTACCTTTAAAAGGTATTTCAAGAAGAATTTTTTGTCCGAACAATATTACGAAGAAAGAGAAAAAGAGTTTTACGAATTGAAGTTAGGTTCAATGACTATGAAGGATTTGAATAGTAAATTCTTAAGCTTACTGAGGTATGTACCTTACCTAGTAGACGAGAAACCTAAAGTACAGTGATTTCTCAGCTGTCTACTGTATCATATCAAGGACAGAATTGAGTATGATAACCCGAAGACTCTGGAGGAAGCCATGAGGAAGGCCAATTTCTGTTTTGAGCAGAACAGGAAGAAAGAAGGCTTAGCCAACTGGAAGGCTAAGAAAAACAACAATCAGCCTAAGTTTAAGAAGAAGGAATTTGTACCCTAGAGGAATTTCAAGAATAATAAGAATAAAAATTATTCTAACAATAAGAATTCCCAGGGAAATAGAAATGGTACTTCCAATAATTCAATAATTTTAAGGGCAAGGAAGCTGCAAATAACCATGGGAATTTTGCCAAGAGTTTTGAACCTAAGGAGCATGTTAAGTGTTGGGAATGTAACGGCCCGCACTATGCCTCGGCTATCCAAACCGGAAAAAGTCAGTCAGCAATATTCATACTGTGCAAGAGGAAATGACTATTGGAGAACTAGCAAGGACTATGCCTAGAATAAATGTAGCTTTGGAGAACCGCCAAGTTGACTATCAGACTTCCATGGTGGAAGTGGAAGGTATGATTAATCAAACCCGTGTAACCATTTTAATCAGTCTAGGAGCTAGTATTAGTTACATTGCACCTTAGATAGTGGAAAAATGTAAGTTGTCTGTCGATAAGTTTGATAATTCTTGGTTAGTTCAATTAGCCACTGAGGCAAAAAGAAAAGTAACCTATTTTGTGAAAGAATGTGCTTTACTTATGGATGAATTTAAAACTACAGTTAAGCTTAATGTTTTGCCACTTGGCTCATATGATTTACTGATTGGCATGGATTGGTTAGAACAGCATAAGGTAGTTCTAAATTGTTACGATAAAACGTTCACGTGTTTAAATAGTGATGAACAAGCAGTAAAGGTTAAGGGTATTCCTAGAAAGACTATAATCAAACAAATTTCTGCTTTACAACTTAAAAGAGCTGTTAGAAAAGGATGTAAAGCCTATGCTGTAACTATTACAGATCAGGCAAGTAAATATGAAACAGATAAGTTAAAAATAGAAGATATTCCTATTCTAAAAGAATATACTAACGTATTCCCAGAAGAAATTCTAGTATTACCTCCAAGGAGGGAATTGTATTTTACTATTGAGCTGGTACCAGGTGCAGTACCGAGCTCAAAAGCTCCCTATCGATTGAACATTTTAGAACTTAATGAGTTAAAATCGCAACTAAAAGAGTTAATAGATAAGAAGTACATTCGACCTAGTGTGTCTCCTTGGGGAGCAGCGGTCATCTTTGTTAAAGAGAAAGACGGAACCATGTGATTATGCTTAGACTACCGTTAGCTAAACAAGATGACTATTAAAAATAGATATACGTTGCCTCGCATAGATGATCTGTTTGATCAACTACGTGGATCCATGGTGTTCTCAAAGATAGACTTGAGGTCAGGATATCATCAAGTGAGAATTAAGGATGAAGATATCTTCAAGACAACCTTTAGAACAAGGTATGGACACTACGAGTTTGTCGTAATTCCATTCGGGCTTACCAACGCCCTAGCTGTCTTTATGTGCTTAATGAATAATATAATGCATAAATACTTAGATAAATTTGTTGTCATGTTTATCGAAGACATCTTAATTTACTCTAAAACGGAAGAAGAACATAAAGAACACCTAAAGATAGTTTTACAAGAGTTGTGAGAACAACAACTCTTCGCGAAGTTTAGCAAGTGTGACTTCTTTAAGGATGAAATCCAGTACTTAGGTCACGTAGTGACTAAGGAAGGGATTTCAGTTGATCCTGAAAATATTCGGGCAATCGAAGATTGGCCGGTTCCAAAAGATGTAACGGATGTTAGGTCGTTCATGGGAATTACCGGTTATTACCGGAGATTCATTGAAGACTTTTCAAAATTAGCAAATCCGATCACTTCCTTACAAAAGAAAGGCAAGAAATTTGATTGGAACTCAAAGTGTGAAGAAAGTTTTAAGAAATTAAAAACCTTATTGACAAGTGCACCTATTCTAAGAATATCAGATCCTAATAAGGACTTCGTAGTATGCACTGATGCCTGTAATGATGGCTTAGGAGGTGTTCTAAATCAAGACGGGCATGTCATTGCCTATGAGTCTAGGAAGTTAAAAATTCACGAAAATAATTATGCAACTTATGATCTAGAACTTGTGGCTGTTATACACGCCTTAAAAATGTGGTGACATCATTTAATAGGCAGAAAATTTATTCTAATGATTGATAATAAAGGACTGAAATATCTTTTAGATCAGCCTAACTTAAACGTAAGACAAGCAAGGTGGTTAGCCTTCTTGAGTGAATATGATTTTCAAATCCAGCACATAAAGGGTAAGGAAAATAAGGTGGCTGATGCATTGAGCAAAAATGCAAAGCTGAACTTTACAGCAGCAATCAGCACTTATGCTTCTGATTTAAATGAATAGCTTAAAGAAGGGGTAAAACAAGATGAAAATTATCAGAAATTGCAAATTACAGCTAAGGAAGAACCTACAGAAAGCTTAATAAAAGGTTATAGTTTAAATGAAAATGGATTTTTATTATTTAAAGATAAACTGTATGTGCCTAATGTGCCCAAGGTTAAGTTGTTAATTCTGGACGAAGTCCGTAAAACACCTTACTCGGGACATCCAGGTTACCAAAAGACTGTAACCATGCTAAGAAAAGAATATTTTTGGCCTAATATGAAATCTGAGGTAGCTGAATACATTGCTAGATGTTTGGACTGTCAACAAGTGAAAACTGAACACCAACATCCAACTGGTTTGTTACAACCTTTACCTATTCCTAGCTGGAAATGGGAAGTGATTAGCTTAGATTTTATTACTGGATTGCCCAGAAATCAGAATCAAAATGACTCTATTATGGTGGTGGTTAACAAGTTAAGCAAAGAAGCACATTTCATTCCTGTCAAAACTACTTACAAGGATACCAATATAGCTGATATATTCTTAAAGCATATTTTTCGGTTACACGGAGTACCGAAAGTTATAATTTCAGACAAGGATCCTAAATTCACAGGAAATTTTTGGAAGTCCTTGTTTAAGGGATTAAATACAACATTGAATTTCAGTACCTCCTTCCATCCTCAAACAGATGGACATACTGAAAGAGTGAATCAAGTGCTGGAGGATTTATTAAGGATGTATGTTAAAGATTAGCTCGGTAAGTGGGAAGACTACTTACATCTAGCAGAGTTTTCTTATAATAATAACTATGAGTCATCAGCTAAGTTTAGTCCATTTGAAATTTTGTATGGACGTAAATGCAACACTCATATCTCTTGGAATAATCTAGTAGATAGATTAGTGTTAGGACCAGAATTTTTGAAGGAAATGGAGGTAATTGTGAAACAAGTGCAGGAAAATTTGAAGGTGGCACAGGATCGGAAAAAGAGCTAAGCAGAATTGAAAATAACTCCCAAGGAGTTCCAGGTAGGTGAGCATGTATTTATAAAGGTAAGGCCAAAGAAAAGCTCTCTAAGAATGGGGAGTTGTGCAAAGCTAGCACCACGATACTGTTGTCCATTCGAAATTTTATCTAGAATAGGTCAAGTTGCATACTAGCTGGCATTACCACCTAACTTGAAAGTACATAATGTTTTTCATATCTCTGTTTTGAAAAAGTATGTTCATGATGCTACTCATGTGGTTGATTGGAATGTTGTACAGGTGGAACTAGAAGGAGAAATTCTGGTGGAACCGGACTGTATCCAAGGGGAGGAGGGAAATTACTCTGCGGAACCGCACCATTGGACACGTGAAGGTGCAATGGAAGCACCTTAGTCCTAAAGAGGCCACCTGGGAACTGGAAAGTAAGATGCGGGAAGCATACCTGAATCTGTTCCAGGAGATTGCAGAGGATGAAGAATAAGTAACATCGAGGACGATGTTACATTTTAAGGGGGTGTGTATGTCACATACCCCAATTTTGTAAAATAATGTTAATTGTTTAAATTATATTTCCTAAGACATTATGTTAAAATTAATCCTAATTAGGAACTGATGACTCAGCAGATTCAAAAGAAGTGGAATGTAATTCTGAATATTTTATTATTAATAAATAAAAAGTGGAGACAACAGCATGGGAGAGCTGTTAATAAGAGTGTTACTGGTCAAACTGGTGGAAGGAACTAGGTGGAGATCAAAAGACAAGAGGAAGCATCCTCAAACACTTCCTATGTTGCAGGTGGAAACCTCCCTACATTTAGGGTTATGATCCCCCAAGAAAGTGGGATCAGAGCAGGTGGCTCAATAAATGACAACTAACCCAAAGAGACCTAGGAAATATTTTAAAAGTACCCAATGAGTAGAGCGAAGGTTGCTCAGATATTTTCCAGGAGAAGAATCATTCAGGAGGAATGCAATTCAAGGAATTCATTGGGGAAAAGGGAAAAATTGTAAGGAAGGTGTTTTGAGAGAAAATATGCAGTAACTTGGTCTAATACAGCTTGCTAGCTGAGAGAAATTACTGATAAGTTCAGGATTTGTATTGAGTATGAAGACTGGTACTTGATTGTTGCTGCACCTAGTTCCAGCCAGGGAGACCAGAGCAAGCTCGGGGGTCCTGAGGAGTCATTGTTTGAATGCTCTCCAGGAGTTGGTAGGGAGGAACGGCCTCCCATTGCTGTTGTGTTCCAAGCTCTCAGATCAGGTTCTGTTATTATTTAAATTTCTGTGTTATTATCTGTGTATGATTGAATGATGCATTTGCAGTTTATGATGTAGAAATTTAGAGGATAGGATAACTCAGTATGTTTAGCAATGAAATTATGTTTAATATGAATCAAACCCCTACCTGTGTATTTCCCCATCTGGAGTGATCCAGACCGTACTCCAGCATAGGTGGTGAAATTATGTAAATAAAGATAGTATGATGAAAATGTAAAATAAGATGTTAGTTGAATTGTAGAATATTTCCTTTTATTTTGTTGTCAGAAGAAATATCTTTTATACTAGGAGTAGTGTTAAAACCTGAACTGAGACTGTCAGTTTATTAGAAACAGAGAAAGAAGCTATATTATTTACTGATAGTAGTATGTGTAGGTAGATAAAACAGTTTTTGATACAGTATTTACCTGCAGTAATATTATTGCTTATTTGAATTCAAGAAAAAGGAATAATAGTTAAAAACTAGAGTAGGGTTAAGCTGAATAAAAATGCTTTACAACTTTATAGCTTACTTCTTTCCAGTTTAGGCTAATTAATTATTACATGTATAATAGTCAAATTGAAAGAAAGAATAACTAGAATCTTGATTTACTTCTACAAATAATTTAGTTGATATCAGAATTTACCTAAGGACAGTAATATAAGTTATTCATTCATTCTGTTCAATCTAGCTAAGCATAAACAAAAAAATCTACGACTACCAACCTATACTTTTAAGATGTTAATAGAGCAGAATATAGTTAGTTCTTATTCTTTTATTTTATAAATATTAACATTGTAACATAAGCTGGATAATATAAAATACAGAGAATACTTTTATAATTTATTTAGTATAGTAAGTATAAGAACAAATTAATAAAATGTTATCTTATTCTAAGATTATAAATAAACAAAGAATAAGCTAATAAATATATAATTATAAGAACAGTATTATTATATAAATAAGTAATTTTCTTATCACATTTAGTAAATAGTAAACAAAATATAATTTCTGTACTCAAAAACTATATTTGACAGATACATAAATACTTCATTAAAACATAAAGACATTATGTTCTGAAGGTTAAAAATTATTTAACAACCTTTACAGATTCTTTTATAAGGAAGTAATCTAATATAATAATCATGTACAGAAAACCCTGGAAATTGAAAATTAAATAATATGACAGGGTAAAAACTCATTAGCATTTACGAGCAAGAAATAACCAACAGAGATTGTAAAATGCTCGATTTACCGAGTTAACCAAACAATATGCAACTTAAGCAATAACCAAATAAATTACAGAAGTACAATTATATGTAAAAGATGTTCTTTAATCTAAAGTAACAATATATACTTATTATACATTTCCGAGTTAGGGTCGAACCCTACTAGCAGTAAAATATACAACAGCATTAACAACTGAAGAGTCTAACTCAGTAATTTTACTCACAGCCATAATCAAAATCCACAAAATGAAGCTTTACAGCTTGTACATTATTATATATATTTACATAGTAATCAAAATAAATAAATAAATTACAGTCTCGGCCTCAGCCGGAGGTCCCATATTTAAACATCTTAAACAACAGCGAAAGGGTCAATTTAATTGGACCAAGAAGACCGCAAGGGTTACAAGCCATGAAGACCAACCCATGATTGTCCCAAAGGGACCAAAGAAGGAGGAACGACCATGGTCAAACCAGGGATTACCGTTAAATAGCAAGTCGCCATGGTCTCGCACCAACCTCACAATTGGAGACAAGCCACCATCTGCAAAAAAATAAGCACGATAGTGTTAAAACTAGTGAACAAAATAATATTTGTTTATTAATTTAAAAACTGTGAAGCGTAACAATAGGGTAGATAATGTTTCTTACCTAAAACCTTACAGAAGCATGACCTCCCACAACCAGAAGGGCAACCACCAGCACGAGGAGAAGGAAACCCTTCATTACTGCAAAAGGTAAAAAAAGTTCACTAACAGAGTTAACATCCACATCGACTAAGTGCAAGAGCAGTAAGCCAAGCAAGAAATCGTTGGAGCTATCACTGTTTCAACCAAAGAAACCACCCAGCGATGAGACCCCAGTGCCAAACCAGAACTTAAAAGGGGGAGTCACAACACTCACTAGTGAGCCGCAGAAAAAAAAGATAATTGCAAAATAAATATTTCTCTGAAAGGAGCAAGCCACGAGGAGCATGAAACCCTCTATAAAGAACCATTAATCATTACCCAAGCATCCAACAGCTTCGAAACAACTTTCCTTATTAAGGATTCAGGGCAAGTTTTCAGGGAAGAACAGCAGACAAGAAGACTAACAGCAGCAAGATGCAAGCGATAGTGCAGTGATGAATATTTCAGCAGAGCGATAGGAGCCCGAAGGTGATGGAGAGAATGAAGAGCTAGTGTTTACTGCTGTCCTTTTTTACTGTGAAATGCATGGATACAATGATGCCAAGTTACCAGTTAAATAATTTGCGTACTGTGGGTTTGAGTGTATAGTTCCAACGAACGTTCCACCGAGAGAATGATTTCCAATCATTCAACAAATCGAAAGTTCCACCTTAACCCTTGTTTTCCATTATCAACCTATTATACACGTTGCATGGAGACAAGAAATTATTAATTGCTCAAACTATGTTTTATCAATCATCCAAATCATGGAGAACTTTGCGATCCATCACTTTACAACTTTGTAAATTATTCAATCAACGTTTATAATTCTTGGATCAAGGTTAAACTTTGTGTTCACGATGGAGAGGTGGAACCACTTTTTGTTATGTTTTGCAAAATAAACTATTAACAACTATCTTGGTAATGTTAAGGTTTATGCCACTAATAAATTAATAAAAAATCCTTTAAAACAAAGAGTTATACCCTAAAGCTAATCTTAGGAAGGGTCAATAATATTACCATTATAAGACTAACACGTTATTCATTCCTTAAAATGGTTATAAGTGCATCAAAGGTTATTTCTTGAATTGTTTGAATAAAGAAATAGTGAAATTTCTGATAATAAGATGCCCATCTTGCTAGGATTATTCTAGCTACACATCGGTGTAAATTACATTTCTATAAACTTTTGAGTTGCATGAAAAAGAAGTTAAACATTATAGTATCCTTCAGGTTAAACTTTAGATGACCTTAGATTAACTAATAACCATAACTGGATTATAATAATCCGCATAAGTTGTGTGTAGAAGAATTCAGTTCTCTCATACTAACTTAGTCTATTAGATAGCAATTTATATCAAGGAGATAATCTAGTGAAACTGTAAAAGCTTTGGAAATTAGAGCGAAGGTTTAAATACTTTTTAAGTGTTGCACATTACTTTCACATTCCATGGAGTAATTATTTATAATATAACTTACATGGTTTAGATTTTTAATTTAAGATAGATTCTTAATGTAACTTTTCTGCCATCTTTTTAACCTGTTTGCAAAGAAAGATTCAAGACACTTTTACACTTGATGACTAGGGTGGACATCGAAAAATTCAAATGCAATAAGAACTATAAATTACATCTGCTAGGAAGAAAGCAACTGTCACCATTACAGTTAGAATTGAAATCTCTTTTCCTTAGCATCTTTAAAAGAAGACAGATTAATGATTTTACCTCGATAAGTTCTGGAAATTTTAATAGCATTTATAATCTTTTACTGAACTATTATTGTGCAACGAACTTATATTTGAATGCTTTAGAATTTTGACAAACAACACCCGAACTTCTTACCTGCAAATCTGTAAGAGCAGGAAAACTTTTCTGCGTTAGCTCAAAAGATAAGTAAGCCCAGATTTTTCATGACAGATCCACCTTGTGGTCGAAAAGAAAGATATGTCAGTAAACTGATAAATAAATTGTTTTATAAGATAAACCTAATGCAATAGGTAAATCAGATAATGAATTCAGTAACCCACAACTAACTAAACATTTAGTTGACTGCATTTTGATATTTAGCTGTATTTAAAAATTTTAAATTTTTCGGAAAATTTGGGGTTTTGACAGTATGAGTGAGAGAATAGGAGCTCACAAAAGTGAGAGAGAGAACAACTGTTGGAGATCATCTTTGTGTTTTTGGGTTTTAATTTTTCTATGGGTGCTCATTCTATCTCTGAGGAAGTTGAGGGGTTTTCTCCTTTATGGTTTCCCCGAGGAAAACTATTTCTGTCTCTTATCTCTTGTGATTATTGATGTGCATGTTATTCTCTCAGATAATATCCTAGATCATTTGATTAAATGATAAAAATCTAACAAACAGAACTGCAAAATATTTGATTCCCTAGTTTTCTTCAATTTCTTCTACATAATTTCCTGATCATTTTTCTACTGCATATCTGAAATTACTAATCCTATGTGTCTGAAACATCTCACTGAGTTAGCTTGGTATGTCTTATTTCCAGCCCCACAGGTTAGAGAAAAATTGGTTTCACCAATTGGGACTTATGTGAATTTTCCCAAGGTGATATATTTCAGTATTGTTCAACATAGAGAAATTGTACAAATTTCCATGTGCCATTGTTTCACCTTCATAGTATAAAACATTTACCACATAAATTACAGTCTATTCCCTATCTGAAGCAGCTTACAAAATTTCATTTGGACCTTCCTAGCCTAAGAGATAGAAATTCTCCTCAGGTCACATGTTTAAGGATGAATTATGGGAGGGGATGGAACCTTAAGTTCGAAGAATCATATATCCTATATTATAGCGAATCTGAGGCTGAAACGTTTACATAGGGTACATAAAGCCTTCATATTAGGCCTGTAAAGGTTTCATATCCTGATCCTGTTCCAATATCGAGTAGTAAAGAAAGTCCCAACATTTTTCTTCTAGAGTTTTCAAGCATGAAACCGTAATATTCAATAGATGTAGTTGTAGCAATGTTTTGGATGCACAAATACTCCTTTCAAGGTAGCTCTGATACCATGTTAATTTTCTAATGGTTATAGAACATCCGATAAAATTTAGCATTATAACATCATAACCATATGCAAAAGGATCACCGAAAGATAGACAAGTACAACCACAAAAAATAACACAAATATTTATCCTTGGAAACCCTCATCGGGAAGAAAACCCATCAAAACTTCCTATGTATAAGATGTATCAAAATTACAAGACAAGACACCAGATAAGTGCTTCTTATCCAAACATCTCTCTCTCTCTCTCTCTCTCTCTCTCTCTCTCTCTCTCTCTCTCTCTCTCTCTCCCCCCATTCGGTATACACAAGTGAGTGTGTGTTCAAATGAGGAACACAAATCCTCTATTTATACTCTTTCTGTCACTTGAATTTTAACCTAACAAGTCAGACCCACTTAACTGACTGGGTCAACTTCATCTAGGAAGAATCAAAACAGTATTATATTATATTCATTAGGGTACTATTGACCCGACTTACTATGGAGGATTTACCTCATGACTCTATGATGACCAAATACAATATTAACATCCTGACATAGGAATAATACATATCCCTTGGGGTACATCAGTAAAATACATTTAGGATATCCTTGGAAGCTACAATATTTCAACAAACGTTAATGAAAAACTTTAATAATTGTCATATAATGATCATCAAAATCATTTCTATCATCATATACATGTAATTATCTTTTTAATTCATTCCATTTTCATCACAAAAATGTGCCAAAAATCAATTACTGGCAGTACATCATAACATAGTAAAAATGTCTAATAGATTATTATAATACGAAATGTCTAAGAAAATGGGGCACTACATACATCCTCACTTAGGAAAAATTCTTCCTAAATTTGATATCCAAATTCTCATACATGAGCCACACAATGTTAGATTATAAATCACACAAGCACATTAATCATTGTTCCATCTGACAAGTTGCATTCCAACTTACACTAACCTAGCATTCTCATTTACCAAGAAACCTTAGTTTAAAGTGATAATAAATTATTTAAGGATTCACATTTTCTTCCATGGAAATTGAGTTATACCATCGATGAGGTTATGTCTAGATAAAAGATGAATAATATCATATTATATATTCTATTACATTACAATCAG
>LPNX010525710.1:610337-628007 GCA_001517045.1 Pseudotsuga menziesii | reverse complement strand
CGGGTGAAACCTCAGTCGGGCGGAAGGTTTGGTCAGGGAGCCGCAACGGCGGGTGATGTGAGGCTCGAAAACTTCAGAAAGAGGCCCGATCAGCAGCGTGAAGGATCAAACTCAAAAAATCAACTTTCTTGCTAAGGCAAATATCAACATTCTACGGGTAGTGAACAAACCAAACACGATTCAAATTGAAAATGGACACGGAAATTCAAAAAGCGGGCATTCAACTTCAAACAAAAACAAACAGATACGCTCGAGGGTGCCAATCCTTTGACAATCAATCCAAGCAAACAAAGATGAGGAGGGGTCCCAGGGTTTAAGTGACATAAAGTCAGGGAGAAACGTTGCGGTAGCAACAACTGGCGATTACCTGGGGAACCTAGATCTCTGGGTGGCTGTTGTCTTTGAGTAACAGACTATTCTGCAACAAATGCATCCATCGAATTCTTCTAGCTGTCTAGATTTCTCGTATCCCCGAAATGTGTACCCTAATCATTGACGTCAGTCATTTGGGGGAAAAGGAAAACCAAGAAACTCAAGTCCAAATAACTATGCCAAGGCCAGAGTATGATTTTCATTATTACCTTTGTTTTCAGGTGGCTAACGGTGTGGACACCACAGGATTGCAGCATATAGTAAACAACAGTATCCGTTTGTTCCTCTTTCCCATGTTACTTTAGCATTTTGGTGCTTTTCGACTTTTGTCCCCTTCATTTGAGTCTTTTTGTGTGCCTTTTCTTACTGAATTTTAATTCAGGATCCTCTATCCCATAGTGCCCTATTGTGTGAGTGGTGTATTTTAAGCCTCAGCTCACGGACAGAGAGGATCTCTTGGCATTTTAAGCATTTATGCTTTAATACTTGCTTTGATCTATGATGCTCTTATAGAAGTTTGACTTTTTATCTGCCTTTTGGCATTTGTTTGCTGACATGGGATCATTTATATTTAATACGCTGTTTATCCTGCTTCCTCTCATGGGTCCTTCACCGTTGCTCCTTAGAACATTTGAATGTGACGTGGATGGAGCCCCAACACAGTACTTTAGACTCTCTGAATCCGGTTAAGTTCAAGGGGTTGGACAGGACTTCAATGCACATAACATTTTACTCGGGAAATTGTTAGGCTGGAAGAATTCTTCAAGGAATAGACAGGCTAATACTCGACATATTTGCTTTCCCAAAGACTTTAGCATCCTCCAGGCAACCACAAGTTGGTTCCCTTATTGAAAATCAAGACTAAAAAATCAAAATGAAAGAACGCGTGACTCGAAACAAAAACACAACTTATTTATGTACAAATCAGAAAGCTCAAAATGATTTAAGAAAAATAAGGTTTGAGAACCAGACCATTAACTGGCAAGTTCTCCTCCCATCCTTGTAAGTCTTGCAACATATAGGTGGCAGGGCCAAGTTTTGCGGCAATTTGGAAAGGGCCTACCCATAACTGTTGGAATTTGGTATGCTTCCCTTTTTCATCATGGGGGTGGTCCCACTTAAGGACTAAGTCGCCTATTTCAAAATCCCTTTTTCCAGCTTTATGTTTGTCAAACCATCTTTTTACTACCTCCTGCTGCTGTTGGAAACGTTCTCTTGCTTTGGATCTGGCCTCTTCTGCTTTCAGAAGATTGTATATTCTTACTTGGAGAACTTCATCATCCGACCCCCTAGACTCCTGAGCTAGTATGGAAGACGGTAGCAGGATGTTGGGGGGAAGGATGGCCTCCTTTCCGTATACAAGGGTAAAGGGTGACACTCCCATGGTAGACTTAGGGGTAACTCTATCAGCCCACAGGGCATTGGGTAAGGCTGAGTGCCAACTTCGCTGGTTTTCTATGACGGTCTTCTTCAGGATTCTGATGAGGTTTTTATTGGAGGATTCAGCCAGGCCATTCCCTTGTGGATAATAGTTAGCAGAATAGTGTAACTTTATCCCTTTCTCATGAGCAAATGCAGTAATCTTAATGGATGAAAAATATTTAGCATTATCAAAAACTAACGAACTTGGAACCCCAAACCTGGTCATGATATGGTCTTGTAGAAAGCTGATGACTTCGTCTTCGTTTACTCTGTGCAAGGGGATAGCTTCGACCCAGCGGGTGAAATAATCAGTTGCCGTAAGAATATACTTGTGTAGTAGGGAGGAATTTGGCTTTATTTCTCCAATGTCATCTATTCCCCATTGCTCGAAGGGTTCTGTGATCATTACAAGTTTTAGAGGTGCTGCTGCTCTAGGTTGTCTTCCACCGCATCTTTGGCAAGTATCACATTTTCGGACGTGCGCATGGGCATCTCTGAAGAGCGTTGGCCAATAGTAACCGGCCTTAAGGATTTTATGGGCTGTAGTGTCTCCTGAATAATGTCCACCGGCTAGTCCATCATGTAATTCAGACATTACTTTCTCAGCGTCTGCTCTTTCTAAACATCTTAGAAGGACCCCATCATAATTTCTTCTGAATAGTATGCCTTCTACGAGTTGGTAGGAAGCTGAATTTAGGCGCAAGGCTCTTCTCTGTTTGGAACTCCAATGTTCAGGCAATACCCCTGACTGCAGGTAATGTACGAGGTCTCTATACCAAGATTCAGGAGCTGTGAATAAAGGACAAACATCCATTACATGCAATTCAGCTTCGTTATCCCAGGCATGTTCTTCACTATTACTGCTTCCAGTCATTAGTCTGCATAGCCCCTGACCCTTCACTATATTGGCTGGTTTGAATTCCAAATCATATTCTTGGAGGGTTGTTACCCAGTTGCCTCTTCTTTCTCCCAATTCCTTCTGAATGAGAAGGGATCTCACGGCTGGGTAAGGGACTATTACCTTGGTTCGATTCTTTAGTATGTAAGGTCTGAATTGCTTGACCGCTTTAAATACTGCGTAGGCCTGTTTGTCAATGGCTGGGTAGTTTAATTCAGCTTCTTGTAGCCCGGTGCTCATAAAAGAGATTGGAAATTCGTCACCTCCCTCTTCCTTCTGCGTGAGTACAGCTGCTAGTGAATCATCGGACGCGAATGTATACATAATAAAATCCTTGTCGAAGTCTGGACTTTTAAGAGAGGGCGCATGTGCAACAGCGGTCTTGATTTTACTGAAAGCATTCTTTTCAGTCTCAGTCCACTTGAACTGTGCGTTTTGCTTGACCATCTGCTGCAATGGTTTAACAGTCTGGGCAAAATCAGGCACGAATCTTCTTACGAAGTTTATTGTTCCTATGAAAGATTGCATTCCCTTCTTATTATGAGGCATGGGAATTTGTTCAATGGCCTTAATCCTTTTTGGGTCTATAGAGATACCATATTTTGAAACTATATGCCCTAGTAACTTGCCTTCTGTGACAGCGAACACGCATTTTTTTGGATTTAGGGAAATGCCATATTTCCGACAACGCTCGAAAATTTGCTTAAGATGGAACACGTGCTCCCCTCGTTTCTTTGAGAATATTGTGATATCATCAAGATAGACCACCACACTTCGTCCAATCAGTCTGCGAAAAGCTATGTCCATAGCTCTCTGAAATGTTGTGCCCGCATTAATCAGTCCAAAAGGCATTCTTCTATATGCGAACGTTCCCCATTTAGTTCTGAATGTCGTCTTCAATCTATCTTCCTCGGCTACCAACACTTGATTGTAGCCAGAGAAACCATCCAACAATGAAAACATCTCAGAGCCAGAAACCATTTGCAGCAATTGTTCCATGGGAGGTACTGGGTAGTTATCTTTGTCTGAGGCGCGATTTAGATTTCTGAAGTCTACGCACAGCCTGATCTCTCCCGATTTTTTCCTGACGGGCACCAGGTTTGATACCCATTCAGAATGCCTGACTTTAAAGATAATCCTAGCGTCCAGCAATTTCTTCACCTCGCTTTGAATTAGCGGCTCCAGCTTTGGGTGCATTTTCCTCAACGGCTGTTGATATGGCTTGACGCCTGCTTTAATAGGAATTATGTGCTTGATGATATTAGTGTCGTAGGTTTTTAAATCTACATACGTCCATGCAAAGACATCTTTGTACTGTTTAAACAAACTGAGGAACTTGTCTCTTTCTACTGGTGAACAGCACTTGCCAAGGTTCACGAACTTGGGCTCCCTTTCAGTCCCTAAGTTTATTAACTCGAACTGTAAAGTTGAGCTGTGTGTCTTCACGTTAGTTGGTCTCCTAAATTTATCATTCAAGTCAAATATTTTCTCCAGCGTCCTGACACCTTTGGGAATGAAATTATTACATTTCATTTCAGCCTGATGTTCCTCATCATCTATGATAGCTCCTTTAAAAGTCTCATCATTTGTCAAGCATTCGATTATCTGCTGATCATCGTCAAATACTCGCAGGTTAGTGATCATGTCCGGCACGGAGGGCCTGAAAAGTAATTCAATAGAGCACTTATTATTAGTGGGAACTAGCCTGGCAGCTGATGTGGCTAAAAGATCAACAGCTGCATTTTTTATTCTTGGAATTGAAACAATATTAAACGCATGAAAACATTTAAGTAATTCCCATACCTCGTTTTGATAAGCTTTCAAATGAGGGGAAACACAGTGTATTTGATTTTTTATTTGTTTCACAACTATTTCTGAGTCCCCAAAAACTTTTAAATTACTAACCTTCAGCTCAATTGCTTTTTTGAGTCCCTGCAACAGTGCTTCATACTCGGCTGTATTGTTAGTACATTCAAACTCTAATCTACAGGACAGTAAGTATTTATTTTTTTGTGGATCAATAAGGACGCAGCCGGCCCCCGATCCTTCTAATGTTTTTGAGCCGTCAAAATATAAAGTCCAACACCCATTGTCTAATGAAAACGAATCTACTCCTACAGCTAAATCTACTATTTTACAGTCAAGCTCATCAGCCTGAGAAAAACGAAGGAGATCAGGCTGGGTGTTAGATGTGCTGCTAGCCTCTTCCGCTTGATAATTCCCTGGTTCTAAGTCCAGAAAGTAGTTTCCCAGCACAGACTCAACTGGCACATTCTTCTCATCCAATTGAGTGATGTTATACTTCATGTAAGGTTCTCTTAAAACTTTAATCTGATTGGGACTGCCTTTGTATGGCAACCAAAGATGTGACCAATCTGAGGCAAAATACCCATTTAATTTGGCCGACCAATCTCTACTCAGGACCAGGCCGTAAGCATCTAGTATATCAGCCACTACAATGTTAATAACTTGGCATACTCTGTTATCAGATGCTAGGCGGATTAGTACGTCCTCCATTTCGCCAATCACCTTAACATCTGTCCTATCCAATTGCACCACCCTCCATGTGGATGGCTTAGGCTGCCCATTTATTTTCTTACATACCGATATGGGCATAACATTTATGGATGCCCCTGAATCGACTAGACAATTGTGCACGTTGTAATTAAAAACTTCAAATGTCAGGAGGAAAGGTGGATGTTTAGTTTTAGACATACCTCTGGTACTAGCTTCTCCAATTTCTTCTTCATCCCGGGGCTGGTTTTCAGTGGGCATCTTCTCTTCAGACATTTCAAGTGCTTTCAACAATTTTTCTTTCTGTTGCGGTACTTTGCACATTTCGAACAGTGGAACGTTTGCCTTTATTTTCCTCAAATATTCAACAATGTCATACTCAATTTGTAATTTAGTGGGTTGATATTTTCCAGCGTTTGCATTCTCTTCATTTGGCCTAGGCAACGTTCTGTTCTGTTTAGGATCTTGGCTTGTAATGGTAAACTCAGGTACCTGATTGGTTAGTGACTTGTCTTGAAACTTCTTCCTGACATTTCTTTGCAGCCTTCTTATCTTTGGGAGTAAAAGACTGTCGTCGCTAATTGTCCCCTTACTTCTAGTTGTCACGTTAGCTTCACTGATCTCTTTGAGCCCCTGAATATTCTCTTCTTTTGCATCGAGTACCGAAACAGAGCTCCATAAATCCATAGCCTCTTCTTCCTGTTCTTTTGTAGAAGTAGAAGCAACATTCTCTTTCTTTCCATAATCATCTTCTTCTGTCAATCTTGAGTCCAACATCTGATTCATGACCAATGTCATTGAATTTATCCATTGCGGACAGTTTCTTTCGGAATGAGGTTGTTGATGGAAGGTACAAAAATTCTCCAATCCTATGTCTGTGAGATTCATGGATGCACTCTTTTGAGGAGGAGGTTGAGACTGGTTGTTGTCCTCCCTTTTCTTATAATATGGCCTATAAAACTTTTGTGCTTCTTTTTCTTTCTCTAAGTCTATGATTTTATTAGACAGCTTCTGAACCATTTTGGCCATACCTTCATAATCCGGTGTTTTCTCCTCTTTGGGCTTGGAAAAAAGAAACGTTCTCCTTTTCTCTCCTGACTGTTCAGGATATTCTTCAATGCTTTCTCTTTCTGCTTCCACTACTTCTGCCTCTTCATAAGTTTCCGTCAAAGTGGGCTTGGTCCTGCCTTTTGTGAACATGGCCAAATCAGGGCCCAAAGCTAAGGTATAATACTCGATTAGAACCTTTTCTGAAGGTTTGTCTGCATCAGAGAAGTTTCTTAGATATGCTGTAAACCTTTGTGTAAAACTGTGCACCTTTTCCTTCTTTTCTTTCTTCAAAGCACAAAGTCCTTTCATAAGGGCAGCGTGAGTCTTTTGGACCGCGTACTTACTTCTGAACATCCTTTCGAAGGTGTCCCAATCTGGGATAGAATTGGCGGGTAATCCGAAATACCACGAGGCTGCGGCTCCCTTAAGGGGATGTGGGAAAATTCTACAAACCACATCTTCATGCTCCCCTGCCTTTAATCCTTCTATAGCCAAATAAAAACTCTGCAAGTGGTCATCTACCAATATCTTTTCATTAGGGTCAAACTTAGGCAATAGCTTTTCGAAAGCTTGAGGTAGGTCGTGCAAAGGTGGGGTCAGATTCAGAGGCGATCTGGCCTTCCATGCAGGTGGCGGGTTTGGAGGATTAGGTGGCTGATTTGCGTTAGCTGCTGCCATAAGTTGAGGTGGAGAGTGCGGAGGTGAACCAACAGGGGTGTGAACAGGAGAAATGTAGGGAGTCTCCGGGCCTTCTTGACTCAAAGGGAGTTCAACTTCTTGTAAGGTAGTCTCTACCAGCTCCTGCCAATATCCAACCAACACTGAATCTTCTATTAAAGGACGGTCTCTTCTCTTGTATTCTCTTTTAGGCAACTCAGGGATGATAGGTAATCCTCCAATCTTCTTTAAGTATGCCCTGGTGTGTCTTCTCAGATCGTTAACAATCTCGTTGCGAACAGGGTATAGATGTTCTCTTTCTTCTTCTTCCGGAATTGAATTGCGTGGTACACTACTTTCAGAACTGTAACCAGTGGAATATTCTCGGGAAAACAGGTTTCCTCGGCCAGCCATGCACTGGCGGCCCTCCTTCTAGCGCCAAAACTGTTGAGGCCTGGAAATTCGCGGGCGGCAACAGTAAGGGATTCTCCCCAATCAGCGTTCCCAACTATCTCGGTGACTGTTTGGTATAGGGAATCCGTTCGGTTTACGGTCCGGCTACCGTAGGTCAAAGTAACAAAACAAAAGCTTTACCGGTTGCGGCCCGGCCCACCGAGTTTTTTGTTTTTGTTTTTTTTGAATTTTGACTCAAAATAAATGATATGCACATGCCTAACTAAATGCAAGGTAGTCTAGATGCAGGGAGCGGTCACAAAGTGATGCACAGGTTCTTACCTCTCGTCTTATGCTCACCGGCAACCAAACCAGATACGAACAGAAATAACTAACCGCCTAAACTATCCCTAGGGAGCAGGGTTGTCATTTTTAGATGAGCAATACATATTCATACACCATAAGAAGAAAAACAGGTAGCTGCTACTTCTTCTGCAGCACATGAACGCTTATAGATATTCAAACAATTAGATAGCCAATCATTTTATTACACAGTTATTGCTCGTAGTGGAAATATACCCAGAAAATTACTGAAGACCATCCAGCAAAAACACAGGTTCAAACATCGAATACTCTTACAGTAAATAAAGACTGCTGAAAATGAAATAGTTCCTCTTCGACATCATTTATTGAATTGCATTGATACATTCCACATCTTTTGCTCTTTCCAGCAGGCAAATCACAGTTTTTCCAGCAAAACGAGGTAGCTCCTCTTACAAGTCAACAATTACAAATTTTCCAGCGGAAAAAGCCCTCTCTAAGTCCTATCTTTTTTTTATTTAAACTAGAGCTTCTGCCCCCTGGGCTGCCCTCCAGCGTGTGGCTTTCAGCCTCCTTGACGATTCACCTTATTCCCTGACTGTTGCGTTTTCCCAATCATATTCCATAGCGTTTAAATTTCTGACCGTAACCGCCGTGACTGCTTCCTCGGTGCCTTTGTCGTTCATCTATTTTGTCCTTTCTTCGATCTGAGTTGCTTCGGCGATCATGGGATTTTTTCCTGCAGACACTTGAGTGCATTATCCACTAAATTGAGGTATTAAGCATTTCAAATTTCAGAGCATAAGATAAATCCACAGGGAACTAGCTTGGTTTATCCGGGTGAAAACTTCATGGTAAAATGAATCGTCGGTCGGGCAGTACTTGGATCGGATGAGACAAGGTTTCTGTACCAGGTGGGAGAAGGCTCCAGGAGCCGCAACGGCGGAGGAGCGACAAAAGAGGGGGAGTGAAAACGTAGGCGCCATAGGAAATTGGGTGGCGGAGGGAAGTGGGTCGGAAGCTGGAAGGTTCTGTCACCCGCAACGGCTGACGGGACGCGAGTCGGTGGCGGGCGACGAGGTAAAGGAAAAGGTTCGGGTGGCAGTCGGCAAGTCGGATGTCGGGTGACAAGCGGATCGGAGGTCAACTCCTACCCTCTGGCTGCAACGGTGGGCGAGCCAAAACTATAGCCAGCGATTTACACAGCGAATCGGGCGTCGGGTGAAACCTCAGTCGGGCGGAAGGTTTGGTCAGGGAGCCGCAACGGCGGGTGATGTGAGGCTCGGAAACTTCAGAAAGAGGCCCGATCAGCAGCGTGAAGGATCAAACTCAAAAAATCAACTTTCTCGCTAAGGCAAATATCAACATTCTACGGGTAGTGAACAAACCAAACACGATTCAAATTGAAAATGGACACGGAAATTCAAAAAGCGGGCATTCAACTTCAAACAAAAACAAACAGATACGCTCGAGGGTGCCAAGCCTTTGACAATCAATCCAAGCAAACAAAGATGAGGAGGGGTCCTAGGGTTTAAGTGACATAAAGTCAGGGAGAAACGTTGCGGTAGCAACAGAACCCAACCCAAGTGTGAGTTCAAAATTCATAATGTAGAAATCATTGGCTTCACACAACATTATTTTAGTCAAACTAACCAACTAATATGTATTTCTCAATGTAGAAAGATGGTTATTTCAAAGTAGATTAAGGTACCCAAACAACTCATATCTAGCCAACTAAAGTCTCTCAACATCTCAATCAACATTATCAATGGTGATAAAATCTGTGTCATCATTTTCATCAAGGTTTGGGTATCAATATATTTATCATGGGAATGGAATTCAATGTATTGAGAATTTCATCCTTAAAATACTTAATAATGGGTCTAAATTGTCTGAGGGAAATACAACTATTCAAAATTTATGGCATGCTTTCAAATTTTTTTGTGAATAGACCATGGGCATTCACATGATGAAAAAAATTTGTGATACCGCGTGATAAGGTGTTATTCATTGTGATTGGTTTGAATCCACACCTAATAAGAGTGATATGTGATTTCATGAGGCCACCAACCACTTTCTAGAATTATTCTATCTTTCTCCATAGATGTTTTAAACTATTTCTCTTACTTGTAGTTGTTCAAATATCCTTATCATTTCAAAACCTCCTTGAACTAGTAATAGATTTCAACATTTTTTAGAAGCACATATAATAACTAACCCATCATATCACATATGGGTTTATTTGTTCTTTTAGTCAGACAAAAAAATTGATGTTGGGAAATAATGGTATGACTCATTGAAATTCATGGACTTCTTATTTGCATAAGGAAAACTATGACAACTTTTACCCACATCCCTAAATGTAAGGAACTATGTTAGTGCATAGATTGTCATTTTATGAAACAAAAAACACAAGAACAAACAAGAGTATGGGGACTTAGACATATTATCACTGATAACCAAAGTATTGTGGAAGTATTACAAGAAATTCTCCTCAATTGTAAATTCACAAAAAAAATGTTGCATGTGTTGATTGCTAATTATGGATTGGAATGATATTTCATGATAAAACCCAATTTACATTCTATGGATTGGTGGCCAAACTATTCATATTTTTTAGCCACGCTCTAACACACATGATTAATTGACACAATATGACCCTCTTTCCAAATTCAATGCTTTTATGTGTGACACTCCTATAATAAATACAAGTTGCAATGCAAAATGACAAAATTAAAGTTTCCTTAAAGCGACGATTTTAGCTAATGCATTACTGACCATGAATGCATTTACTTTCCAATCTCAAAAAAAATTAGTAACACTATATATGATTTCTTCCAACCACGTCACAATATTAAATGATGTATTTTGTAATTCCACAACCCATGAAATTGACAATCCACTTTGTTGTTGATCAAAATCCATGATTTTGTACAACTAATGCTACCATATTCCAATAACACATCAAAATAAATTTAAATTATCAATCATATTGAATCAAAACTCAAACAATCATATTGAACAATCACACTTACATTGTATTTATTGTATTGACCGTTGTAGCCATCCCTATTAAACTATTATGGAATAGTTTGACCTTGTCTCTAAGATCCATTTCATTTCAATTTCAATTATAAATGGGACCTCTACACCATTGAGATTTTGGTAAAAGGAAGATATATTCCCATTTTTTTATACCAAAATGCTATACCAAATTCAACCACCCTATAGAAAAAAAAGTTGAACTTAACCTATCATTATGCTTTTATTTATTTTTTATAAGAAATTCCTATCACTTTTTATCACTTGACTACTAGTTATGCATTGGAAACTAGAAGTTGATTACATCTTTTTCCTTAACAACAAGTGGTCTCATATGAAATGTATCAAAAATGATTGCAATATTCACAAAATTTACAAACATGAGCAAGGTTCATGGATGTTTGACACATGTTTGGATCCAATATCTCTCTCCAACTATCATAAATTATTTCAATCATATAAAAGGAAGTATATATGTTAGCAAATGGTTACACATACACTCATGCAAGAGTTCAACATTTAGACATGTGTATTGAGAGATTGAATACACACCCTCTTGTTGTTGGATTGCTTGTGTGCCTCTTTTTGTTATTTATCATGGCATATGTATCTCCTCAAAATCCCTTTTCTATTAAGGATACAGTCCATTATTCATGAGACTTGAGTACCATTTTAGACGTGTCTCCATTACTTAAGTGGTGTTGGTTGTTAGATATTGGAATTGTCTGGTACATGGTTGGAGTTGGACGACTACGATCTTAAGAAAATAAGGAATTGATTCATATTTCAAGGAATATCATGCCTTTTTTTATTTTTACAATGAATCAATAAGATATATCTTCCTTGCAACCACTCCTCCTTCCCCCACCCCTAATTTAGTGTGTTATTTATTGAAAATATTATTGAATTAGAGTATGACACCTACACTCATTCATGACAAGATGATTACAAAAGGAAGAAAAATTATTTTTTTATCACAATTTTGAGGAAATAAACCCTAAACATACAAATACCTAACCCTAGTACATGAATCATAAAAATGTTTTCATGCCCCGAGGTGGTTAGTTGATGTGTCAACTTCCCAGGGGCATAAATTTTGCATATGATCTATGTTTAGGGTTCTTGGTAGCTCGTTGTAGAGGTCTATATGAGAAGTACACAATAATCCTATTATCTCCCAAAAACGCACCGTCATTTTGGGAGATAGAATGAGTCAAAAAATTCATTTTTTGTGAGTCTTGGCCTTCGAAATTCGAATTTTCAGCTTTTGGCAGTTAACTAAGTCTGTGGAAGTTTGCTTAACTGCCAAAAAAGGTCAGTTTTGGCAGCTAAAGTGGTCTGTCATAATGACCTTAGCTGCCGAAAACGTTTCCATGTGTGAAAAAATAAAATCGCGCTTCATCACTCATCAAGCGAGCTTGTTTCATCATATCAATTGGTGGGTGAGCGCCAAATGTTAAACTACATGTCAATTAACGAACCAACAAATTCAAGTCCACAATGCACCAAATCAATTCCCAGGTCAAACCTCAAATTCAGCCATGAATCAAGCTATGGGTTAAGATTAAATTGACACATTAAGCTTCTTCCAAAGATTGACACATATGCAATCCATGCTCGGATAAAGGATTTATACAGTTGGAGCGATGTTGCGTTGAGAACAGTAGTTGTATATGACCGTGCTCTAAAGGATTTTCGACAGCAAGCTGCAGTCAATCAATAGGTGGTTATCAAACTTGACATTTGCAGTCTGGATCACATTTGGCAGGGATCTAATATCTTCACCAAATTCAGGCAGAGCCAACACAGATAAAACGAGCCTTGCTGATGAGAACGCCAGTCCTCCCATCGTGGATGAAGTTGTTGGTGGAGCTATCCCCTATGCGTTCTCCACGGATGCAAATGTTGCTCAGAGAGAATCAGAGTCTATTCCTCACAAGTCACTACAGAAACGCTTCTGTTGGTGCAAATGAATACGATCGCTGGAACAGGATATCCTCTGCGCTTGAATCTGGCTTTCTGGGATTATCATAAGTCCCTCCTAACGCCAGTGGCATCTTATAATTTCAAATCTGAAGACTCAATGATAGGTCTGGAGGTGAAATGTAGTTTCAAAGATTTACCTTACACAATCAAAGGTCACAACCCATTTACAGTCAAGTGCTATGTAACATTCTGGAAAACTCATGGCTAGAGGTACCTCCCTGTTACCTGCCTGGAAGCCATAAGGTCGAGAATTTTGTGTTTGCCTTTCCGTTTGAGTCAAAGATGGAAACCTCAGTTTGAATTGTTCTACTATTTTTCCTGACCCTTCTTTGCACTTCCAGGATTGAAAAGGCTGACCAACATCCATTTTTTCAAAGTCTATGATGTTAAAAGTGGAGTGTTCACATGCAAGTTGTTGGGCTAAATTCTAGTCCTGCACAGGAATCGACATCTTCTTTGAGGTCTGCACAAAACAATCACTCTTCTTGACCATCTGAGTCATTCACTCCTCAATTGGATATGGTTCACAATCTTGCAGTAAGTTTGCAAGGTCCACATTACCTAAGATTATCATTGATGGAACATCAAGATCAAAATGCTAGACCTCTTATTAGAAGCATTTTAGATGTCTCATTTGAAAGACTCCAAACCATACAGAACAAGGATGACAGAAGGCAGGAAATACTTCTAGATTTTGTGCAGTTGGTTAAGGATTCGATCCACCTTTCCAGTTAAGTTTTCCAGCAAGAATATCAAATGTATAGGTGGCAGGGAATTCATCAATCAAAAAATACCTTATCAAGCTAATTATAAACAGTCAAAGAATCATCTCAAGATTTCTAGACATTCGATTATGTTATGTACCAAATCGAAGCCCACCAAGCCTTGGGAGGCTGACTCCACTTCACCAACTATCAACACGAGAAAGGGGACCAACACATTATCATTTCCTTGTTTTGAGGGATCTTTCCCTATCTTTTTGTATTTGTTGTTCTAGTTACTATTTTTAATATAGCAGATCCATGTTTTGAGGATCTGAAGACTGTTTGTAAAGGCTCTAAAGCCTAAGAAATCAGATGGAGAAAGGGGTTCAATCTTGGAGAAAATTTTGCCTATGTACTGATTGCTTATCTTAATACAATCACAGTCTTCTTTTGCTGCTATTATCAGACTTTTCATCTATCTTTCTGTTCTGTACTCTGTTTAAGTTTAGCTCAGCTTTATGCTCATGAACTTGAATGAAGGAATCCTTTACTATTTAGTATGACCCTGCATTCAAATGTACTTGGTTATCTTTAACCCTGCATTCCATGTACTTGGTTATCTAAATAGTATTCTTCATACCACTCACTATTATATTGCATCTGATTGATAGTTTCTAAAAGCACTGGCTCATTAAGATGTTCTGATAAGTTAATCTCTTCATTGTGCTTTCTTGGTATCCCATTGATCCACCTACTGAAAAACATTCATTTCTTAAGTTACCAGGCATACTTAGCCATAACCACTAAGTAGTTTCCTGGAGTGATAACAAAATGGTGCCGTTGCCGGGGAGCGAGGTGAGAAGCTGATCTTCCTGGGAGACGACACAGATCTATTCCTTGATTATAGACAAGGGGTAGACACTTATTGGTTATAATCATCTATCTGGCGACTCCATGAAGGACGAGCTCAGTGGCGACTCCATTGTTCAAAATTCTATTGGTGATTCCACTGGTATGAAATGGAAAAGATCTTAGCTAAGAGGTATGCTTTCTATGATTTTTCAGATATAGCTGGTTTTCTGCATCCAGTACCAACTATAAATGAATGGGATGATTATATTCCTAGATTCAGAGGAAGTAAGTATGATCATCCCGGTGAGCACTTATTCAATTTTCATCAATGCATGCTTGAACATGGCTTTGTTCACGAAGATGTCTTAATCAAGCTGTTCAAATTTTCTTTAGAAAGAAATGCTCATGAATGGTGTCAATCCCTTCCTGCTGTTAGTATCCATTCTCTGAAGGATTTCCATGTGGATTTCAATTCATGTTACGAGAACATTTATTCAGCTGATCTTCTTTTTCCTGAGTGTTGTCATGAGTTTAATTTTTCGAAATTAGAACTTCAGGGAGAGTATGCTGCTGAAGAAAATACTCTTCATCATGATAAGGAGATCATTGATTCACCCCATGATAACCTTAGTGATGTTTTTGACATCATATCAAATGCACCTACTGATGTATGTTGTCATGAAGATGAGATTGTTCCCTCTGAAAAGTTCGAAGATGTTGAGCAGAGTGACATATCAGCAAGTGATAATTTCAGATCTGCAGAGCTTGAAGAGGACAGCCTACAATTTCCAGATTTGCAGGGGTTGTCTAATCTTCAACTAGAACACGTGAATCATGATCCTGAATGTGTTGATGTTGCAGCAACATATGTTATGAGCATCCCACATCTTCCAGACTTGCTGAAAAAGACAGATTGCAGCAGACTTTTGCAGGAAGGGCAGCAAAATGATTCAGATCAGAAATTCAGTTCATATGTTTCTCCAACAGATCTCAAGCAGTCTACATACAGCAGTGAGTTTTGTGGAGGAAATGAAGAGCAGCTGCAACACAGTCAGTTGGAGCAGCAGCTCCCAGAGGTATTTCATTGTGATTTTGATGATCCTTTTGTTGACTATTTAAAGTATATGAGTAGTATAGATCTTAAAATTTTTCTGCCAGAAGAAGATTGTCTTTATCATCTGTTCAAACCTCTTTTCTGCATGAAATGGTCTCCATTGTTTCTCGGGTCCAGATCTAGCATGATGGCATTAAAAAAGTTCCTTACATGGCTTCATTGGAAGCATCACTTCATTTGATAAGAGGCACTACAGTTGGTTAGTGTAGGGGTAGGTAGAGAAATAAGCTCGCCATACGAGCAGTTAGATATTTTTCAGTTTTGTTCAGTTCATGAATAAGCAGAGCAGGCTGCATGTGAGCTACAGATGGGATACAGGTTTGCAGAGGGATCAGTACTGAAGGCTTGATGACTCCATGCCCAATACTAAAGGATACTAGAACTACTAAGTTCTTCGGAACCTCACTGGGAGGATTCCATCCCCGAGTAGGAGCCAGATGTTATCTCCCAAAAACGCATCGTCATTTTGGGAGATAGAATGAGTCAAAAAATTCATTTTTTGTGAGTCTTGGCCTTTGAAATTCGAATTTTCAGCTTTTGGCAGTTAACTAAGTCTGTGGAAGTTTGCTTAACTGTCGAAAAAGGTCAGTTTTGGCAGCTAAAGTGGTCTGTCAGAATGACCTTAGCTGCCGAAAATGTTTCCATGTGTGAAAAAATAAAATTGTGCTTCATCACTCATCAAGCGAGCTTGTTTCATCATATCAATTGGTGGGTGAGCACCAAATGTTCAACTACATGTCAATTAACGAACCAACAAATTCAAGTCCACAATGCACCAAATCAATTCCCAGGTCAAACCTCAAATTCAGCCATGAATCAAGCTACGGGTTAAGATTAAATCGACACATAAAGCTTCTTCCAAAGATTGGCACATATGCAATCCATGCTCAGATAAAGGATTTATACAGTTGGAGCGATGTTATGTTGAGAACAGTTGTTGTATATGACTGTGCTCTAAAGGATTTTCGACAGCAAGCTGCAGTCAATCAATAGGCGGTTATCAAACTTGACATTTGCAGTCTGGATCACATTTGGCAGGGATCTAATATCTTCACCAAATTCAGGCAGAGCCAACACAGATAAAACGAGCCCTGCTGATGAGAACGCTAGTCCTCCCATCGTGGATGAAGCTGTTGGTGGAGCTATCCCCTATGCGTTCTCCATGGATGCAAATGTTGCTCAGAGAGAATCGGAGTCTATTTCTCACAAGTCACTACAGAAACGATTTTGTTGGTGCAAATGAATATGATCGCTGGAACAGGATATCCTCTGCGCTTGAATCTAGCTTTCTGGGATTATCATAAGTCCCTCCTAATGCCAGTGGCATCTTATAATTTCAAATCTGAAGACTCAATGACAGGTCTGGAGGTGAAACGCAGTTTCAAAGATTTACCTTACACAATCAAAGGTCACAACCCATTTACAGTCAAGTGCTATGTAACATTCTGGAAAACTCATGGCTAGAATTACCTCCCTGTTACCTGCCTGGAAGCCATAAGGTCGAGAAGTTTTTGTTTGCCTTTCCATTTGAGTCAAAGATGGAAACCTCAGTTTGAATTGTTCTACTATTTTTCCTGACCCTTCTTTGCACTTCCAGGATTGAAAAGGCTGACCAACATCCATTTTTGCAAAGTCTATGATGTTAAAAGTGGAGTGTTCACATGCAAGTTGCTGGGCTAAATTCTGGTCCTGCACAGGAATCAACATCTTCTTTGAGGTCTGCACAAAACAATCACTCTTCTTGACCATCTGAGTCATTCACTCCTCAATTGGATATGGTTCACAATCCTGCAGTAAGTTTGCAAGGTCCACATTACCTGAGATTATCATTGATGGAACATCAAGATCAGAATGCTAGACCTCTTATTAGAAGCATTTTAGATGTCTCATTTGAAAGACTCCAAACCCTACAGAACAAGGATGACAGAAGGCAGGAAATACTTCCAGATTTTGTGCAGTTGGTTAAGGATTTGATCCACCTTTCCAGTTAAGTTTTCCATCAAGAAGATCAAATGTACAGGTGGTAGGGAATTCATCAATCAAAAAATACCTTATCAAGCTAATTATAAACAGTCAAAGAATCATCTCAAGATTTCTAGACATTCGATTCTGTTATGTACCAAATCGAAGCCCACCAAGCCTTGGGAGGCTGACTCCACTTCACCAACTATCAACACGAGAAATGGGACCAACACATGATCATTTCCTTGTTTTGAGGGATCTTTCCCTATCTTTTTGTATTTGCTGTTCTAGTTACTATTTTTAGTATAGAAGATCCATGTTTTGAGGATCTGAAGACTGTTTGTAAAGGATCTAAAGCCTAAGAAATCAGATGGAGAAAGGGG
>LPNX010525710.1:503847-610061 GCA_001517045.1 Pseudotsuga menziesii | reverse complement strand
CATTCCATGTACTTGGTTATCTAAATAGTATTCTTCATACCACTCACTATTATATTGCATCTGATTGATAGTTTCTAAAAGCACTGGCTCATTAAGATGTTTTGATAAGTTAATCTCTTCATTGTGCTTTCTTGGTATCCCATTGATCCACCTACTGAAAAACATTCATTTCTTAAGTTACCAGGCATACTTAGCCATAACCACTAAGTAGTTTCCTGGAGTGATAACAAATCCCATCCATACTACCTATTTCTATTTATATACTATGGTATCACATAAAAAATGTCGTTCAGGGACTCAAAATGACCCCAAAATTTTTGGACACGAAAATCCGTAAAAACTGCCATATTGGAAATGTTCTTTTGATCCAGTGGAATAGGTCGGTGGAAACTAATATCCATGTAGATCAATAAAGGTTGACACTCATTTCACTGTTATTGTGGAGTTTATGATTTCTCCTCGTCAAAGTATTATATATGTTTACAACATATTTCATAGAAAACAATAAGAAATCTCTATCATGAACTACCAAACCTATTTCAACATGTTCCTTAATGTCCATTTTACTAATTGAGCCATTTGGAACCTCCAAATAGAAGCAACTTTATCCATAAGAAATAATTTCATTTTAAATCGCTAGTATGGAAGGACTTGGCCTCACCTGAAGTGTCACATTGACCATAACAGGGTCATCTTTCCTCATATTCATGCCCATACATGGTGTCTATCAATATTTCTATCTCAAGACTATAAACCATAACCTTAACAATGAAATGGAACTCGCATCCCTTTTTCTTCACAAATTGGGTCTTTCGTTTAGTTGAATACTCATCTTGTTTGTCCGTTCATCCATATGAACAAGCATCAGTACATATTGTTTTTCAAAATGTTAGTGTTGATGACCAATTATATATGCAATCTTATTACTAAAATGTAAACAATGTACTTCTAAGATACTTGCAGATCATATTGTAGGGCTATTCTAACCCTTTGTGTTAGTTGTTTTTTTTTCAACATATAAAAGTACATGTATCATCAAGATTCATTTACTCCCTTCTTGTTGGGTCTTAGTTACATATGAATGAAACCAAGTTAGGTTTTTCACATAGTTGAGATCATTAATGAGTTAGTTAGGTCAATATTGACTATATTAATGGAAAAATATTAATGCATTATTTGTTTTAAGTATAAAACAGGTTTATGGAGTATTTATTGTTAGCCCCATTGGGCATTCTATAAATATGGGTTTTGGAGTGATTGAGCATATCATGGTTTTGTATCTAGTTGTAGATGACCTCTCCAATTTATAGAGAATAGTGGATGCAATATAGAGCCAAGATAATGAATTTGTTCCACACTCTTTCCCATCATGGGAAAAGGATAAATGTGTATCCAATTCTGCTTATGGTAAATAAAGAAGATATGAGTTACTTTTCTTATTACTTGTGGTATTTGGCTAGTATATAGTTTCAAAATTATTGTTGTTTTTGGATTAAATTTGTATAATGATGGCTAGATTAGAGTTTTGTTTCTAATAATTATTACCAATGAGAAAAATATAATTCCTCAAATAAAGTTAAGAACTCAATGTGAAGGGATTAACGTGACACAATCAATGCTCTTATCCATTATATAAATTTAGAGCTAAACTAAACATTTACCAAAAAAGGTGATCATATCTTTCATTTATTGCACCTCAAGATCCATGATAATCTACCATTTTCCTCACTAGCCCATTTTGTATCAATAGCTACAAATCATGTGCATTTACGTTAATAAAATTACGCATCCATTCATAGTATTTAAAAAATCGATCCACTACACATATGTTAACATATAGGAAGAATGTTTTTGCTAGTAATACATCCCATTCATACCAAGGTTCATTATACTAGGGTGTATATCGAAAGTAGAAATCTACTACTAATACCTCTCATTCAACAAGATTAATAACCACGAGAGGGTATCCACATACCTTAGGCTTTAACATGATATATTATTGTGTTTAAATTATTATGTTTGGAAACCTTATCCTATGTTTAATGGGGGGATTTCATGGTGGGAAATAAAGTTGATAGGAAGTCCACACAACTAGACAAAAACCCAACCAACTTAGATGAATATTCGAATGCAAATTATCTTAGGATTCTAGGATTCACATTAGAAAAATAATGTTGGAAACATGGAAACATTACCTTTTCCAACCTCTATAAACTTGTATTACTTTGGATCATAATATTTTCCACACTCTCAAAGGTTTAAGAAGACGAGATTCAAGAACTTTCAAAGATTAATATGATTACAACCTCTAAATGATGGAGGGAATATAATTGAAGTTTGGATGAAAATATTAGTATATTCACCCTTTTAAAAAAAAATATAGGTCTTACAAGGAATGAATTAATCTTTAAAGCATCAATTATGATATACACATTATCACACATTTTATTTTTGTCTATGGAAAAATAACAATCATAAAGGTACTTGAATCAAACTATTAACAAGTGAAATAAGCAGTAAAGCTGCTTATACCTACCTTAAGAAATGGTTTAATTTAATAATTTAAAAATGTTTTAATTTAATAGTTTTACATACCTAGATTTACTTTAATAATTTAATTTTTTTTAATTTAATAGTTATTTATAACCCAAATTTAATTTTATAATTTAGAAATGTTTTGATTTAATAGTTATATATAGGCCAAAGTTAAAGTTAAAGTTAAAGTTTGACATAAAAATAATTGGATAATAAATAAGAAGTCATAAGAAAATGTGACTGTCATTTAGAAAAATCAAAATTATATTAAATACTTAATGCTCAAGATATTAATTGTGTAATACTTTATAGGATTTTTATAGAATTTGTATTTCTTTAATAACAAAATTTTATCAATTGTTTTTTCTATTAACAATAAAAAAAGATAAATAAATTATTAAAACTTTGCTAAATCTATAATATAATGTCATATTTATTTAAATAAACCAATAAATAAAATATTAATCATTATATTTAACTATTATTTAACTAATTAAAATATTAATCATCATATTTGTTTAAATAACTAATAAATATTTTTTAGAAATATTAAAAAAATCAAACTTTAATTTCATTAATATGTTAATTTATCAAATATGAAAAAAAAACTTAATTGAATATCAAAATAAAATTTGAAAATTTGAGTTTAAATTTTTATAAAAAGATATTATAATATGTTAGCATATATATTAAAAAAACATTATATTTAAATAAAAGTTCTATAAAGTGATATAGCTATAGTTAATCATTGTGATGTGATTGTCACATACATCAAGATTAGTTATTATGACTATTTTAATAAGCATGACACTTAGACATTATTAGATTTTATTTCTAATTTTTTATAAAAAAACAATATTACAATATATTGATGTTTATATATATATTTAAAAAAACTATTATATTTAAATAAAAGTTGTATTTAGTGATATAGGTATAGTCAATCACTGTGAGGTGCTTGTCACGTCTATTAAGATTAGTCGTTATAACTCTTTTAATATACAAGATACTTGGCATTGTTATATATTTTTAATTTTTATATATTTTAAAATATATTTTTATATCTAACAATTTCATTTGCAGAGTATAGGAAATTAGTTAAATCATTAAAATGAACCAATCATAAAATTAACAAAAATAAATTTTAAAAAATAAAAAAATATAATTTTATTTTTAAAATAATAATTTAATATATGAATTTTATAAAACTTATCTAAAACCTTTGAAAGAGTGTATAAATTAATTAAAGTCAAAACTATTGTTTGACTTAACCATAGCTCTATACCTGCCTTGCAGATATAAAAAAAAATACATACATCTTCTTATTCCCAATTTATCATAAATTAAGAGTAATTGATTACTCTTTTGATGAGGAACTCTTTTCCAATACTAATTTTTTAACCTACATCATTCAGTAGATAATCTAGTCTAGTCAATTTTAGGAAGGACATTCAACACATTCTATTTATAAAAAAAACTCTAAGTCCATATCATGAAAGATAAAGCTTTAAATTACTCCAAATTATTTTTTAACTTTAAAATAATCTAGTATGTCTCCTAGTTATAATCTTCCAAACACAAGGATGTAAAAGCATAATTGAATAATACAAGGTACCAATCAAAGAAATACTCAAATCATTTTACAAAATTCAATTACATTATCACCAATTGTGTCAATCATTGGTGGGGAGTTTATATTATGTGAGGATCAAGTGTTACATTACTTTTTCAAATATTGAAGTAGCGATACTTTTAGGAGCAAAATTTAACCCATAGGTTATTTTTCCATGTTTTTTTCAAAAAAAAGATTCATCATTTTGCATTTTTTGAAGCCATGTTTTGCCNCAATTTTTATGGGGTAAAATTTTTTCATCCAAAAAATGGCCAAATTTTTTTATAAATGATATAAAATCCTTGGAATTTTTTTTTTTTTTTTAAATATAGCCAAACATTTTATAGTTGTCATTTTAAAAATTGGTAAGATTAGCTAACATTTATACATTTTTAAATAAGTATAATTCCTTAAAAATATTTATATAATTGAAAAATATATTCTTTTAAATTAAAAAACAAGAACAACCTATACTAAAAATTGAAAATCTGGCAGTTTCAAACCCTAAACCACGTCCATTGTCACGGGAAGCTTGTTCCTTGAAATCTTTCACAGATAAGAGCCCGTAATTTGTTCTTTAATATTTGATTTCTAGGCGTATGGAAGGTTTTAAAACTATTTTTAGGGTTGGTTTTGATGAATATTAATAGTGTAGAATGTTTTAAAATAATGTTAGTATAGGGTGTTGAGATTAAAAGTATAAAAATGTTTAATATTTATATTAATAATATAGAATGTTTAATATTTGAATTAATATTTAGTATAAAATGTTAAAATTTGAATTAATTATATTAAGATTTACATTAATTTTTTTATTATATTAGAATAGGATATTAAGATTTATATTAAAGTCTTTTGTTCTAATGGATTGAGGAGAAATTAGGATTGATTAATGATGATGATAGTATGGAATGTTAATACGTTTTTTAATTAAAAAGCTTATTATTAGTATAAAATTTTAATAAACTATTAATAAAAAATTTCATTTTAAAATATGTGTTCATAGAATAAGGAGAGGGGGACTTAATAATTCTTTTGTAGTGTTGCTTTTAATAATAATATTTAATGATGGTCGAGTTAGAGAGAGGGAATTTTGGTTTTATTTGATATATTATTTTGTTATTTTATTTTTCTTAACAAGTTTTTTTTGGATAATTCTTATAAATTAATGGACATGGTTATTTTAAGATTAAGATATTTTAAATTGAAATCTTTTGATTTATGGAAATTAGGGTTGAGCAATAATGAGAGGGTAAGAGTGAATTTCTTATTGGCGTGGTAAATTATAATTTCCTGATCATGAAGAGTTTAAAATTAGGGTATTTATACTTTTAAATATTCAAGAATATATTATTTTGGGTTGATTTTGGTGGAACAAATTTCTCATTGGTGGAGTTAGTATTCTGCAATAGTAGAGAGTTCAAAATTTAGAATAGTTCTTAAGACGTGGCTTGAGAATCTTGTAACATATGAGAACACGAGTTTAGATCTTATATTTATATTGATGCAATGAGGATTGTATTTCCTATAATCATTGATAATACAAGATGGATTATGTTTTTCTTTCACATATATTGTTACAAAAGAACACAAACTATACTCTGAGCAATTCAATAAGTCTTTAAATAACTATTGTCTAAATTTTAAAACTTCACATTTTTGGGGATGGCAACATTCATCATAATGTTTGTGGGTTGTCCATAGTTAGAGTTTCAAGTCAAAGAAAGCATGGCTTGCAAGAAAATATTAAAAAATTGTATCTTCTAAGCTTTTGTTTAAGATATGATTGTGTATATTCAAAATTCAAATATATTATTATTTTTTCATGTCATCAATTTTTGGTAGTAGGTTGATACCCATGCAGTTCCATGGGTAGAAGGAAATAATGTCGGCCTATGAATTTCCTACTTAAAACAATTAATTAGCTAGGAATAAATTTTTATTATAGTTGCGAGGATAAATTAAATTAAAAGATTATTTAATCTAAATGGAATATTTAATTTGTTAATAAATTAAATATGAGTTGGACAAGATAAAAAGGTCCCATGAGGGCATATAAGGAAAGAAGGATAGACCTATGAGTTTTCACGCAAACTTGGAAATTGGAAGAAAGCAGCACAAAGGAAGGTGGGCATAAAAGCAGGAAAGTGCATAAGGAAAGCCAATGGATAAAGTAGGGAAAGGCTAGATTTTAGTAGAAAAAATCAGTAAAATATAGGAAAATAAGGACAAAAGCAGTAAAATTTAGGAAAAGCAAAAAAGAAAACGAAAAAATAGCAAAGCATAAAAAAGAAGGAAAAGTCAGAAAGCAGACCAAAAGCATCATTAAGAAAATATTTATAATATATGTCATGAGAGTGCACTGGTAAAGGAATATCGTACAATAAGAAATATTTTCTGTGAAATAATGCTAGCACACCACTCTCACATCTTTTTGCGGTTTAACTTTTGCATTGAGAGGTCTAAGCTACTCAGAATTGGGAGATGTGCCCCAGTCATAGCCGGGAGATGTGCCTCTACTACATCCTTCAATTAGAGGAGAGGTTAATCTTAATCTTGCAACATTGATACCATATTAATCTTGAGAGGTTAGATAAAGGTGCAAGATTAATATGGTATCAATATGTGCAAGAACCATGTGTGGAACACTCAAGAAACTGATATGTTGCAGCCTTGAACAACAAACCATGAGTGGTAAAATCAGCCCCAATTTTTAGGAGCAAGTGTCCAAGCAGATGCAGAATGTCTTCCTCTTTACTAGTTCTGTGAAGAGATGAGCTTGTGACCAAAGGTAGAGAATCCCTGGGACTCTGGAGAGCGAATGCTTGAGCTCCATAATATGATATAACTTCTGAAATATCTAATGAATCACATAATAAAATATCAGCAACCTCATAAGAGGAAACTAACACCAAATCCCCAGCAGCAAAATTGAAGAAGAACTACGGTACTTTATTTTTCACACCGGAATTGGTGAGAGCAGCTACAAGCATGACTAAAAGCTCTTGGATTTTAAAATATGAACCAAATAATATCGGATCAAAAATTAAATCAAATCTAAATAAGTTCACAACAGATCCAAAACTATGAAATGAAATCAAATCCCCAGCAGCAGTTTTGTAGGAGACTTGTGGCACTTGTTTCTTCACACCATTGATGAGAACAGCTACAAGCAGTACTGAAGGTTTATGAACCTGGAATTTTGAACCAAGAAATATCAGATCAGATCCAAATAAGATCATATCAGATCCAATAAGGTTCATATCAGATCCAAAATTATGGTCAACCAAGACAGTGGATGCACAGTTGTCTTTTTCTTCAAAATTTTGAATTTTGGTGCATGCAATTCTACAGGATTTTGCTGGAAGCTCTAGATCATGGGGAGCGAATGGATCACTTTGGTAATCTAATATTTCTTCCAAAATATCCAAGGTATCACATATTTGCACACCAACAGCAACATTAGAGGAAGAAAAATCAAATTTCTCCTCACTTTTGGAAGCAATTACAGGTAAATTTTGCACAGAATTCAAAGGAAAATCATCGGTGAATGTTTGCATGGAAGTGCAGCAGTATTTTTCTTCAATATTAGAGATTTGAATGTCTTCTTCTATTTCAACAATATGAGAATATGAGATATCAAAGATCTCATGAACTTCCGGAGCATCAGGAGAAGGAGTCACTGCATGGAGACTTTCTTCAATTTGAATTGAATGTGTAGAAGATTCTGCTTCATCTTCATCTTGAACAACTTCATCAGAGAGAGTAGAGGTCGAGACTTTTGAGTAAAGAACTCTTGTGGTGCTGGCTGTGATCTCCAAAGTACTATTATGATCCTCATTGTGCTTGCCAAAGGGTCTATCCAATTTTGTCCAGACTTCCTTTGGGTATTCAGCAGAACAAATAAGGTAGTACAAGCTAGGATAAAGGGCCAGACCTATTGCTCCAAAAGCTCTATCACCGTCATTTATCCAGTCATTCTCATTCTCATAAGACTCTTTTCCAAGTCCGATAGACACCTCATAGAGACATCGTCTCTTCAGAGATGCAATCATCTTCAACTTCCATTCTGAATAGCTTGTGAATGGGGTGAGAAGAGGGATTGATGAGTCCATTTGAAGTTGTACCTGTTAAAACCTGCAAATCAAAACAAAAGAGGCATCATAAGGTTGGACAACCTGCACATTTTAGGCTTTCATCACACCTAGCATAGTCAATCAAGCAAGCTTAATCAACAAGTTCTTTACTTGGGGTATTGAGTGGTAAGCCTTGGCTTCTGGTGCAGTGCTAGAATTTTGAGCTATTGCTCACTTTTCATGGAGAAATCTGTCAAAAAGCTTGTTTTTGAGAGATAGATCTTTGTCCTTCCGTATGCTTTGATACCATATTCTTTCATGAGATTGATTCTTAGTTCCTAGATCACATGCAAGAATTAATACACCCTGGTGCAAAAGTAATCTCAAATTTTTTTCTTTCGTTGAGATATACCACTCCTTCTGCATGCCCAAGTGATGGTTCTCCTTGGCTGGCACCGTCAAAGTATCCCCATGGACTTGTTCTGTGAATTTCTGGAGTTATTATCAGATGTTGCGGTTTTGATTTGGGCTATGTTTGGTGTTCCATCAATTTCTGTACAAGCATAGTTTCTGTTATTTCTGCTAGAGTCCCAGTGTTTTTGAACAATGCCCTATTCTGTGCTTCCCATATGGTAAATAGAAAGAGAGAAGCGAGGGCTTCATGGTTATGTACCCTGTCATTATGTCACCAGTTCTTGAATCTATTTTCCATCAAAGAGTCCCCACTTGGTTTCATAAAACGATCCAGCTTACTAGTGGCTCTTTCCCTCCTACCTTTCATAGTTTTAGAAATTCCTTCTTCATCTTAGCCAAAATAGTTTGACCACTTTGTTTTCACTGTCTTTGCTTAAAATTTCTGAAAAGGTTAATTAATATACAGTCAGATCTTATTGGTACATTACATATTTCATGAGTAAAGAAACATGGTGTTTTCTTGGGTGTAAAACAACATTATGGAATTTCTCATTTTATATCTAGGTATGAAATCTTGCAACAATTTTATATCTTGTAATGAAAATTTGCATTGATAATTAAAGTAGCTTCTCAAACCCCCTTCCTTGAGAGAGGGATTATTTCAAGAAAAATATTAGTCAGTTCATTCAAGGTTACAATAGGGTTCGAATACTTTGTAAGCCCTTTTTAAAACTATATTATGAATATCATCCATTAATGTACTATTCTTTGTATTTTGATGAACGAAGCCAATGTTTTATTAATCATACTTATCATAGTTTAAAGAATATTTATAAATGTTATATCTCAAATCGACACTTCTCAATCAGTGATGACAGTTCAAAGGATGCCACTCCAACTATCATTGTTCATTCACAAAAGTTACACTTATGGATCAAAGAGCCTTGATTTAACCTCTATTGATATGGCCCTAAACACTCAAGAAACCCTTAGTCATTCCCAAGCATTTTGAAAAAAGTTGTAATCCTTCAAAAGAGCCTATTCACACCCAAATATAATGCAAAATGTGAGTCGTTCACTCCTTGCCTTTGATTTTCCAATGAATGCAAGAAATTATTGAATTCACGTGTTACTCATAATTTGTCTACAAACCATTCGGTTATTGATAGTGTTTTAGGTGTGAATACGCTAAAAAACAATGAACAAATATATAAAAATTCAAAAAATGAGGGAGTTAGGGTGGTTTCGGGAACCACCTACTGTTACGGAGAGAAATTCCTATGGCTTGGGGTACCACAACAGATAGCTTTGACTCCAGAAATCAATCTTTCCCAATATGCAATAGAAATAAAATGTCTAACACTAAAGGATCAGACCTCGTACCTTATTCCAGACGGTTGAAGTAGATCCCCGTTGAGCTTTCCAATCTTTAGCTTGAATTGATATAATACTTCCTCAACAACAAGTAAACAATACAACTATATATCATGGTGTTAGATCTATTCTAGCATATATAATCAATAATGTAAAAGCATTTGACATATTCCAATGGATACAATATTCAATCAAATACACATCATTGGACAAGGAAAGATAGTTCTTATTAATATAAATCAGAGATTACAAGATAGATACAACCTCTGACAGCATGTCTGCGAACCGGAGAAATTGAATCCCCCACTTGGGCTCCACCACCTCAATCCTCCATCACTTAGATAACAAGCTCACTAGCAAAAGGCAAGCTTGGGAAGAACACAACAGTGCTCCAAAGGGACAAAGGGATGCAGACTCAAGCATAAATTCCGGCAACAATGGACTATAGTTTCAATGCTTTCAATCTCTCTATATGCCTTCAATGTACCAAGGGGTTCCTTATATAGCTTCACAAGGGATAATGAAGGGTCGGATCCGAGCGATCTCAAGGCATATGGAAGGCCAGGAGTCAACTGAGTCGGATCCATGTCAAGGAAAACTCCAAAATCATTTGGACTATGCACACATCCCGATGTACGTGGATATATGGGTCAAACTCGCGTATGTACGCGGTTATCGGGGAAAAAGCTGCGTATATCATCTTTTATATAGTTTTTAGGGATGATCAAGGTAACATCAAAGGATAAAATATGGTCCATGGAGTCTAAAGAATCTGTAGCGGGACAAGGGAAGGCCATACAAAGTGTGATTCACCTAGAGTGGTGAAATCCGCTATAACACCTACTTAGTTACAACCCTCCCAGCCATTTGGTAACTATCCTCATCAACCATAAAAAGAAATGAGATAGAAAAAATGGGGGAGTGTTTTATTGTACTATTATGCTGGAGAAATTACTTTCCATATAATCTCCTTCCCTTCCTATGAATTATCCTAATCATTTATATTTATCCATGTGTGCTAAAACTATTTCCCTCAAGTGGTTTCTACCCTTATTCATGTGGATATTTGGAGTGGGACTTGTGGAGGAGTTGAGCAGGAGATACCTAGGTTTCTATCTTCGATGAGGTGCCAAGAAGAAAAAGGTATGCTATGTACTATTTCTATCATTTATTGAATATTGGGCATCTTTCCCTTCCCTATTTACTGTGTTTGTCATTGTATCAATTTTGTCTTATATATTGATGTGAATTTAATAGACTAGTTTCATTTTCATGTTATATTTTGATTTCAATAATATCTTTTTATAGCCAAGTTTGTTTGAGGAAGGTATTTGTTCTATGGTTGCAGGTATTTGGATTGGAAAGAAAGAGCAAATATAAAAGGATAAAGAAAAACTAGTATCAACCTTCATAAAAAATGTACATGAAATCTTTATCTTTCATCCTTTAGATTAGATTTGTTTAATGTCAATTTGATTTGGCATATAAAAGAAGGAAAAGTAAAAAAGCAGAGCAAAAGCATCATTAAGAAAATATTTATAATATATGCCATGAGAGTGCATTGGTAAAGGAATATTGTACAACAAGAAATATTTTCTGTGAAATAATGCTAGCACACCACTCTCACATCTTTTTGCAGTTTAACTTTTGCATTGAGAGGTCTAAGCTACTCAGAATTGGGAGATGTGCCCCAGTCATAGCCGAGAGATGTGCCCCTACTACATCCTTCAATTATAGGAGAGGTTAATGGTATTTATCCATTATCATTGTGTTTATCTCAGGTTTTGAACTCCCTTCTATATGATTCAAAATTCAGAAAGGAGAATTGTTAAGCCTCCAGTATGAATTCTACAATTATCCTCCTTTCTTCTACTTTCTCTAATTCTATGTAAAATGTCCAGTATTTGGTGTATCTGACAAGACTATGGGATATTTTCGAATTATATGTAATCTTATAAATATTTGTTAGTGGTTTTGAAAACAATAAAATAATTAAGTCTGAGATTCCTTCCATCTTTCCCATGCCTCTCTAGAATTGCACAAAATTTCACTAGTTTTCAGTATTATTATTATTTTTCAAAGGAAAAAAATCTCTTTATTCTAATTGAATAAATTTGAACTTCCCTCTAGGAGCATACATTACAAAAACACAATATTCGCCTTCATTTTTCTCATGATATAGGCCTTTCTGAAAATTTCAAAAGAAGTGCATCAATTTCTTTTCTACTTCTTTGTTTTGATTCTTGTATTCATTTATAAGCATACATATTGATTTTCAATTTGTTCATTTCTTATTTCATTCACATTCATTAGGGCAAGAGGGAGAGCGAGTGCCATCTTAGAGGGCATATATTCTTTTGAATTTAGCTCCCTATAGATATGGTTTAAAGAGATTGTCTTGAAATCTACTATCTGCTCCCTCGTTGCTTTCAACAAGTGTTGGAGATGTGGAGCGTTAATTTCAATATTTCCATTTTCCTGATACATGGTCATTTTTGAGTCCTCGAATAGCTCCATATTCTTTAACTGTTTATCCAGTGCTATCCTAAGAACTGACCAAAGTGATGCTAATTATTTTTTTTGTTTGAGGCTCATCTTGGTGCAAAAGTAATCTCAAATTTTATTCTTTCATTGAGATATACCACTCCTTCTGCATGCCCAAATGATGGTTCTCCTTGGCTGGCACTGTCAAAGTATCCCCATGGACTTGTTCTATTAATTTCTGGAGTTATTATCAGATGTTGTGGTTTTGATTTGGGCTATGTTTGGTGTTCCATCAATTTTTGCACAAGCACAGTTTTTGTTATTTCTGCTAGAGTCCAGGTGTTTTTGAACAATGCCCTATTTCGTGCTTCCCATATGGTAAATAGAAAGAGAGAAGGAAGGGATTCATGGTTATGTACCCTGTCATTATGCCACCAGTTCTTGAATCTATTTTCCATCAAAGAGTCCCCACTTGGTTTCATAAAATGATCCAGCTTACCAGTGGCTCTTTCCCTCCCACCTTTCATAGTTTTAGAAATTCCTTCTTCATCTCAGCCAAAATAGTTTGACCACTTTGTTTTCACTGTATTTGCTTAAAATTTATGAAAAGGTTAATTAATATACAGTCATATCTTATTGGTACATTACATATTTCATGAGTAAAGCCAACATGGTGTTTTCTTCAGTGTAAAACAACATTATGGAATTTCTCATTTTATATCTAGGTATGAAATCTTGCAACAATTTTATATCTTCTTATGAAAATTTGCATTGATAATTAAAGTAGATTCTCAAACCACCTTCCTTGAGAGAGGGATTATTTCAAGAAAAATATTAGTCACTTCATTCAGGGTTACAATAGGGTTCGAATACTTTGTAAGCCCTTTTTAAAACTATATTATGAATATCATCCATTAATGTACTATTCTTTGTATTTTGATGAACTAAGCCAATGTTCTATTAATCATACTTATCATAGTTTAAAGAATATTTATAAATGTTATATCTCAAATCAACACTTCTTAATCAGTGATGACAGTTCAAAGGATGCCACTCCAACTATCATTGTTCATTCACAAAAGTTACACTTATGGATCGAAGAGCCTTGATTTAACCTCTATTGATATGGCCCTAAACACTCAAGAAACCCTTAGTCATTCCCAAGCATTCTGAAAAAAGTTGTAATCCTTCAAAAGAGCCTATTCACACCCAAATATAATGCAAAATGTGAGTCATTCGCTCCTTGCCTTTGATTTTCCAATGAATGCAAGAAATTATTGAATTCACTTGTTACTCATAATTTGTCTACAAACCATTCAGTTATTGATAGTTTTTTAGGTGTGAATACCCTAAAAACCAATGAACAAATATATAAAAATTCAAAAAATGAGGGAGTTAGGGTGGTTTCGGGAACCACCTACTTAGTTACAACCCTCCCAACCATTTGGTAACTATCCTCATTAACCATAAAAAGAAATGAGATAGAAAAAATGGGGGAGTGTTTTATTGTACTATTATGCTGGAGAAATTACTTTCCATATAATCTTCTTCCCTTCCTATCAATTATCCTAATCATTTATATTTATCCATGTGTGCTAAAACTATTTCCCTCAAGTGGTTTCTACCCTTATTCATGTGGAGATTTGGAGTGGGACTTGTGGAGGAATTGAGCAGGAGATACCTAGGTTTCTATCTTCGATGAGGTGCCAAGAAGAAAAAGGTATGCGATGTACTATTTCTATCATTTATTGAATATTGGGCATCTTTCCCTTCCCTATTTACTGTGTTTGTCATTGTGTCAAATTTGTCTTATATATTGATGTGATTTTAATAGACTAGTTTCATTTTCGTGTTATATTTTGATTTCAATAATATCTTTTTATAGCCAAGTTTGTTTGAGGAAGGTATTTTTTCTATGGTTGCAGGTATTTAGATTGGAAAGAGAGAGCAAATCTAAAAGGATAAAGAAAAACTAGTATCAACCTTCTTAAAAAAATGTAAATGAAATCTTTATCTTTCATCCTTTAGATTAGATTTGTTTAATGTCAATTTGATCTTTAGAGTCTAATCTGCATGCAAGAAGTCTTTTAGATTTCTATCTTGTATCATCTAGTATGTTGGTGACAAAGCCGTGGTCATAGAAAATTTTCCTTAACAACAGAATTGGTGACTATGTTGGGGAAATCATCTACTGTGGGGATCTTTTTGTTCATTTACTCTAGTGCGTCTAAGTTGATTAAGTTTTTATCAAGATTGAACATACCTCAAATACCCGTAGATACCTTTACTGTTTATTTTTTGAGTGTGCATTCTTTTTTTCAAACCTCTAGGGAGTCATTTGCTTCATGTAGCACTTACAAAATCAATTTCCTGGGTAATTCACTAGCAAGCTATAGTACAATAGTGAATCATTCATGGGCAGTCTTATAGACAGACGTGAGTTCCCTTAAAGTGTGATATTTTCACATTTTTTCTTTATCTTTTAGGATTGATTGAGTGTGTTTGAAATTTTATGGTGTGTTGGGATCCTCTTCATCCCGTCATGATAAATTTGGGTGTTGTTTGATCAATTTCAATTGGAATTTTGAATCAATTTAAGGGGGGGAAGCGTTTTAAAAAGTTTCTTTGTTCCATTTTTCTTTTATTGATTGTGTATATAGTAGACCTTGAAATTGAAATATCATAACATCATTCTACATTTTTATGTGTTTTATTGTATCGTTTTCATGCAAGAATCAATCTTAAACAAACTTTGTTTCCTAGTAAACCAAAATTGGTTGTTTGAGTATTTTCCTCAAGATTTTTAAGTCTGTATGTTCGAAAAGTCATGTGTTTCAGGCTTATTTGATTTGTAGTGAAAGGGGTTATTGATTTGTAGTGATAGGGGTATCAAACTTTGTTTATGTTTCTTGCATTAGTGTAGTTGTTCATCAAATAGTTTATTTTTATTTAATGGAAAATTAAATAGTTGGAGGATTTTTAAACATTTTTGCATTTTGGTTTGTGTGAATTGTAAGTTTTTGTTTCAAATCCTGAGTCTACATTTTGTATCAAAAGAAAAACTTTTATTTGGCTTGTGAAGTTATGTTTATATTTAGTAATGAGTCTTCATTTTCATTTGAAATACTAAGTTTGCACCAAAAGTTTAAGTTTGCATTTGTATTTAAAATATTGCATTTTGCATTAAAAGTTTGCATGTGAATTGGAAAATTTTGAAATCCGAAAGGCTTGCATATCATTTTGAAATATTTTAAGGATTTTCATTTTCATTTAAAAGAGAAACTTTTCTTTTTGAAACACTTGCATTTGGAAGCGTTGGTGTAATGATTTTAAAAGTGATCCATATTTCATAGAATGGAGAAAAAAATAAACACATTTACGCTTGAATATATTTAGTTACATCAAATAGTGCTTCATATGCAATTTTAGTGAGTGTAAACAAGTGTTATGCATTTGAAAATATTTAGTTGCATTCAGTTTTCTTCTTTTGAAAAGTTTATTGAAATGGAATTTTTAAACCAGCAAAAGGTAACTGGAAAATACTAGGAGGTGTTTTTTAGTAAGAAACTCACCTAATAGTCTATGGCTTAGGACCTTGGAGATAGGAGTTGTGAGTAAATTCCTCCAAGGCCACAAAATATTGGAAACTAGGAATTATTAAATATATCTAAAACATATTAGTAGCGTGAAGTACTTGTTAGGAAACCACCTCTCAAACAGACGTCAAGCAGTACATAAAGCTAGTCCAAGTGGACAAATTTTCCCCTCGTGCTTGGATTAGTAGGGTTATGCATGTCTATAGGTTGATCAGGCGTGGAAAATCCTTGGGGTTACACCACTTCTCACTGAAAAATTCAAGTCTAGGACTTGCGTCCTACATTCCCAACCCATTCACAGAATCCCTTTCCAACAATCCTCCGACCCAACAATCTTACTTGAAGTGGTAACATTAGTTACCTTTCCTAGGTTCCTCCTAGGACACTACAAGGGGAATATATTGTGGCACATGATATAGATGTTACATCTCTATCCCAGGTCCTTGGGAGGGCATTTTTCGAAGGTAAGTGCTTGCACCCCTAGTGATTGGTATGTTGGAGTTAGGGTAAGTGTCTCTCGATATTCGTCAGTTAGAATTGGGCATAATCATCCTAGGATGATATGCAAAAGACTCCCAATTGCATCCCTTCACTAAATAGCATTTGGTCCTAAACATCCAAGTTATTATCATTGGAATAGTAATTATACTTGTGAAAGTTTTTAGGAACTTTCTACTATGTGTAGTTTGTTTTTTATTTATTTTTGTATACTTTATCCTTGTGTCTTTTGTGGTCCACTATGGCGAATTAACCTTTTCATACGTCCAGAAGGATCCAATGACAATATGCTAATCAAAGAGAATCCCTTTCACCAAGGTTAATAATGGATTACAATAACCCACCCCTCAGGGGATAGAGGAAAAAAAAAAAATCACAAACATAACAAGTGGAAGAAGAAAAGATCTCTAGTTCTGGTTATTCTGAGACTTCGTTCGAAGAAGGACATTAATTTTAGTGACCCTGAGGGTCAGTTGAATAAATCCCTTGGATTTTTTTCTTCCCAACTAGACGAGAACTTATGTACTACTTTAATTGAGTATAAAACACATCCATCAGGACTACAAACCCACCACAAAATCCTAGTTTTAATCGAGAAGCTAGTTTTAATATTCCTAGGAACAACAATCCGTTGTCTTACTGGTTTAACATGGAAAACATTGGACAAGTATCTGGTACAGGGGAGGTAACTCACCTAGTCAGTTCTACCCATGTAGGATGAGTAAGTCTAAATATCTCAACCACGGTAGGATCAATATGGTCCCCACTATCCTCTATTATTCTCAATGGAAATACTTTGACAGTTCCGCAAGGTTCAAATCCTTTTTCAATTGGAATGAAATTTCAAGGTTTTCAATCTATACTTTTCACTATCCCTCCTACATAAACATTTACCACTGCTTCAGGTAGTGGACCGTTATTTCCTTCCCATAGTTTCCCATCCTACAGTGGACAAAATTCCATGCCCATCCCATCCACTTTAACAAGATCTTTTTGTAGATCTATCCTACCCCATATAATATTACATTTCCAAACAATTGGAGGTATGAGTACCGGCAATATTTTTGGATCCAACATACTACAAGGTAATATATTTGTACTAGGGAGCACTAGTACTGTGTTTCCATAGGGGAAGAATGCTCCCCAAGGAAGTATTCCCTTTTCTGGAGTAGGAGGAACAAATGTGGTTATGCCTAAAATGGTGAATACCTTACACACTAACCAACCTTTAGGAAGAATGGGAGGCACTTTTGAATGAGCTTTCCCATATTTTCTACAAACCCAACCCAATCTTAACTTTGGACCAAATAATCAACTTTTCATGAATCCAAGAGCTCATTATATTCCAGGAAAGTATTTTGCAAACACAAACCAATGGGAATTTAATTCTCTCAGATCATGGAATTCCATGGCTTAGACAAAGTTTCCATTTTTTGCAACTTTGAATTTTCCATATCTTATGAATTTAACCAATGATCCAATTTTACATGACCCTATAAGGACATCCCTCCCTACTAAACTCCCTTCATACATTCCTAAGTTTGAAGGGAAACCTAAAAAAGATTTGATGAACCAGGTGATGAACTTTCATCTATTGTGTTCTTCTAACTCACTGATGGATGATTCCATTAGATTACAAATTTCCAAAGGAATTTAACTAGGATGGTATCTAAGTGGTATTTTTAGTTACCACTAGCATCATTCCAAATCTTAAATTTGATTTCCATGACATTTTTGAATCACTTTCAGTTACATGTTCACTATGAGACTAGAAAAAAATTGTTGACCTCATTTAGGTAAGACAAATCTACTCATACCTATGACCACATCCATGAGTGAAAAAGGATTTCTAGCTTAATTAAACCTCAGATCCTTGATGAATTCATAACCAATTGGTTCATCAAGTCAATGAAAACATTTATAGTGAAATATGTGGCACTTTTAAGGGTTCAAAATAAAGAGCAAGTTATTATTAAACCCCAAAAACTAGATTTGGCTTATTCCCAATCCAGAATGTTGTATGAAAATTTTCCCACTTGTCCTCAAGAAGAAGTCAATACCACCAAACCAACCCCTATACCTCATTAATATGGTGTGATTAGTTCAATTGAAAGTAACTCGACTATCCAAGGTATGAATCTGACTAGTCAAAATTCAACAATAGATACTCAGAACAACACACACAATTTGAAACCCAAGCCTCCCTCAAATGTTGTGTCAGTTCAGACATCCAATTATAAGGGTAACCAACATCATGTACAGAAGAAAAATAAGAACAAGAAAAATAGGAACAAAGGAAATTATAATGAAAACAATAACAATAACAACAATGCCAGTGGGGAAAAAAAGGAAAAAGGTAAAGTAAAGTTGTCTTTTCATATATACAATGAGTCTCACTTTACCTAAAAATTCTATAAGATAGATATTGTTGATAGATTGTTAGAACAATAGGAAGGAAAGACCCAACCTATCATGTTGATTAATCATTTTTTGCAGCAACAAATGATTACTCACCAAAACTCTATGCCTGCGTAAGGGGGAAATCAGGGTGACTTCTCACAAGGGGGAAACAAAATCCAAAGTGAAGTTTTTCATGTGTCAATGTGATGTAAATATCCATAATAGGAATAAAACTTATGAAACAAATGCATCTAGATCCAAAGTAAAGGAAACTCTTGGTTCTGAGGTAGCTTACCCATTACACATACAGAATCCAACCAATGATACTATGCCTATAATTCTGAAGTGTGTTCTAAAGAATACCATGTACAATCCTAACATGTGAGATCCCAAAATTATAGCATATTAGAATATCTGTCACAATATCCTTATGCAATTTCCATGCTTGAAGTATTCCAAAGTTTTCCATCTCAATGGAAGACCTTGCTCTCAACTTTAGGAGTTATAGATCCTATGGACATTCAAGCAATATATTTTGATTTTGAATATTGGAAACCTCATTTACCCAATCATGCAACCTTCAATATTTAGGTTTCATATAGGAATTCTAAGATACATCCCACTATTTTTTCTTAGGGTTCCTCTACATGTGCCATGTCTTTGTCATGTTGGAAGACTATAGGCTGACCTGAAGTAGTTTCTCCTTTAAATATACTGAAATATTTCAATGGCCACCTTTTCAAACCTCACAAAAATTATCCTAGGTCTTCCAGTAGATCTAGGGGGAAAGACAGTAAATGTTTATGTGGAATTTTTTGATACTCCACTTGATTGTAACATGTTACAAGGACGAAGTTGGAGTTAAGATATGATGGAAGTAGTTTCATTAATATTTCATTTCACTAAGTTTCCTCATGAAGGGAAGATTGTTACAATTAATCAAATAACATTAAGTAGAAATGACTTCAACAAAGAGAATGGATATAATATACCCTAGTAATCCATTCTATGATGGATTATGGGAATGCATACTACATCAATGGGAACTTTTAATTTACCCCCACCTAACATGCATGCTAATTCAACTCTGATACACATGAATTCAACAATTCCCATAATTTCCACACAAAATATGTCTTAATTTTCAGAGCTCCTACTTTAATGACCCTTGGAAGTTACATGAACATTCAAATGAAGTTGGGCCTATTCGGATTACTCCGACCTTGTCTGCAGTTGAAATGGATTACCAAGCCACAAGTTCAAATGATCAAGAGCATGGTTGTCTACCTTCCATTCTAGAAGAATATAATCAATATTTGATGCTTGTTTGGGACATCAATTCCTTACCTTGTCACAACCCCTTAGACATAATGTTTCCATCAACTGAAGCAAATGTTGAGGCCAGGGATAATTTTAGGGGCGAATTTTAGCCCAGTGGGCTATTTTTCCATGTTTTTCTCCCAAAAAACATTCGCCATTTTGCATTTTTTGAAGCCCTGTTTCGCCCAATTTTGATGGGGTAAATTTTTTTCACTCTAAAAATCACCAAATTATTATATAAATGATATAAAATCCTTGGAATTTTTTTTTTTTTAAGAAAAGTATCGCCAATCATTTTATAGTTGGCATTTTAAGAATTGTTAATATTCGCCCACATTTATACACTTTTAAATAAGTATGGTTCCTTAAAATCATCCCTGGTTGAGGCAATGTCTTTAGGGTATATACCTTGGAGATATATGCATCAACGTGCACCATTTATTCCAATTGAAACCGACTTAAGAATTGATGTTAATGGAACCATCAAACCAGATCCTATGGAATGGTATTAATTGAAACTGACTTAAGAATTGATGTTAATGGAACCATCAAACCAGATCCTATGGAATGGTATGGGAATTCTCTTGCATCTTCCTAAGTATATTATGAGGGGAATATGGAAAACATTTAAAAATATATTCCCATTAACATCTCCAAGACCCCAAGTGTTATAAAAAAATTCTTTATTGGTGTTGATTATTCTCTTGATGAGATATAAGCCTATATAGAACTATTTAGGGAATATAGAGATGTTTTCACATGTTCCTACGAATAAATTACAGGAATAGACCCATTGATTGTTGAACATGGTATTAATACTTATCGCCATGCCAAGCCTATTCAATAGAATATATGATCGATAAATCGTATAAAGTCAATTGTTGTTAAAACAGAAGTAAAGAAGTTTCTTCACTTGAATTTGATCTGTCATGTCCCTTTGACTGATGGGTGTCAAATTCGGTACCCATTGATAAAAAAACAAGGAAACATTCATCTGTGTACTAATTTTCAAGATATTAACCTAGATTTTCCTAAGGGTATTTATCCTACGCCATTAATTGATTAGATTATTGATGAATGTGTTAGTAATGAGATTTTTTCATTTATGGATAGATTTTCTAGATATAATCAAATTCAAATCCAACCAGAAGATCAACGTAAAACCACCTTTATATGTCCTTACAGGACCTTCACATATAGGGAAATTCCTTTTGGATTAAATAATAAAGGAGAAACCTTTCAACATGCTATGTATTATTCCTTTCATGACATTAAGAAAATTGTTGAATCCTATTTAGATGTTTTGACATCTAAATCAAGGAAGAGAGTGGATCACCCTAGACTTTTGCTAGTTATATTTGGTAGGTGTAGACAATATAGGATTCGCTTGAATCCTCATAAGTTTATTTTATCCGTTGAATTAGGTATATTATTGGATTTTATCGTTTTAAAGGATGGTATCATGGTGGACCCATTCAAGGTTGAGGCAATACTTTAGTTTCCTTCGCTGCATAATTTGCATTAGTTGCAAAGCCTTCAAGGGAAGGCTAATTTCTTGTGACATTTCATAGAAAACTATGTTGAGATATATAAGGGATTCATATGATTATTAGGGAAATGGGTCCCATTCATATGGGATTTTAATGCTCAAAATTCTTTTGATGCATTGAAAAATTCCCTAGTGTTTTCTCTAGTGCTGAATTCTCTGATTACGACAAAGATTTCCTTTTATATATAGCAACATCAGAATCTACTATAGGAATGATTATGGTTCAACAGGATGATTCCCACCAAGAATATTTCATATAATGCTTAAACAATAATTTAGCAATTCTCGAGATAAGGTATTCACACGTGGAGAAGATGGAACTAGTTGTCATGTATTCGGTACAAAGACTTAGACATTATATTCCTCTTAGATGAACCACTGTTATAGCTAATTTCAATCCCTTTCATAATATTTTTTCTTGTCAAATCGTTGAGGGAAAATATAATGAGTGGATTGTTATCCTTCAGGAGTTTGATATAGGGTTTTCCTTCTCTAAATCAAAAAAGTATTTGGCCTTTGCTATACTAGTGTCAGAATTACCCAGAGTTGACGAGGAATTGGTAGAAATTGAGTCATTTCCTAATGAACATATATTTCTCATCAACTCATATGAACCTTGATATGGAAATATTTTAATTTACCTACAAACCCAATGGGTCCCACCTCAGTCTTCTCATGAAGAAAGTCATAAAATCCATTGTTAATCTTGACATTATGGATGTAATGGTGATACTCTATATCAATGAGGAATTAACACTGTCCTTATACATTTCGTAGTTCATGACAAGGATGAAAAAGTTTTAAATGCTGGCCATGGTGGATCATGTGGTGGTCATTTATTTGATCTTCCTACAACCCAAAAAATCGTATGTGTTAGATACTTATGGAATTCTATCTTTAAAGATTACATTGAAGTGGTAAAAAGGTATCATCTGTGTCAAACCATAACAAAAAATATGCACATGCACCCCACCCCATTATATCCAATGATCATTGTTGGTCCCTTCACCAAGTTGGGGATATATTTTACAATGTGCAATCTAACATCAACAAATGGCCATAAATACATCATTGTGGTCATCAACTATTTCACTAAGTGGGTCGAGGCTATGCCTACCTTCGTTACGATGGTGAAAATGTATTACACTTTGTATTTAACTATATCATTGATCGTTTAAGTATCATGAGACAAATTTCCATTAATAATGGAATCCACTTTCAAAACAAAACGATATTAGAGATGGATGAGAAACTTATATTTCATCAATATTTCTCTTCACCATACTATCCTCAAGTAAATTGATAGGTTGAAGCATCGAATAAGCCTTTGAAAACAATGCTTCAGAAGATAGTGAACAAAATCAAATCTAATTGGTGTATCATCCTTTACCAAGATCTATGGGCATATTGTACCTCTGTCAAAATTGTGACATGGTTACTCATTTCCATATTGTACATAGAGTCAAATCTATGTTACTTATAGAGTGTGAGACTTCATCTTTAAATATAGCCATGGAGCTTTTACCCAAATCTAGTGAATTAGAGGAACATCTATTATATATGTGACAATTTGGCAAATATAGGACAGAGGTTGCTACAATCATTGAAACAAACAAAAGTCATGTTAAGGCACAATATGATAAGTTAGTCTTCCCTTTCTTTTCCGAAGAAGATGTGGTGTTTCTTTATGACCAGAAACATCACAAGCTAAGGTTTGGGATACTTAATTTGACGTGGATTGGGCCTTACGTTATGAGGAAAGTCCTCCGAAAAGGGGCCTATGAGATAGAAGATGCTAAAGGGAATACCTTAGGGTCCATAAATGGACTCTATTTAAAGAATTACTTTTCCTATACTTTTACATATGGTCAAGTTCTCTTGTAATTAATGTACTATAGATAAATTAGAATTATTTCTACTTTTTGTTTCGACTAGCACTCATTGTTTCTCATTATTCTTTGTGTCTAATTAACAAATGTCATCAAATACACCTATATTTTTGAGATATGTGGATGGATCATACCACCACACTATAAGCCAGACAACCAACTATTGAGTTTAGGTGGAGTGTATCTCAATCCAACTACTAATAATATTGTTGAGTATAGTGTCATTATCGAGTTAATGTTGGGATACATTTCTCTTGGAATTCAATGTTTAACTATCTTCTTAGATTCATATTTTGTGATGTCACAATTGAAATATATGGCTCATTTCTATTGTCCTACATTATTTTGAAATTTTTTAGGGTGTATTTCTTGGAGCAACATTTTGAATTTATCACATACATTCATGTTCCTAGAAGATTAAACCATATATCTGATACATTGGCTAATTTTGTATTAGATTTATGTTTTTTAAATGATTAAAATAAAGCACAAATAAAATCATAAACAAGCATGTACAAACTATGAATATATCTAATAAAATTTGTTTTCATTATATATAAAATTAGGTACATATAGTAAAAAAGGTGTGAGCCCAAAAAGTATCAGTCTAACATCAAAAGTTTGACTCATAGTACAAAAAAAGGGCTCATATATTTCCATGGTGAAAATATATATGATAGGTACAAAATATATAAAGTAGTACTACAACCACGATGTTGGTGTTTTTGTTTTTCTATAACGTAGAACACATGTGGCCACCTGCTAGTGCAATTTGATCCTAGTAGCAGGAATTCGTACTACTTGTCTCTACATCACTTCTAGAATTTGATCGATATGGAAATATTGAACCCCAATGTTCAATCCCATATGTTTCTCCTCTACTACATTTAGGGTGGCCTCAGGTCCCTCCTATGGTCATGGCTCATGTCATCATAAATTTTCCTATCTAGTAGGTTTCTCTAGTACAATATTTGTGTCATGGTTAAATCTTGTCGTTAGGACTCATACACAAAAATATTTTGTCTTTGTGATTAAATATTTCTAAAATACAAAAAAATGAAATATAATAAAAGATAAATACTCACCTATTTGACCCCATACTCCTCTAGGAAGGAGCACTAAATTTTGGTTTTGTCAAAATTCCAAATCAACAAAAGGATACTCATCAATAAATGGAAGTTATCAGCTCCACCAAGCATGGTACTTCTCATCAAATGTACTAGTGGACGATCCACCTCCAAACTGGTATAGTAAGTTAGTCCAACTAGTCTTCCCAATATCGCCCAGATCCAAGGGCGGTAGTGAAACCCTTGGGCTCATCACCAGAAGCCTCTCGAAGAAGAATGCGACCAATATGAAGTTATACCCAAAGTTCTTATTTTTACTTGTTTTACAATCACTTAGTTGAATCTTCATGTTTGCCAACAACCCAATGCACTAATAAAATATAGTACCCCTCGGACAATCTACTTTGGTATGCATAAAACTACTGGAATCCAAATGTAAATTGCTCAATCTGGCCACTTAGGTAATCATAGTCAAAGTTACTTTCAAGGGAAAGATAGAGATACTGGAAATAAGATTTTTTGTTCTTAATTTCTATGTGCCAGACACATGGTAAGTGTTCACATACTCTTAGACCATGATGGAGCCTACCCCATGAACCATTCCTTTCAACTTCATATGAGAGTCTCTCTATGAAATCCCCATGAGGAAATATATATCATATAAAGTAATATCTAAGATCCATCCTTTGATCACAAACACCCCTTGGTATGGATCCCAATACTAGATAAGTGTTTCAAGCAATCCCCTTTGTGCTCTCATGTTGGAGGTTCATGAAAAAAACATTAGCAAACCACATCTACTGAGTGCATTGAGGGTTATTGGCTTTCCGGCTACATCTTAGTCCATGTCCTCATGCTCACATTCTCTTCAGTTGATTTCCATCCCTATTAAAACCCTTTGTTTTTTAGTCATGACACAAGTTTTTCTTTTCCCTATTGTGTATTCCCTCTAAAACATCCTATCAAGTGCATCCCATTCACCAGAAAATCAATAGTAGTCGAGAATTTATGGGTAATTCTCTACCTAATAGTGCATTGCAAGTGAATGTGTAGTCACGTTTTTAGAATGAAGGAATAAAGCCATTTTTAGGTCTAAAAGAGTAAAATAAACCATCAAAATGAAATTTAAGGGATGTGAAACATACCTAGTGGTAACATAATTCATTTGGTGTCCCGAGGTGGCTACAATCAACACACAAAGAACTAGGTCTCCAATGCTCTCCAAATGGTAAAATTTCATATGAAACGTCTTTATGCATAGTTTGACACATATGTTATAAAATGTTTTTATTTTTACCCACTTTATATAGTTTTTACCCTATTTTGTGTACCAAGGTTATTGCTAATGCCTTTTTTTGTGTGGTGTTGGTTGTTTTGAACAAGTTAAATTGAAATGAGGTGTGTTTTTTCTAATTGTGGTCCTTTTTACAAGTTTGTCCTCTAAAACTGGCATATATAATAGGTCATGATCATCATGCACTTTGCATTTAGCCTTGCCATTTTTTTTAACCTTAGGATCACACCTCATGAAAATGTGACATTAGCCCTCTATTCACAGTAAAGTTGTCATTTTTCATGTTAGAGCCTACCTAACAAGGGTCACCTTAATTATCACCCTTTTTCCATTTTGGTGCCCATGATGAGTTTTTCTCAGAGGCGCGGGATCCTTCTTAGTCTTACCATGAATTTGAGAAGAAGATACAACTTTTTCTCATATATTTCTAGCCATTTCCTATAAGTCTCCCATTCTTCATTATGCATTTGCATCCTTTCCTGCTTTTATTTTTTAGCCTAATGTTGGATTCCAAGATTTCAACTCTTTATAATCCCTCATTTACTATCTCCTTATCATTAAACCTTGCATCATTTTTCCTTTCTATCTTGGCACTAGTTTATCGAGAGGAAACACACCCCTGAGTGTCCTTGTCTTGCTCATGTTCCTTGCATTATGCATAGGTTTGTTCCTTATGCTTGGAACTTCTTTCACTTGTCCCTGACACTCATTTCCTCCCATGTACTATATAATTCTTGTATTCCTTTTCAAGCTTTCATAATATGAAAAAAGAAAAAAAAATTAAAAAGAGAGGGAAGGGAAATATCTTTAATGTCTGTTAATAGTGGCATGTAATCGTGTTGTCCTTGAACAAAGCACCAATGTTTGAGTCTATCATCAAATTTGGGTTATGGTATTTTTCCTTAGGAATTAAACCTTGATCATAGATTTATGATACCTCTGATTGGTTATGCTTCCAATCATATGGAGAAAATGCCAATGTCTCCTACATTAAAGATTTCTATTGTTGGTTTCTTTGTGTCGAAAGATACCCAAGACACTTTTTTGTCATGCTCATTATTCAAGGATAAATCCTATGTCATCCATTCTTTAGTTTCCTTTACCTTATGTGTTGGCCATTTCCTGGTTTCAGTTGTTCTAACCATGTACATTGGACTCAATGTTCATACTTATACTTGGGTGGAAGGTCTCCATTGAGTTCTCACAGGAAGGTCATGTCTCATCGACTACAAGTCATGTTCTTTGAGGCATTAACCTAGATTCATAACAGCTTAGCCCTTTTTACATCATTAAAAGGCAACCTTGCACTCAATAGATATAATTCATCATTGGTCAATGATTGAGTGGCTTTCGTTGATATTTGACATCAAGAAATCTATTCACATTTAGGTATTTTTATTGTACCTTGGATTCCATTTTCATCATTAGTGGAAGTCTTTTAACTTATAAATTGTTTTTATTATCGTTTATTTCTCAGGGGGTGTTTTATGTGCACTATTTACATCTGGTGCATGCAATATATGTACATAGTGGTATGTCCTACAAAATGTTGTTCTAGTATCTCCCAAATCATATCATTTCCTAATATTTCCTCACGTTAGATGATGGGGGAATCCTTGATGAATCACTTCTAATGAGTCTGTTCGTATCGAATTCAACTCATCTTGGACTAGGAATGAGGTATAGAGTCTCGATAGTACCTTAGGGATTACAATAATTAGTCATAGGTTACCTCTCTATTGGGTAGTGGGAGTAAATCAATGTCTCCTACTCTATATATTATACAGGTGTTAGAATTGGAGACATCTATTCACACTTGTTAGAATGTATTAGGTACCTTGGTTCCAATTATCATTATCGGTGGGTTACCTCACATTTCTTAACATTATATATCAATGTCCAGTAATCAAATGGTATCCTACATGTGCTACTTTATCTCATCCATTCACATGGGTAGGATTTGTACCTTTAGGCGGTTGGATGAAAGACCTTGGGACAATAGTAGCATCCTCACATTTTTTTAATTCCATAGTTGCCCAAAATTATACCATAACTCATATGACATTGGTACCATTGTGAGAAGCATTACTCAACTCAATTATATTGTTCTCCTTATGCATGATGAGACTGTTGGAGACATCTACCATCATACACACTCTTTCAGTCAAAATTGGCCTAGTTAAACCACTATCCTAAGTTTAATTGACATCAAGGAGCATTAATTACCATCATCCCAGTCACTCCCACGCCTACCTACAGTCAAGGAGGCTAACTGGAGCACTCCAGGGGTGATCTGGGTGACATTCATGCACCTAATTTCTAACTGAGAGTTACTTTCAGTTCAACCAATCAGTTACAGTCAGTTAAGGCGCCTCCATGCATTAAATATATTATTTAATCATTATTTATTGATTATTTTATTATTATTTAATGAACTGGAGTGAACTAGGCGCCTTCACCAACTTCTGATGGTCAGTTCAGCTTCAGTTAACCTCATCAAGGTTTATTGGAGTCATGCAGTACTAGCACTTGATGGTTGGTTGCTATGACATGTGTTTGATCTCCTTCAGTTGAGATTAAGTCATTTATTGCACTCCAACTTCAGTTAGGATTGGTGAGTCAATTAAGGTTTTTTGTCAAGTGGTTAACTGAGTGGTATTGCATGGCAAAGAGTCAGTTAAGCTAGACTCATGCATGGGAATTCGAATTGTCCCTTAGTTATTCGGATTATTCATTGAGTTAAGCTATGGCTCATGCATGGGAATTGTAATCCTTTATTGTTTATATAATATACAGAGAGGAAACTTATTTGGTTCCTGAAAATTTCCAATTCATGAGTAATTGTTAATAATTATTTGATGAGATTGAATCTTAGTTCCTAGATCAATGTGAAGAATTAATAGAGACATAGATCCATTATGTATTTATTCATGGATATGGTTTCCATATTTACATATATCCACCTTGTATCTATTTGTGTATATGCTCATCGAATTGGCCTGGATCCACTATGTATCATCTTTGTGGCCATGACCCACTTATATATCACATGGATCCATTATGTATTCATTTGTGACCATTATCATTACATCATGTGTGTGTGTGTGTGTGTGTGTGTGTGTGTGTGTGTGTGTCATTCATCTCTTTGGAGGCCATGTTCTATCACCTTGAGTATAGACATATCCATTCCAGGGAAAAGATTGACTGATATAATTTTTTTTTGTTTTAGGTACTTTTTCAGGGCTAGGACTCTAAAATTTTACACCATGTTTTCACCACATCATGTTTGACTTGTTATTATAATGTATTTTGGACATAATATTCCCTTATAAACTCATACATTAGGGGGAATCTGTTATATCTCAAATCAACACTTCTCCATTTGTGATGATATTTCGAAAAGGAAACACTCTAAGTGTCACTCTTTGTCCACAAAGAAGTGTTAGAGAAAACAGGATCACATAGCAATAACAATAAACAATAAACAAGATGAAAATATTAAGACACATTACAAGAGAGACACATATATAACGTGGTTCACCCAAGATGGGATATGTCCACACAGAAATTTCTAGTCCTTTATTATTATTTTTTCCTGCAAAATGAAGGGATATAACCTGCAACAACCTCGTTGCACTACCTCTTCACTCTCCCACAGTCTCTCTATCACAATCACATATATCAATTTTACCATGCTACAATACAATACAATACACAACCATATTACAATGCTTTCCTTTTATAGGGGAATTACCATGGGAAAATACCATGTGTCACCCAATACCATGGGCTCATAAACTATTATCAAACAAACATCCCCAAAAAAAAATTTCAAGGGCTTCAACCCTAAACCCCCGCAAGGGGGACGATGTACTCCCACACCCCCCTACCGGGACAAGTGTACAGTGAAAATGGGGTAAAAAAATGTCTTGAACAATAACATATCTGAATCAAGAATATCGGACTCCACAACCAACAATCTCCCACTTGGAGACGGATCACACCAACTCCACTGTTGCTACACTTATTGGACTATGCTCTCATCCTTATACCTAGAAAATTTCTCATCTTCACCTTCATGCTTGAAGGCCTACAAAAACCGAGCAAGAAATTAGTTTCTCTCTGGTTACTACATTTGTTGGCATGTCTATAGGATTCTGGCTGGTATGTATCTTTTCCAACTTCAACAGTTCATCTTCCAAAACAAATCTCGTGAAATGGTACTTGAGTTGTATATGTTTAGTATTAGAGTGGAAGGATGATTTATTTGAAATATTAATGGAGCTCTGGTTGTCACTGTGTATCATGTTATTCTCCTTCTTCTTACCCAATTCCTCCATGAACCTTTGCAACCAAATCAATTCTGTACTAGCCTTTATAGCAGCAACATACTCTGCTTTCATTGTTGAAAGTGAAACAAGTTTTTGCAGTTTCAAAATCCAACTCAATATTGTTCCATCTATAGTAAAATCATACCCTATGGTTCTCCTACCACTATCTTTATCACCTTTTATATTTGCATCAACCTACCCTGTAGAACGATGTCTGAACCTACAAAACATAATACATGAGAAGTGGCACCTACCAAATACCTGAGAATCCATTGTACTACATTCCAATGCTATTTACCTGAATTGTACATATACCTGCTCACAACTCCCACTACATGTGTGATATCTAGTCTTGTGCACACTATGGCATACATCAAGCTAACAACTTTTGATGAATAGGGAAGCTTGGACATCTATTCTATCTCCTCTTGCATCTTGGGACACATATCCTTACTTAGTTTGAAATGGTTGGAAAAAGTTGTACTAATTGGTTTTTCATTATTCATTCTAAGCCTATCCAACACCTTTTCTATGTACTCACCCTCAAACAATTCCAATTTGTGATTTTTCCTATCTCTTGTTATTCTCATACCAAGCATTTGTTTTGCAGCACCCAAATACTTCATCGCAAATGATTTATCTAGTTTCCCTTTGAGCACATTTATATCATGCATGTTAGAACCTGCAACAATCATGTCATCCACATACAATAACAAGATAACATATCTTCCATTATCTAGCATCTTGAAATAATCACAGTGGTTAGAATGACATCTACTATAATCCCGTTCTATCATAAACTTATCAAATTTCAAATACCATTTCCTTGGAGCTTGTTTCAGTCCATCCAATCTCTTCTTAAACCTGCAAACCAAAATACCCTTCCCTTTGACCTCATACCCCTGTGGTTGTTGCATATAAATTTATTCCTCCAAATATCGATGGAGAAAGGTTGTTTTTACATCTAACTGTTCAAGATGAAAATATTCTACCACCGCTAAACTTTAAATAGTCCTAATTGAAGTCATTTTAATAACAGGAGAAAATATTTCATCAAAATCTATACCTTTATTTTGTGCAAACCCCTTTACCACAAGTATAGCCTTGTACCGCTTTTTTCCTCCTTTTTCTTCCTTCAACCTATAAACCAATTTATTCTACAATTCTCTTTTACCTTCAGGAATATCAAACAAATCCCATGTATGGTTTTTCTTACCAATGAGTACATATCCTCATCCATGCCTTGCTCCCACCTCTTTTTAGTTTCCACCTATATTGTTTCTTCACAACATTCTGGTTCACCAGAATCAGTCATCAATAAATAATACATTGAAGGATTTAATCATTCAGGGGGTCTATTTAACCTGGTAGATATTCCTACACTTGCAGGAGTTTGAGGTACCTCCCATTATTCAATATTTTTTGGTACCTTTGGAACTTCATTTTATCTGATTTGATGAAGCACTGTGTACTTTGTGTTTTCCTTTTCCTCTTTCTTTTCTTGCAACTGATCTTCGTACATAACCTTTTTATTGAATATCACATATATACTCCTAATGATTTTGTGATTTTCATAATCCCATAAGCGATAATGAAAAATCATCAATCGCGTATCCAATAAAGGTGCATTTCTTGGATTTAGCCTCAAGATTTGTTCTAGTTTCTTTATCAATATGGACACATTATTCACAACCAAACATTATGAGAAATGAGTAGTTTACCTTTTTACCTATCCATTCCTCATCTAGAATTCCACCATCCAAAGCACTTCAAGGACCTATGTTTATTAAGTAAACACCAATAACTAAAAAATCAACCCAAAACTGTAAGGGAAACCCTGCATGCAATATCATGCACCTTCCATACTCCATGATCATCCTATTCATCCTTTCTGACTTACCATTTTCTTGTGGTGTTCTTGTAACTTTGTTCTCTATGTGAATCCCATTGTATGCACAATAACTATCAAAATCCTTGCTGTAGTATTCACCTCCATTATCGTATTTGAGACACTTCAATATTTTACCTGTTTCATTCTCAACCAAAGCTTTCCACTTCTTAAAAGTAGCAAACACATCATATTTCTGTCTAATGTAATAAACCCAAGTTTTTCTAGTCGCATCATCAATAAAAGGAACATAATAATGAGAGCCACCAAGCGATTCTACCCGAGTCAGTCCCCATACATCTGTATGCAAAATCTCTAATGTTTCACTCTTTTTTTGTTTCCCAACCCTGATAAACCTAACTCTCCTATGTTTTCCATAAACATAGTTCTCACATAATTCCAAACTTACCTACTTCGAATGTGGAAGGAATTTTCTTGAGTGGAGAATCTGCATCCCCTTCTTGCTCATGTGGACAAGCCTATGATTCCACAACGTCGCACCTATTTATGTGGAAGCTACAGATATAGAACGTACCTATCCTATCACCTTTTATTATTATCAGTGATCATTTAGTTATCTTACATCACGTTTTTCCAAATGTAGACAAATAACTGCTCTCTCCCAACTACCTTCTAGAGATCATATTTCTTTTCAAAGTAGGAACATGCCTTACATATTTTAGCGTCCATTCATTTCCATTATTTAACTTAATCCATACCTTACCCATTCCAACAATTTTACATGGTTCATCATCCCCCAATAAAACATGTCCAAAATCACTTGGAACTTAATCATGAAAGAATTTCCTTTGGGGTGTAGCATGACATGAAGCTCATGAATCTACTACCTAGTAATCACTAGTATTATCTAATGAATGAATCAAAGAATCTTGTAACACATCACCTGTTACATTTGCATCCTGAGTAGTCTCCTTCTTTCCGTCTCCTTTCTTCTTTGGAGCCATGTAGTCTTTCTTTAGATGTCCTCTCTTACCACAGTTCCAATACACTATCCTTCCTAGAATGGACTTGGATCTTCCCTTCTAGACATACTATGATTACTGAAGCTCCTTCCTCTCTCTCTTTGTCTTCCCCTACTCTCCATGGCTAACACATTACCTGATGTCTCACCAAGAACATCATCAAATTTAAGAGTGTTTAAACAAGGGACAGAGTTACTTACAACCATGACCAAGCCATTCCAGCTTTCTGGAAATGAGCCCAGGATTAGAATATCCCTAACCTCATCATCAAATTTCACTTTTATGTCGCTTAGCTAAATATTAATCGTATTAAATTCATTTAAATGTTTAGCAACAGATCCACCTTCTGACATCTAGATATTAAATAAACACTTCATTAAAAATACCTTGTTGGAAGTCGATGGATTTTCATAGAGCATAGAAAATGTACTCATCACACCCTCGGTTATTTTTTCTTTCTAAATATGGAAAGCCACCGATGAATCCAGGCACAACCGTATTGTTCCCAGTGTCTATTTGTCAAGAACCTCCCATTCTTCATCCTTCGTAGTCATTGATTGTTTTGTTTTTCTATCCAATAGTAGGTATAGATCCTTCTAGTACATATAGTCCTTAGTTTTCATATTCCATAACTGGTATTTTTTTTTCCATTAATTTTCTCGTCCTTAAAATTTCTTTCTTCTTCCATTGCTCCCACTCAAACCAGGAACCCTTCTTTCTTGTGAGTTTACTAGCCAAATAGACATTTTGGCTCTGATACCAATTGTTAGAAAAAATAGGATCACAGAGCAATAACAATAAACAATAAACAAGATGAAGGGATATGTCCACACAGAAATTTCCTGTCCTTTATTATTATTCCATCCAGCAAAATGAAGGGATACAACCTATAGCAACCTCATTGAACTTCCTCTTCACACTCGCATAGTATCTCACTTGCAATAACAGATATCACTTTTACAATGCTACAATACAATATAGAGTCGGATTACAAGGCTTTCCTTTTATAAGGGAATTACCATGGTACCACGGGTCACCTAATACCATGGGCTCGCAAATTGTTGGCTAAAAAACATACCAAACAAATTGGACAAGTGTATTGTAAAACTAGGGTACAAAAATGGCTTGAACAATAACATCTCTGAATCAAGAAGATCAGGCTCCACAACCAACAAAAAGGATAGTTATGAATTGAAGGGCCTTGATTTCACAACTATTGATATGGCCCTGAACATTCAAGAAAAAAATATGCATTCCCAAGCATTCTAAGAAGTTGTAATCATTCAAAATATCTTATTTTCACCCAATGATCATGTAGAATATGATTCATTCACTCATTTCCTTTTATTTTCCCATGAATGTAAGAAATTATTGAATCCGCATGGTCCTCATAGTTTTCATGAAAACCATTCACTTGTTGATAGTGTTTTAGGCGTGAATATATATATATTCAAAAAATGAGGGAGTTAGGGTGGTTTTGGGAACCATTTGCTCGATTATAACCCCCCCAACTATCTAGTAAAACTACCCTCATTAACTATAAAAATAAGTGAGATAGACCAAATGGGGGAGTTTTTTATTGTATTGGTATTTGGAGGAGTTACTTTCCATATATTCTCCTTCACTTCCTATCAATGAACCTGGTCATTGGTATTTATCCATGTGTATTTAAACTACTACCCTCAAGTGGTTTCTACCCTTATGCTAAACTAGACATGTTATGTACTACTTCTATAATTTAATGAAGATAGGGCATCTTTCCTTCCCTATTTATTGTATTTATCATTGTATGAGATTTGGCTTATATCTTGATGTGAATTTAATATTCTAGTTTCATTTTCATGTTATATTTTCGTTTCAATAATCTCTTTTTATATCCAAGTTTGTTTGAGGAAGGTATTTTATCTATGGTTGCAGGTCCTTGGATTGGCAAGAAAGAGCGAATATGAAGGTACACAGAAAAGATAGGATTAACCTTCATAAACAAGGTACATGAAATCTTTCTCTTTCACGCTATAGATTTTTTTTTTTATGTCAATTTGATCTTTAGATTCTAATCTACCTACAAGGAGTCTTTTGCATGTCTATCTTGTCTCATCTAGTATGTTGGTAATAAATCTCAAGTCATAGGAATTTTTTCTTAACAACAATAAAAAAATTAACTGTATGCATTTTTAAATGATATATTATGGGAAGGAGACTAAACAAAAGTAAGGCTTTCACATAAAATTTTGTATTCTATAGCTAATTTTCATTTTGGGGCCTCCTATGATCGCGACATTCTTTAGTTAGGATTTTTTTGTTGAAAACTATCTCTTAATTGATGGCTTAGTGACAAACATAGAAATAAGACTCTTCAAAAATATGTGAGTACTCCTGAGTTGAATCCATTCTATAAGATAGAAAGTTGAATCATATTCCATCCAAAGTCTTAAAAAAATGTGATAAGACTCTCAATTTTGTTTTATAAGTTTTGTAATGTTTTTATTCACTTGTACTTTTTAATGCATGTTTAATTGTTCTAATAATCCAAATTGTTTCTATGTTTTGTGGATTTTCCAAGTTTAATCTCTATTTTGGGTTCAAGAATATATTTGAAAGTACATGATATATGAATTTGATAGCATGTTCCATAAGAGGATCATCATATATTTATCAAGGGAAATTTAATTGATTCATTTTTTATTTTATGCACCAAATTCCCCAAAAGAACACAAAATAACAAACAAATAGTAAGCCAACACCTTAAGAATGAAGAAAATAGATGAATAAGAAGCCTCTTCCAAGGGGAAACCTCTTTATACAATTTACCAAATACACAAGACAAACAAAGATGATTCTAAAGGGATAGCTATCCTTGGTATATATATAGGACACAAGGGGTATTCTAGTCAACCATACAATTACAATTAAGGTGCTAGCTAATGAATAAAGTCAATACTAATATAACAATAGAAATTTAATGTCTCTCTATATATGTATTAACATACCCCTAGTATTCAACAAATTGTTGCAATTAAAATTTAATTAACTCTAGATGTCTTTTCCTAAATATTTTTATTCTCGTGTCGTCTCTTTTATTAGCAAGTTCTTCCACTCGATGAGGTACCCAGTCATTGCTTGATTTCAAAGTTGCTTAGTCCTTGTGTCAAGGATTGTTTCAGGTTCTAGTACCAATTTCCCTTCTTCATAAATATATGTTAAAATAGTTAGGACTAGGATCTTGTTATCATTTACCTTTTTTAGATAAGAAACATGGAAGAGTAGATGTACAAATGAAGTTGGAGGAAACTCCCTTTTGTAATCCATACTTCCAATCATCTTCAAGATCTTATAGGGACCATAGTACTTGGGTGTTGATTTATTGTCCTTCTTTTGCTCTTGAGGGACATTTTTTTATATGGTTGTAACCTCAAAAATAACAAATCCCCCACTTCAAAATTCCTTTCACTAGGGTGTTGATATGCTTGTTCTTTCATCCTATTTTTGTTATAGCCAAGTTATCTTTCAATAGTTGGAGAGCCTCTTGTTGGTTCTCTATTTGATCCTCCACTAATTGAAACTTAGATTTATTTTTCAAGGACGATGTTATGGAAGGAGGATCGTAACCATAAAGTTCCATAAATGGTGCCATTTTTTATGAAGTATGGAAAGATGTGTTGTACCACAACTATACTAAGGGAAACATCTTGACCCATTGTTTTTGTTTATCATATGAAAGGAAATGAAGATAACCTTATAGGAATCTATTCACAATGTTTGTTTTCCCATGATATTGAGGATGTTAGAGGACTTAGGAGCCAACTGAGTACTCAAACAAGAAAATATTTCCTCTCAAAAATTACCAATGAAAATTGGATCTCTATCACTTACAATAATCTTGGTGATTCAATGTAGCTTCTAAATTAATTCCATGAATGATGAAACTATTGTGCTTACTTTAAAACAATGAGAAAGGGAGATGAAATGCGAATACCCTATGATTTTATTCACTACTACCATGATTACCTTATTTCCTTCTAACTTTGGTAGATGTCATATAAAATATATTGTGACCTCTTCCCAACACTAACTTGGTATGGGTAATGGTTGTAGTATACTTGGTGTCTTTATTGTCTCTCCTTTGTTTTGTTTGCAAACAATGTATTCTACCACAAACTTTTGGACATCATTTTTAATAATGTCCCCCCAAAAAACCTTCTTGATCGCATGGTACGTTTGAAGAACAATGGATTTCCTCCTATAAGAGAAGTTTGAAATTCCAAAAGCAGATTTCATTCGAGTTGAAATTTATTACATAAAAATAAATAATCTTGGTACCATAGTGAATCATTCTTTCACACAATTTTATCTATTGAATTAGGGTCTTCTTGTAGTTACCGAATTATCTTGCATGTATTTCGATCATGTTTCCATTACGTCATTTTCTCTACCCAATAGATTGCATAATAGAAATAGCATAAAGTAATCCCTCATTGTCAACTTCTTTTCTTTAAAATGCATCTACAACCATATTCAATTTTCCTTTTTTTAGATAATTTCAAAGTGATAACCTAGAATATTTGTAAGCCATTGTTACACCTAATTCTTTTCAACATCCTCTTGCGGTATAACTATCTCAGTATTTTCCTTAAATTCCTCAAATATTGGATTTGAAAATGAGTAAGGATGGATAATTTATTAGTTTTGGCCACCACCTCACTTTACCTATGAACAACCTGTAGTACTCATCTTAGAAATGCATTTTCTCCATTTTCAAAGAGTGATGCTACCGCCTACTACTCACTTACAAGTAGCAGTGATCCCTTAGCACTACCTGTTATTCTTGGATAAGTTGTGGTGCTCAACTTATGAAGGCAAAAAAAGGAAGGTTCGAGAGGATTCTCAAAGCTAGCCTTCTTGTAGCCTCACCCATATCATTCAAGATAGATGGAGCTCAATATCCCTTATTCTAGGATCATCCCTCCACATCTCCCATAGAATCCTCAACTTATCCTATCATCTCAAGCCTTTATATACTAGCTCACCCCTCATGGGAAAAGGGAGAAATAATGTCTTGTAGAATCCAAATTCTAGCCAAATTCAATTAGACTCTTAAGTGATTAGTAGGAATGTTGAAGGATTTGAGGAAAGGTTCCTTTGGGAAGAGTTCTCAACACCAATGCATTGGTTGTATACTCTCCTTTATATTTTAATGCAAATATAGTTTCTTTCCCATAAGCATTTGTATGTTTTATTATCATGTTGTGTTTATTTTTTAACTCCTTGGTATTTTACATAGGATTATAATCCATCTTGTAAATCTCACTTGGTTTGTGTTCTGTTGTGTCTTTTGCAGGTTATCCACATTGATTAAGCACTTCAAGGTTTAGACCATTACAACCTATCGAAGGTGAGAAAAGCAGTTAATTCAAGTAATTTATTTGATCCTAGGGAAAGTTTCTCTATTATGTAGTTTGTTTTGTTCTAGTTTTGATTCTTTCAATCTAGCAAAATAAACTCTATAGAATTGGGTGAGAATTTCTAGTAACAAAAGTGGCAACTCCACTGGGGAACAATTAGATTCTTGGTTTATGTAGTAATCTTGTATTTGATTTTATATTCCAGTTCATAGATCATATATGCTTGTTTATTTATAATATTTGATTTGAAATTGGTAAATTTGCCTCTATTTTCCTCTAATTCTTCATATGCTATTTGGATTCAGTATACAAGCTCTAACACTTTTCTTTTTTTGCCTCTCTTGTGATTTCATGATATTTTAAGGCCGTTGCAACAGGGTAGACTAAAAGGAGCAGCCACCACACCTCTCATTAAGTCTATCAGTGGTGTCACCTCCTTTTCCCTATGTACAAAGAGAGGTGCCACCTATATGTACCTATATTCTGGCTTTAGTGCTAATAGTTAAAGTCATCAAACAAGATCTGGAAAAAGTTTATAGGATTGATTTGTTTATATTTCAAGAGCGAGGATTAATTTTAGCCTTTGAGGATTATTGTTCATTTGTCTTTGGTTTGAAAGTGAGTGCTTTGAAAATAAATTATTTGGTTTAGATCACTGAGTGTTGTTATAATCAACATAAAAGACAATATTTTTTCTTTTGTTTTCTTCATAGATTGTAGAAGGTTTCTTTCATATTTGTTATTGAACAAATTGAGGAAAAAATCATTAATTCTAGTATAAGAACGGACTTTGGATTACTTTATTAGTCTAATAAAATTTCAAGTATTCTTAGTGTGTTACTTCTTATGTGTTTTCTTCTCAACAAAAGAACACAATTATTTTTTTGGTTTTTAAGTCCTTCTTTCATTTGAAGAATTAACACTTTTGTGTGCAAAGTAGTAATATATTTCTTTTAAAAGAGATATCATTCTTTTTCTTTTCAAGTTTTGCATTAGAAATATTTGCGTGCTTGCCATAGGAAAAAAATCTATAGCTGGATATTGTTTGTTTGGGATCTATTTGTGTTTTGTAAAAAGAAGAACCGAACCTCTATCCTTCCTTTAAGAAGGGGATATCCAAAAAGTTAAATTGAAAGACTTGTATGTGCATACCTACATGGTTTTACATTTCATTTTTTCGCCTAATGCATTCACTTAACCATACAAGATTAAAATTAAGAACTACTCTAGGTGAAAAACTTTAGCATGGTGTGATAGGTTAGAGACATCTCCTGACATCTATAAACTTAAGAGTTGTCATTTATTTCCTGCAATGCATCCTTGAGATCATGTGGTTCTTCCACGTAATTTTTGGAATATCAAACAACCTTTCACATACCCTTGAGGTATATTGATAGGTACTTCACATACTCAATACTATATAGGAACGCCCCTTTCAAACGGTAGTGCATTAGACAACACTACTATGGGGTTGAGCTCCCACGTACCTTGTGTATATTGGGAGACACTTGTATGGATCCTCATACCAACTGAGAAAATCCCTTTGACCATCTTATCACCACAATACACCAATAACATCACATGGGGATATTTCTACGCATGTATTGTCCAGGTGGTTGGGTATTCAGGAAAGGGTACAATCCCAATCCTCCTTGTCGCATTTTATTATTGGACCTTGTGGTATATTGTGAGTTGTGGTGATATGAGAATCCTATGAGGATCTAGAATTTCAATCCACTCTTGTCATAGTTTTGATTGTTTCTTTAGTGTGAGTAGTGTTTGTTTTCCTTGATTAGCTAGAGGCTTCTTTTTTATATGAGTTTGACCTATTCAAACTGGATTATTTCCCTTAGAGATGATCCCATTGTATACAAGGATTATCACCTGAGTATCCTTTAAATCCTATGACTTGTCCTCCTATGGAGCGAGATATGGACACAAATTCTGAAATACGTAGTGTATCCATGCCTAAATTGGAAGGGGTTCTAGTTACGGAAGAGGGAGGTGAATTCTCCCCTCCTGCCAATGTTCCCATTATTGATTACTTAGTACCACCTATAGCAGAACAACCCTCCTATTGATATCCATATTTTTTCCTTCAAAAATCCTATAGGAGCTAGGCTCAATCAATTCCATCCTAATCATACAGTTGCTCCCATATTTGGGCTGAATGCTCCATTTTGGGAAACTGCCTTAGGACAATCTATCTCCCAATCCAGTTATACTACTTCCTCAAATGTTTCTTCTATGGAGATAACTCCAAATCCTATAATATATTTACCTTATCTTCTACCAAGTGATATTCTGTGTAGATATTTAAATATCCCTTCTAGTTCAATTCTATCCAATTCTCCACCCGCTACCACGGTCAATAGACTCACCACTTCTGCGAGAGTGTCACAGTATTCTCTGAATCCAATGTCAAATTCTCTATTGGGAAGTGCTCCTATGCCTTCCATGGAATTTTCGAATGGTGGAAGTCTATATTTACCCTCCACATCCCGTGTAGCTAGAGGACCTTATGTACCTATTTTGCATAATGTTTCAAATATTGTCCTCCATCTGTAGGATCTGGTGGACCTACTGGTTATGGTCATATTGGTCCTATTTAAGAACCATCCACATCTACTTGAATCCCAACTCAACATCCCAAAATTTGTAACCAATACATTAGTGAGGTGCAATACAATACCCTTTATACATCAATTATCCTGGAGGCGTTACCAATAAATGGCCTCAACCTATCTATGGACCCCAAGCCGTAACTAACGAAGGACAACCATTTATGGGGAAAAACACTCCCAACTACCAATATTTTTCAGGTTACTATGATCAACCTTAGTCGACCTATGGTCCCACTAGGGTAGACTTACCTTATCAATATTATAATTACCCGCAACCTAATAGGAAACTATTTTTTTTGGTACTTTAGATTCTCAATGCCTATCCAAATCGATTAATGACCCCATCCTCCATGACCCTTTTTGGACAACAATTCCAGTCAAGTTACCATCATATATCTCAAAATTTGATGGAAAGCAAGGTGAAGATCCAAGAAACCATGTCATGACCTTCCATCTGTGGTGTTCTTCCATCTCCTTGATGAAATATGATTCCATCTGTTTGAGGCTCTTCTAAAGAACTTTGATCTATATGGATGCTAAGTGGTATATTCAACTTCCACAACACTCATTTGTGGATTTTAATTCGTTGGTAACAATATTCCTTACCCATTTCCAACTACCCATCCATTATGAAATAGGTATGGATCTCTTAACTTATCTTTGGAAAACTACTTCCACTCATATATTTGATCACATTCATGAGTTGAGGAGATGTTGAAGGTTGATTAAGGATCCTATTCTAGATCAACTGCTAGCTTATTCATTTACCAAGTATTTATTGCCCCCTATTTCTCGAGATGTGGCTATGGGAAATGTTGTTACGGAGTAACCATTTATTAGTCGGGCTCAATATTTAGACTTATTTTATTATTATTCCAAAACCTTATATATTTGATCCCTAATGCCCCTCGTTGGAGCATCGATCCTACCAAGCCACCTGTTGAAACTCTTGTAGTTGTTTTTGTAGGCTCACTCCAACATCTATCCACAATGAAACATACCAAGCATCATACTTCTTCTCCTGCTACTTCCTTGACTCCTACTGTTTCTCTCGAGGCTACTATTATTCAATATTCACAATCATCTAGTAATAAGAAGAAAGGTAAAGGTAAATCTAAAAAATATGGAAACCAGCAAGAGAATCCTAAGACTACGAGTTAGAGAATGAGTTGAAACCGAACTGGAAAGATAAGTACCCCTCTTTTTTATGTGTAGATTATCACTTCACCAAGGAATTTCCTAGGCATGAAGAGATCAACAAATCTTTGAAAAATATTCCTATGCCTACAGTTATAACTGACCATTTCCCATATAAAAAAAAATTAGTTTATCATACATATTTACATGGTCCCTCTTCCTCCATGGAGGAAATCAAAATGATGTCTGTTGCACCTGGAAATCACACATTGCTTATCAGCCTCCATGAGAATTTCACTTTTCCTTTCACCCTAGTCAATTTTTTCCCAGACCTAGAAGGGACGGCGCCTTCTTGTTTTTTGCACAGAGAATCAACAACGCCTGTCCTAGTTGAACAAAAAGCATCGTTTTCCCTCTTCTTTGGCAAAAAACCTAGGTCGGCACCTTTGTCAGTTTTTCTAAGAACATCGGTGGTCAGTAAATGATAAAAAAATATGTTTCTAGAAGCTTCCATGTGGAAACCTCCATCGGGTCAGTTCCTATATGCTTGGGAGAGGTGGCATTCACCTTCCTCACCTATAGGGATCTCATCCTATCCTTTTTCCAAGTCATCTCTTGAGTTCTAGGGTTATAAATGGATATTTCATGAGGAGAGTGGGGGAGGCCAGGAAAAGCACCCTTATGCTGCTAGTTTGAAGTCTGAATCAGAGGAAAAGTAGAGTTAGCTTGTGGTTGGAGAGGTATTCATAGTCATAGGATATTGTAGACATTCTTGTTGAGTTCGAAGCCATCGACATCAAGGCTTTTTGGTTGTATTATTTCTCATCCATATATTAATACAAAGACATTTCCCTTTCCTATATTTGATTGTATTGATTGTAATTAGATATTATTGGATTCCTTGATCACCAATATGAATAGTCAATTTGTCATGATGCTCTCATCCCTTTTGTTTGTCTTGTTATCTATTTTGCAGGTATTGAACTATTGCAAGGAATTTTTGGAAGGAAGACAAGAGGATCTAAGGTTGAGGTATATTGTCTTTCATGTTAGTTGATTTGATTATTCAAGGAAAGGATATGGTGTTGTGTTTTTTTTTTCTCTAGTTGTGACTTAGATTGCAGATGAACAAGGAGTGTCCGCACTGATTGAGAATTCCTGATAAAAAAATTGGCGACTCCACTAGGGAAGCTTAATCCAGTCAGATCTGGGGAAGATCCCGTTAGATCTGGTGCAGATCTAGTAAGATCTACAAACTTCGGTAACCATTCCATCTATGAATGTAATTCTCTCTCCTTTTGTTTGTTTTAGTTAACAAGGTAAGTCATCTATATTATGTTTCTGATTCTTTTCCTCTATTATGAGTAGTTTTTTACCCTTTTTCTAGTCCATCTTAGTTTTTTCTGGTTTCTCCTACCAGCTTTCAGCCTTTCAGTTCATTGTTCAGCACCGCTTTTCCCTTTGGCTGACAGAGCTTCAGTTCATTCCAGGGCACGTTTCTCCTTTTGACTGGAGCACTGACACCACCTTCTCCTTTGATTAACATAGCATCAACAACACCTGGGTGCAGAAGGCTAGGAGCACCGTAATAGCCTAGGATTCCCTGGTACAGTGCCCTTCAGCACGTCGAGGTAGGTCTTCAAAAACTTCATGTTCAAGAAATTTTTTGTTCAAAATTTGTAAACTGTCCCATTCTCTGAAGTTTTTCAGTGTGGTTTGCTTGCTTTCTTGCTGTCTGATTTACTAGTTTTTGTGAATTTGATTCTCTATTTGAGATCATATCCAAAAGAATTATCTTTTGCATTGTCATAAACGAAAGTGGAAACATAGTTCGGTTTTTATTTTTTAGTGAAGTATCTAAAAATTTTCTTTTGAAAAGAAAGATTAGTTTCTTTTTAGAAAATACTACTTTGTGTGCCTCATATTTTCTAGAAAAATACAAAAAGAATCATTTTATTTTTCTCTTGTTTATGCTTGCGAAAATTTCAATTTGCATTTTGCATGTGTGATTCAGAAAAATAAGTCTTTTTGGAATTGTAGCAGAAGTTAGTTTTGCATGCACATTAGAGGCTTCTTTCTTACATTTTCAAAAACTTTAGAGTGTTTGTTTGAAAGAGTTTTTGTGTTTGAAAGCACTTCCTTTGCATTCTTTATTGGATCTTGTTTTTATTGTTGAAAAAAACTTTCTTTTGGTATATTGTTGAAAAGAAAAGAAAAAGGTTTCTTCCTTACCCTACTTAGTTCTCATCGAAGTCAAAAAGTGCATTTACATTTAGATTAATTTGCATCATTGAAGATAACATTTCACAAACATTCACCTAATCATCCAGATAAAACTAACCATATCTGTAGGTCTAAAATTGTATAGAAATTTGAGTGATAGGTTAGTGAGATGTTCGGGCATCATAAAGCGTAGGAGCTATCATTATTTGTCTACACTACAACCCAGGACTCACGCGGTTCTTCCACATACCGTCGGTATGTCAAATGGCCTTTCACGTACCCTTGAGGTATATATAAAGGTACTTCACGTACTCGATTGTATATCAGAAGGCCCCTTGTGAATGGTTGTGCATTAGACAACACTACTATCGATTTGAGCTCCCATGTATCTTTCGTATATCAGGACACCCCACTAGGATACCCTGACCATCTGAGAAAAACCATTTGGCCATCTTGTGTGGAGCAATACACCGAAAACAACATTTAGGGAGATTACTATGCATGTACCCTTGAGGTATATCATGAGTTGCACCTACTTGACAATCCTGGTGAGAGACTAGCTAATCGTAACCCATCCTATCACTTAAGTCTGCTTGTGACCTTTAGCTCTGCATAGGTTTTGTTTGTGTGATTGTCTCCTTTTTTAACCTAGATTAGGTAACTTCAGCCACCACCATGGCTGAGAAACTTGCGAGATGTCAATCTCATAGATTGCAAGGTTTACCTCCTGACTCTCCTCCTACCATGGAAGGACAAGAAGGGGTAACCATGGAACAACCAGCTTCTGCTAATGTTCCCATAGGAATTGCCTTAACTAGTGAAACCAGAGAAGACTTCATTGTTTTACAAATCCTTTGGTTCAACTCCTTCATACAGCTGATGCTTCTATGCATTCACCGTTGGAAGGTCATGTTGATAGTCCTACTCCACCATATTATGGACCAAATGCTCCTTTTTGGAGGACTTCTATAGGCCAAGATATTGCTGAATTCGGGGTTATTAGACCTTCACCAAGGAACCCTCCTTTAGGAGAGGAGGAACAAAGAAGAATTAATGCATTTCTTGATCAAGCTCGTAACATTTCAGAGAGAGTAGAAAGAATAATTCCTCAACTTGTGTCTCATTATGAAACTATGTCAGCTCGTTTACCCTGTAATACAGACCCTTGGATTTTATCTGAAATTAAACCTTCTTTTGAAGGTCATCCAACCTATGGTGATACTTCTCGCAAACCATGGCTTGAGGGATATCATTCACTAGATCAAGTGTTAGGTCCTATTGAATAATTTCCATTTCAAGGAAATCCAAGTCCAAATGAAAATCCTACAGTCTCACATCCTGGACCCGTTACTAGGCCTTCCATACCACTCATGGTTGGGGGGCAATCCATAAATCAATTTATGTCAGCACACTCTAACACCGAGGGGAAACCCACGGCGGGAGTTACGTCATTTGTTAGTGGAATTATTACTAGTTCAGGACAAGTTGTAGCCATAGAAAAACCTACAGTAGCTATCGCTCCTACTAATACCAATGTTATCCCCCCCCATCCAGTTCAGGCCAACCCTTAGGGGTGCAACCTGCCAATAATCCAGCTTCTTGGGGATATACTTATCCAGGAACTCAGCCACCTATGGTTAATCAAGTGTATCAACAACCACCACCAGCGTCTATTTATCCTGGAATGCCCTACCTTGGGAATGATTTTGTACCTTGGGGACAACACAATTGGTCCAATGTCCCATCATATGGAGGATATTTTGTTAATACTATTGGAGAATATGGTGGCTCACCTTCTGGGGGACCATGGAGAGGACCTGGAGGGCCTGGAGGACCCGGAGGTCATGGAGGTGTTGGAGGACCTAGTGGACCATTTGGAGGACCACCACCCAGAGGCCCACCACCATCTCCTGGAGGTGTAGTACCACCACCTGGAGGACCACCACCACCTTCTGGAGGACCCCCTACCTTAAGTTTCCCACCTCCTCATGGAAATTATGGAAATCAACAACCTTTTCAACAAGCTTCGAGGGCATCATCCATACCCATCTATCAATCTGCATATGGTCCTACTGGCTAGTGAATGCCATACTAGTACTACCAGTATCCGCAACCAAATCAACAACTTCCATTTCTAGCTACTTTAGATCTACCAGACTTGTCAAGATTGATAAATGACCCAATCCATCATGACCCCTCTTGGCCTGCCATGCCTATAAAGTTGTGTTCCGATATACCCAAGTTTGATAGTAAGCCTGATGAAGATCCAAAAAACCATGTGATGACATTTCACTTATGGTATTCATCCAATTATTTGATGGATGGCTCAATCTATCTACGGATTTTTCAAGGAACCCTCACTAGTATTGCCGTAAAGTGGTACATCGAGTTACCACATCACTCTTTTTGGGACTTCAATGCATTAGTAATGGAATTTTTAACACACTTTTAATTGCCAATCCAATATGAAACAGGTACAGACCTTTTGACTTTGCTTCGACAAACCACATCAACTCACATATCCGATCATATCCATGAATGGGGATGAAGATGAAGGTTAATTAAGGCCCCCATTCCTTATCAGTTGCTTAGTGATTGGTTTACAAAGTTTTTTCTTCCACCTATTTCTAGAGATATTTCCATGGGAGGTGTTGTTACTGAGGAGAAATATATTATCTGCGATCAGTACCTAGACTTGGTTTATTCCCAGTCAGGTACTTTGTATGATCTGATTCCCCATGCTCCTCGACCTACAACAGATCCATCAAGATCCACAATTGAACCACCTTCTGATGGCATACTTGGTTCAGTTCAAATACAAACGATGGCCAAATATTCTAAGAAACAAAATCGAACCACCACTCTATCAAATCAACCAGCACCATCTACCAAATCGGCACCCTTTCCTGTTGCTTCCACCAAAGTAAACGTGATCCAATCAAATGAATCTTTAGGTGGAAAGAAGAAAGGAAAAAATAAATCTAAAAAACCTGATAATCAATAGGAAGGAAACAAAACACAGAACTCAGATGCTAATTCAAAAGGTAAGCGAAAGGTAAAATATCCTTGTTTAATCTACAGCGGTGAACATTTTACAAAATAATGTCCTTATTGTGAGGAAGTTAGTGAATTTTTGAAAACTTCACCCACCCCAGTAGTTTTGAAAGATCCTTTCCCTTCCCAACAACAGTTGATTGATCATAAGTGTTTGAACAAAACTTCTTAGTCCACTGATGAAGTTCGAATGATGTCTAGTGAAATGGTTAATTTAAACACAACATCACACAGTTATGACCCTCCTCTAGTAAAGAAACTTGATGATGTTCTAGCTGAAAAAACCTTAGCTCCCACACCTCCTCCTAATAATGGTCTTCACATTGAAAAACCTATCCCAAAAGCAATTTTCCACCCACCCAAGGGTACTCTACATAAGTCCATAATCAATCCTAATGCTCATGCCGCCCAATATTATAATATTGTTGAAGATTTGGACCAAGCACCCTGAGCTATGTTGGCTTTAGAGGTACTTCAAACCTTCCCAAATCAACGGAAAAACTTGCTTACTTCCCTTGGAGCTATGGATCCTGAAAAATAGTAATATCATCACTTTCAAACCGGATGATTACAAGATGAGACTCTCACATCATTTAGCTTTCCAGATTCTACCAAGATTGTTGAAAAGACTATCCATCTTACCATTTTGGACGAGGGTGCCTCTACATCAGTTATGTCTTTATCTTGTTGGAGAGCCATTAGTTCTCCGAAAATCAACCGTTCACCTACCACCCTTAAGGATTTTGATGGTCGCGGATTTAAACCCTATGGATTACTACCTGCCATCCATGTTGAACTGGGGGACAAATCAGTCTCCATTCACATTGACGTTTTCTATGCTTCTTTGGATTACAACTTAATTCTAGATCGTAACTGGTTCTATGCTATGCAAGTTGTAGCATCAACTGTTTTTCAGATCGTCCAGTTCCCATTCCAAGGAAATATTGTTACTATTGATCAGTTATATTTCATCACACCTAGTGCCATTACAAATTATGCAAATAGTGTTCCACTCCCAAATACTCCATAGTATAAGGACATTGGAGTAGGCCTTATCAAAGACTCTTAACTAATGGGAGTCTTTCCCTCATTTATTAACATGATTTATACCTCTCGCAACCCACATCTATTAACATGATTTCTACCTCTCATGCAGACAAAGGAAAATAAATTGCTGATGAATCAACATCCTTTTCCCCTTTCAAAGAAATTTACAGTGCAATCCAAGCTACCAGTGATCCTCCCATCAATGACTATTTGTTAGTGGCCTCATACCATTATCACATGCCATGCTGGCTTGAACCCCCCCCCATATTTAGATTATCTTTCACACACACTTCCTACAGATGAATCTATTATGGAATTTATGTCATTAGAGGAGATGCCTTGGGAATATTATCATCACTGATGTTATTTCCTTCCCCTTTTCCATATGGTAGAATACCACTTCACCTATATGGTTTCATCTGATATAGTCCTCAACCCTCAATCTCCGATCCTCAGTCGTAGTGTCGATTCTTAAGGAAATTTATGCAACATTACAAAAACTATGCCTGTAGACATATCGGTGAAACCAGGTGGTTTTGAGAACATTTTCATAGGATAGAACTCTAAACATGAAGAGGTTCAAACATACACGACCCTTTTCAAGGAGTTTAGAGATGTCTTTGCATGGACATATGAAGAAATGCCAGGGATTAATCCCTCTATTGTTGTTTACGAGATCAAAACTTACCCAGATGCCAAGCCTGTCCGTCAGAAACTACGACAGGTCCACCCAAGAAAAGCAGTCGCTATTAAAGAAGAAGTTGAGAAACTTCTAAAGGCTGGTTTCATTTAACCCGTACCATTAACTAAATGGGTGTGCAACATAGTTTCTATGAACAAAAAGCAGTGTACTATTAGGGTTTGTATCGATTTTAGGGATTTGAATCAAGCTTGTCCAAAAGAAAACTTTCCCACTCCCTATATCGATCAGATAATCGATAACTGTGCCAGAAGCAAATTTTTTTCCTTAATGGATGGATTTTTAAGCTATAAACATATTGAGATTCTCCTGTTAGACCAACACAAGACAACATTTATTTTCCCTTGGGGGGATTTTGCTTATCGTAAACTGCCTTTTGTTTTAAAGAACGTTGGCATGACATTCCAACGTGCCATGTCCTATGCTTTTCATGACATTAAACATGTTTTGGAATCCTATCTTGATGACCTGCCTGCTCATTCCAAGCAGTGAGATATTCATGTCGACCATCTGAGAGTTGTGTTGCTTCGATGTCATCATTTTAATATTCGTCTAAATCCCCATAAATGTTTTTTTGTGTAGAATCTGGTCGACTTCTTGGATTTATTGTTTCCAAATATGGCATCTGTATAGATCCCTTGAAAATTGAATCTATCTTAGCCCTACCTACTCCCATGAATGTAACTGAACTCCAAACTTTGCAAGGGAAGGAAAAATTTCTACATCGTTTCATCTGCAATTATGTAGAAAGGACACACGGTTTCATGAGGTTGCTCAAGAAAGATACCCCTTTTGTCTGGGATGATTTCACACAACACGCGTTTGATAATCTCAAACACGCACTTACCCATGCACCAGTGTTGCAGCCACCTAATTATGCTAAGGACTATTCCTTGTATGTGGTTGCATCCTTGTCTACCATATGCATGGTCCTTGTTCAAGCAGATGAACACGACAAGGAACATGTGATTTCTCATGCATGTAAGAGTCTTTTGGACTCTGAAACATGATACTCACATGTGGAGAAACTCGCTCTAGCCATGGTTATCACGGTATAGAAGTTTCGTCATTATATCTTGCTTCGCACCACCACTGTTTGCATGGATTCCAACCCCATGTACTACGTTCTTACATGGTAAGTGCTTCGAGGCAAATACTCATGTTGGATTATGATTCTCTAGGAATTTCAGTTAGAATTCACTAAAAGCACTTCCAAGAAGTCTCTCATCTTTGCAGAGCTTATATGTGACCTTCCCCGTGTTAGTTTTTCATCACATTAAGCTAGCATTAAGATCTTAGGATCTTTTCACTGAGAGAATAACAAGTACAGCAATAAAACATAAGCACATCATAAGAGACAAGAGACACAAAGAGTTTTCCTCGGGGAAACCATAAAGGATAAAACCCCGGAACTTCCTCTAAGATAGAATCAACACCAAAATAGTAAGAGATCTCCCAAAATAGCAGTAGTCTTCTGTCTTCTGTCTAGTCCCAAAATTTCCTTCTTCAGTAGTGCACCACACTTGGGAGAGCAAGTGAAGTATTTCCACAATGTGATAAATAGAGAGACTCTCACTCTCTATTTATATTCATTCGTTCACTTGAATTTCCTTTTCACACGTAGGCTCAACCTAATAATTACTACTTGAGCCTACACCTTAATTAGTGTATAATAACTCAAGTGACCTGAAACTGTGGGGAATTACCTAATGACTTGATATGACTTGATTACATTATTAATCCTCCCGATCGGAACATCGGGGCATGACCACATGACTCAAATACATAATAGAAACATCTCGAAATAAACATCGGGTTACAATACATAAGATACATAGAAGAATACATTCCGAAGTTACATATACATCAACACTCCCTCTTAACTAGGAAGGTATTCTTTCGACACAATTTTCAGCACTGATCTTCTTCTCTATATCAGCTGGATCATCTCACCTTCAAGTCATCTTCGGATCTGGATCATCTCTCGATATGGATCATCATCGAACATTATCACTGGATCTGGATCATCTCTCGATCTGGATCATCATCAAACATCATCACTAGATCTGGATCATATCTCGATCTGGATCATCATCACTGGACTAGATCTGGATCATCACTCGATCTGTATCATCATCAAACATCATCACTAGATCTGGATCATATCTCGATCTGGATCATCATCACTGGACTAGATCTGGATCATCACTCAATCTGGATCATTACTGTTGGATCATCATTACTGGATCTAGATCATCACTCGATCTGGATCAACACTGGTGCTATCTCATGATTCTTCTCATCATAGGAAGTTCTACAAAGCCAGCCCTTTTTCATGCTGGTTGTAGGCCTACCCTCATGTAGGTCTTCACCGAGCACTTACATCTGACCTCCTCGTCAAAAAGGCACGCCCAGTACTCACATCTGATCATGTAGTAAACTACAATCCCATTAGAAAGGCCCAACACTCACATTCACCAACATGATAGGACACACCTACTATCATCTGTGAAATGGCTCAGCACTTACAACCACCAACATGATAGGACACACCTACTATCATCTGTGGAAAGGCACAGTGCTCACATCCACCAGCATGGTAGGACACACCTACTACCATCTGTGGAAAGGATCAGCACTTATAATCACCAGCATGGTAGGACACACCTACTACCATATGTGAAAAGTCTCTGCACTTACAATCACCAGCATGGTAGGACACACCTACTACCATCTATGAAAAGGCACTGCACTTACAGTCACCAGCATGATAGGACACACCTACTACCATCTATGAAAAGGCACTGCACTTACAGTCACCAGCATGATAGGACACACCTACTATCATCTGTGAAATGGCACAGCACTTACAGTGATCACCAGCATGATAGGACACACCTACTATCATCTGTGAAATGGCACAGCACTTATAGTCACCAGCATGATAGGACACACCTACTATCATCTGTAAAATGGCACAGCACTTACAGTCACCAGCATGATAGGACACACCTACTATCATCTGTGACAAGGATCAGCACTTACATCCATCCAGGAGGGAACATATCCTGCTCACAATGATGGAAGGGCATGCACTCATATCTGATCATGAGGAGAACACATCCCAACAATCATATTAGAATGGCCCCCAGTCCTCCTCGACTGAGCTACCTAGTAACTGACCAGGCACCTCCATTCTCCTAGAGAATGGCAGTTGCCCTTACATCCGACCTGCTCGTTGGAATGGCCAACACTCACAACTGACATGGAATGAACTTAATCCTTTAGCCATGAACAAAATGGTTCATCCCTTACATCTGATCAAGTGGGAACACATCCCTCTATCACATCATAATGGCTACTCAGTTCTTACACTGAGTGTTCCTGGTAGCTGACCAGGTGCCTCCATTCCTAGAATGGCAATTTCTCTTACATCTGTCCTACTCGACAGAATGGCCAGCACTCATATCTGACATGGAAGGGAGCAACCCTACCACCATGACAGAATGGCTCAGCCCTTATATCTGACCTACTCGTCAGAATGGCTATGGATCTCAGCACTCATATCTGACATGGAAGGAACCAATCCTCTCACCATGATAGAATGGCTCAGCCCTTACATCTGACCATGGAAGGAACCAATCCTCTCACCATGTCAGAATGGCTATGGGTTTCATCACTTTCTCTGGGAGGAAGCCTCGATCTGGAGAACACCAAGTCTCTCTCTGAAGTACTCAAACTTCATCCTAGCCAATGGCTTCATTAATACATCATCTATCTATTCCTTCGTCGCAACATACAGGAGCTTCACTGCTCCTCTCTGCACCATATCCTTGATATAGTGATACTTGATCTCGATATGCTTTGACCTGTCATGAAACACTAGATTCTCTGACAACTTCACGCAACTCTAGTTGTCACAATGTATACAAGTAGCATCTAACTGGAGATCAAATATATCAGACAGTAGCTTCCGCATCCATACTGCCTCACAACTAGCTGAACAAGCTGCGACATACTCTGCTTCAACTGTACTCAGTGCCACACAGGATTGCTTCCTACTAAACCAAGAGATCACACCTGATCCCATACTGAAGAAACATCCCGAAGTACTCTTCCTGTCGATGGCACTGCCTTCCCAATCAGAATCAACATAACCCTCCAAGTTAATCTTCTGATTTGCATCATACTTGAGCCCATAATCAACTTTACCCTTCAGGTACCTCAGAATATGCTTTGCAGCAGTCAAGTGAACACTTCTCGGATCTGTCAGGTACTGGCTCAAGGTGTTCACATCAAAGCAAATGTCTGGTCTCATGTTCGTCAGGTACATCAATGACCCAATCATATGATGATACATCGTAGCATCAACCGACTCTGATGAAGCATCACTTAATAGCTTCATGTTCGATGCCATAGGTGTGGTCATGTAATCCATCATCCTGAACCTCTTTAGGATCTCTACTGCAAAATTCCCTTGTCCAACGAAGATTCCATCTGTACTCTGCAACACCTCCATACCTAGAACAATAGTGCATCGACACATAACAGGAGCATCACTGGTCTTCTGTCTTCAACCTTGAAGCAAAGGTTGGAATCTACTTTACTCTCAGTAAATCCTAGAGTCATCAATAATCTTCCCATCCTGTCGTACCATGTCGAACCTTAGATATTCTGTAGTCACTCCCTCTGAAGCGAAGCATCATACTCCCTCTGTCTTCTGTGCTCTATGCACTGAAAACATTCTGTACCGGAGTGACAAGTAGCTTCCTATGCTACTAATATTCTATGTGACCATCTAGTGTATATACTTGCATCTTCAACCTTGTAGCAAAGGTTAAGATCTTCATCAATCTCATCATGTATGTGTTTAAGCTCTTACTGGCTGCAAATGTCTCTTCGTAGTCTAGGCCTTCTTTTCATGAGAAGCCTCCTGCTACGAATCTTGCTTTGTATCCCACAATGTTTCCATCTACTGCATGATGGAACTATGAACTTCTCTTCAGGTCTCGATAATACGCCCTGACATCATTCTTCTTGAACTGGCCTTCCATTTCTTCTTAGTTACTTCTTCATGGCTGGAAGGTTTTGCATCAATGATGTCACTGCATTCATCATATTATTCTTTGTCTTGAGATGTCATCACTTTTTCTTCAGAACAAGTCTTCATTCTTCTTTGCTTGTAGGCGATTATGTATGCGGTCTTTCCTACAAGTCAAATGCAATTGTATGGTTAGAAACATTTCATAAGGAATATTTATACTGGCAAACACTTATGCATAAATATATGATCATGCAACTACTTTAGCCAATACAACATTCATCCATATCTCATTGAAACTTTTTAGATGCCTTCCATCTCTACCAGGACAACATTGAGATTGTGCACTAATCCAATATGTCAGCAAAGAGGTTTCATTCTAGATAAGTAGCAATGGAGAGTTGTATAGCACCATGAGCTACTTACCCATCACATGCATATTAGTAGTATACTGTCATTAATGCAAACATCCTATCATGCATAATACATCAACTGAATATAAACAAATGTATAACAAAATAATATCATGAAATGACAATTGAATACTTATCTTTATTTTTTTCATGGGTATACTCCTTCTTGAGTCTTTAGCTTCATCGTCTTCTTCATTCATGATAGCATCGTTTCTTATCCAAATGCTGAGGTGGATAAGAAGTTCTTCAAGAGTTGAGATCTTCATATTGAGGGATCTTATTTGGATGGTAAGAGCTTGATCTTCAGTTGCTCCCATATTCTCTTCTCGAGCTTCTTCTTCTTGTGAGTTCTCTTCGAAAGTACTCACTTCCTTCTGGCACACATTCCTCACATGAATGAATCCTACAATCCTGGGAGGCCATTCAAGGTGGCCATCACCACTTCTACATTCTTCACTTCTTCTTTTACCGCTTCAAGTTGTTCTTTGACTTGAGAGACTCTTACGACTGCATGGTCTCTGCATTCTAGATCTTCACATTCTTCAACTGGTTTCTTTAGGTCATATTCTGATTTTTGTTCTTCCCTTCAAATAGCCTAAAATTTTGGAAGACCTTCAACAGCTTTGCTTGCAATAGGTAGTGCTCTGTAATGCACATGTGCAAGCCTTCTATGCCAAAGCTCATTTGGTTCTACTATGTAATAGATCAAGGCTTGTTCTGGATGGCCCTTCAATTTGTACAAGCCTCTTTCTTGTTATCCAATCACTACCACATCATCGATAGTCCTTCCTTTTGGCCACATGATGACTTGACCATCTATGAATGCAACCCGTATTCCTTTTGCATCAATGCTGAAATGGAGAGAAGGTTCTTCTTGAGTCCTGGAACAAACAATACTTCTTTCATTGTTAGAGACTTACCAAAGTCTAGCTTGTATGAAGATTCCCCACTACCTTTTATTGGATATTGGTAGTCATCTCCTAGCTTCACCTTGTGAGGTGATTCATGTTCTAACAGTCTTACAAAGGATTCCTTGAATCCCATCATATGTTTGGAAACCCCACTGTCTATAAGCCAATCATCACTTCCATGAGCAATGTTACCTGTGAGAGATGATATCAGAACATATTCATCCTTGCTTGAAGAATCTTCACTTTCATATCTGGATCTCTTTCTGGATGGTTCATCATCTTCTGCAGCATGAGCATGATGTCTTCTTTGGCCTTGACCAAGTTCTTCTTGTGAAAGGCTTCTGACCTCGTCTCCCTCTGAAACTGGAACCTCTATACTCATGTAGGTGTCCAATCCATTTTCTTCAGAGAGATCAAATACTTCCAGGCTTGGAAGTTGTCAACTTCCCCAAGCTTGTCACCAAGCTGATGTGATATATCATATTGAAATGAAAACCTCAAATGGAAATAGCAATGGATTAAATCTTACCAATTTGAGGTGTCCGTCCTTGTCTCGGAGTTCGCTGATCTAGGGTTTGTCACAGAAACCCTAATTTTCAAAACTTGGAATCTTTCAGATCTGATTGGACAAACAGATAGACCTCTTCAAATGGAGCTTTCCAATGCACTCCTTTTCTTAAAACAGTGGAGGGAAGCTCCCAAAACAGGAAGCCCCAATTTTCTGATTTCTTCTGCAGAAATTCCTATTACTGTTTCTGTGAGATCTCTGAAATTACTGATCCTCTGTGTCTGAATTTTTTCACTGAGGTAACCTCGCATGTCCTTGATCTAAAACCATAGGTTTGATCAGAATTTGTTTCACTGAGGTAACCTCGCATGTCCTTGATCTAACACCACAGGTTTGATCAGAATTTGTTTCACCATTTGGCCGTTATGATCCTTTTCCCAAGGTGACCTGTTACAAGACTGTTCAGAATAGCGAAGTTGTATGGCATGCCACATGTCACTGGTTGATCTTATGAGTATGATATTTGGATCATCAAAATTAAAGTACATTCCCTTTCTGGAACATCTTCATGAATTCCATTTGGACCTCTGTAGCTCAATATATTGCAGATCTCCCCAGATGTCCTGTTAAGGGATGAATTCTGGAAGAGACTGGAACCCTAACTTGGAGAGATCATATCTCCTGGTGTACAGAGAATATGAGTCTGATTTTTGGATACAAGCTTCATAGGGATTTTAGCTTCGGCCCCTACAATTTTCAGCTTCTGAGACTTCGTCAATATTGGAATATAGATACTGTACCAAAACTTAGCAGTTTTAGTATTTAGGGTTTCTCCTAGCTCTGGGTCAAACTAGGGTTTGACTTTCCTGGAGTTTCACCCAACCAAATTTCTTGATCCAGGTCTCTAAAATTCAGTTTTGGTGAGGAGAAAAATCCTATGCAGGTCTCACTCAAAAAATTCCTCTTCTATAGAAATCCCTACTTTCCACATTGAAACTGAAAATGCTTGAAATTGAATTCCACATCGACAGAAAGATGCACCCTTCAATGGAGAGTCATCCTAGCATACTTTTGCTGAAAATATGTGGAGGAATATCCACAAACTAGGAAGCCCTAGTTTCTATAGCTGCACAATGTCTTCTTCTCAGGTTAGCTCTGATACCATGTTAGTTTTTCATCACATTAAGCTAGCATTAAGATCTTAGGATCTTTTCACTGAGAGAATAACAAATACAGCAATAAAACATAAGCACATCACAAGAGACAAGAGACACAAATATTTTTCCTTGGGGAAACCATAAAGGAGAAAACCCCGCAACTTCCTCTAAGATAGAATCAACACCAAAACAGTAAGAGATCTCCCAAAACAACAGTAGTCTTCTGTCTTCTGTCTAGTCCCAAAATTTCCTTCTTCAGTAGTGCGCCACACTTGGGAGAGCAAGTGAAGTATTTCCACAATGTGATAAATAGAGAGATTCTGACTCTCTATTTATATTCATTCGTTCACTTGAATTGTTTTTTCACACGTAGGCTCAACCTAATAATTACTACTCGAGCCTACACCTTAATTAGTGTATAATAACTCAAGTGCCCCGAAACTGTGGGGACTTACCTAATGACTTGATATGACTTGATTCCATTATTAATCCTCCCGATCGGAACATTGGGGCATGACCACATGAATCAAATACATAATAGAAACATCCCGAAATAAAAATCGGGTTACAATACATAAGATACATAGAAGAATATATTCCGAAGTTACATATACATCAACACCCCGTACTACTGAGACTACAGAGCCTTTTGATTCATTTCTCGATGAATCATTGTTTCTCATTAGTCTGATTAACCCATGGTATAGAGATATCATTTTGTATCTCCAGACCTTACAATACCAACCCACTGCTTCTCGAGATGAACGTCGTCACATTCACCACCAGGACAAAAGTTATCTTATCTTGAATGATACCCTATACCACCGTGGTGTTGACTCCATATTAAGACGTTGCCTTACACATGAGGAGGCTGAGATCATTTTAAATGATTGCCATATTGGAGCTTGTGGCAGTCATCTCTCAGGGTTGGCTACTACCCAGAAAATCTTGTGTGCAGGGTATTTATAGCCCTCTATTTTCAAAGATTGCATTGAAACAGTCAAGAAATTCCCACCATGTCAAATGTTTACTTCCAAGAAGCAAACATATCCAGCTCCGCTCCATCCCGTTGTAGCAGTTGGCCCCTCTGCAAAATGGGGCATAGACTTCGTGCACTGTAGGCCTACCTCAGCTGGGGGGCATGGCTACATTATCGTGGCTATGGACTATTTTACAAAATGGACTGAGGCAATGCCCACATATGCCGAAGATGGTAAGATTGCTACATTATTCTTATTCAACCATATCATTGCGAGATTCAAGATTTCTAGGGCCATCGTAACCGATCATGGATCAAATATTCAAAACAAAATGATGGCAGCGCTCAGTGTAAAATTAGTGTTTCGTCATGATAACTCTACACCATACTATCCTTGGTCCAATGGCTAGGTTTAGGCTATAAACAAAGTATTAAAAATGATGCTTCAACGGATGGTAGGGAAAGCCAAGACAAACTAGAATTTACAGCTTTTCTCTTCACTCTGGGCCTATAGGACTACTGTCAAAACTTCCATCGGTTTTACACCTTTCCAATTAGTATATGGGTTGGAAGCTACTTTCTCGATAGAATGTGAAATACCTTCTTTAAAGCTTGTTGTGGAACTATTTCCCAACACCACTATAGACAAAGAAAGATTCTTGTATCTAAACAAAATTGATGAAACTCGACGCGATGCTTCCTTAGCTAATGAGGCACATAAACGAATAATTAAAGTTCAATATGATAGGACTGTCCAACCCTGTTCCTTCAATGAAGGAGATCTGGTCTTGACTTATGACCAGAAGCATGACAACCTGGGGGCAGGAAAATTTGAGTCTATGTGGCATGGGCCCTATATTGGCAATCGCGTTTTAGAGAAAGGGGCATATGAATTGGTTGATTACGACGGGATACCTTTGGGAGAGCCCCGAAATGGGATATATCTCAAAAAATGCTATGCCTAGTTCATCTAGCATATGGTCTTTGTAAATATTGTTTATAGTTTGTTGTGTGTATTAGTTTTGAGAAGTGTGTCTTTTGTGTGATTCAAAATGTGTTTTTTCATAGAACCCTACTTTTTCATGTCTTTTGTCTAATGGAAAGATGGATTCCTTCATTGGTTTTGCCGATGGTTCTCATAGATATACACTTAATCTTGCATCAACAACTTGGGTACTATACTCTCCTACAAGTGAGTTGGTGAGTTCAGGGGGTATTTTTTTAGGTCCCTCCACCAACAATCTGGTGGAATATCAAGCCGTGATTGGATTTTTAATGGAATCCCTAGCTAATGATGTAAGGGAAATTAGGGTTTACCTAGACTCTAAAATAGTTGTTCAACATCTTAATCGAGTCTACACCATCTGAAATCCCATGCTTCTTCATACTTTCCAAAGATTTAGGTTGTTAGAGAGGTCTATTGAGCAAGTTACATATCAACACATTCCAAGACATTTAAATGTTGTGGAAGATTCCCTAGCTAACTATGTCTTATATTGGCATATTGCTCATTTGTAAAAGCCCATTTGAAACATAAACAAAACATGTAAATTAATAAGTAGATAATTGTCTCACACATCACATTTTCCACACACACAACTATAAATATAAGACCTTATCATATATATATATATATAAAGTTGTAGCATCGAGATACAAAATTTGGGCTAAAGCATCTCTAGCTCTCAGTGCCCGTTCAGGACCATAAAAGGTTTAGAATAAATATACATAGGGAAAAGTATGAAGTTTTGAAGCTTTCAGTAATACATATACAAAAAGTGAAAATCAAGGCAGACTAATCCTCATGATGCTCATGTTAGCATGCAATGGCTTGGGCCACTCTGTGGAGTAGCCTCGAGAACCGTCCAGAGACACCTACAATATGGCGGTGATAACACCTTGGTACCTCATCAGTAGTCATGTCAGGGATGCCCACAGTCAAGTGCTGTAGGTTCTCCTTGAGATCTTTGAGCTCTTCATCAACTTCGGAGTGGTATAGCATCATATCCCTAGTACCTGCTCACCTAGAAATAAGTGACATCCCTGCTAGATGGATAGATCAAATATCTGCATGAAAACATTTTTATCTCAGTACTACAAAATAAAAAATGAAATAAATACAAAAAATTAAAAAACACAAGTGGATAATGTCTTTTATTACCTTGGTCATCCCATACTTCTCCCTCAGGTAAAGCCAGCTTCGGGTCATCACGGAAGTCTCCCCCTTCATAGGAATCATCCTCCACCATAAGTAACTGGTTTTTCAACCACTGAAACAAGCCTAACCCATAGCTAACTTTGGGCCCTCAACCTCTGTGGCGAGGCATGGATGTAACCCATGCAAGCATCCTCAGATCCTCAGAATCAAGTCTGGTAATGGTCACCTATGGTCTCATGTGAGATACCCACTATAAGATAAAGGACACTATCATTGCTCTGTAGCCAAATTACTTCAGCGTTCCTCTTTTGCATTTGTTTAATTGACTCTTCAGACATACTAGCATTCCTTCACACCAGTTGAAGACAGTGGGCTCCATGCACTGTAAAACATATAGCATATGTGATCTACTGGTAAGGTGGGAATCTCTAGTTCCAGCCACCTTGCCGATAGTATACCCCACTGTCCTCAAGGGAATATCTACTAGAGACTTGATCTGTATCTTCCCCTATTGGGACTCTGTACCTAGTGAGCAATGCTGATCAATAATATCATCCAAGGAGCCTTCCCCTCCTCGTGCTCCAGATAGAACTACTGGGCTTCTCCTCATAGAAAAACTGGTCAGAAAATAAATATCCTCGACCTCTATAGGTAGGATATGGACTCCCACCACAAAATTCCCCTGGTCGAGATACACATATCTATGATATATTATAGTAGTAGGATATGTGCTTTAATTCCAAGTATCTGTAAATACTTAAGAAGCCTGCAGTTTCGTAGAGCCTCAATGGTGGCTAGATCATTTGCAGCCTGGTTGTCTGGGACTTCATGTTCGCTTTCCTTCCAAATTACAGTGGTCTACCTGTAACATGCAAGTTTTATAGTTAGAAAAAATGTCATGGTTAAAAAGAAGAAAATCAAATAAAATGACAAATTGCAAAGCAAGCAGAAAAACATGGAAAAATTGTTTTTTTGGTGGATTAGGGTTTTGTTTTTTTCGGTGGATTAGGGTTTTGTTTTCTTCACTAACTCATCAATAACTTCACTTGTCCTTAAAAATCCATTCATGTCTGAGTCAGTCTCGTTACTTCAAATCAACTTTTGTTCCTAGTTTTGTGTCACTGATGTGGGAATCATCATGGCCCTCCTGTGACAAGTCTATTCCTGTCGACTTCAAATCATTATCCAGGAATTAGACGAGAAACCTAAACAGTACCTTGGATCTGCATGCCTCAATGGTAGGTTACCTCTCTTTCAACATGAGTTTACATCATTGAATCTTGATTGAAATATCTCATTGAGTGTTCGACTCCAAGTCCTTTATTCACATTCAATGGCATGTACTGAGATACCTTGGGAATCATTTACATCAATGGTGGTTTCCCTCACACATGTTAACAGTTTACATTATTGATTGGTAATCAAGCAGTTTCTACCATGTTCGACGTCAATACATTGTAATCACATGGTTAGATTTGTATCATGTGGGGGATCGAAATGAATACCCTAAGTGGTTAGGATAACATCATCATTTCCTATGCTCAGGTTGTGTTTGGAGTATACATGACATGGATTGACATTGTATTTTTGGTGGCTATGTTCCTTATTGAGGTTGAGAGACATAGATCTACTTTGTATATTCCATAGCTGTGTCCTACCTCTTATAGCAGTTATTCATGGGTCTATAGTGTATTATTGGTAGCCATGACATGGTCATCATCATATATTTGTAGTGTATTGGTATGCATATATGATTGGGTTGGATGAGGTCAGTTACTAGTCCTGTATGAGTTTGTCTCTCTTTGCCTTTGTATCAGATGAAAAAATTTCCAAACTATTTCACCTATCATCTTCTTCTATATTCATACTTTGGGGGGCATTCTGTTCCACCTAGAAATATTACATTGCTTATCAGCCTCCATGAGAAATTCACTTTTCCTTTCAAACTCCCAGAAATACTGGCTTGAGTCACCCTAGTCATTTTTTTCCTTGACCTGAAAGGGATGATGCCTTCTGATTTTTTGCACAGATCGTCGGCGACACCTGTCCTAGTTGAATGAAAAGGGTCGTTTTCCCTCTTCTTTGTAAAAAACCCTAGGTTAACACCTTTGTCAGTTTTTGTAAGAGTGTCGGTGGTCAGTAAATGAGAAAAAAAGATGTTTCTAGAATCTTCCATGTGGAAACCTCCATAGGGTTAGTTCCTATATGCTTGGGAGAGGTGCCATTCACCTTCCTCACCTATTGGGATCTCGTCCTATCCTTTTTCCAAGTCATCTCTTGAGTTCTAGGCCTATAAATGGAGCCTTCATGAGGAGAGGTGTGGAGGCCAAGAAAAGCACCCTTATGCTGCTAGTTTGAAGTCTAAATCAGAGGAAAAGTAGATTTAGCTTGTGGTTGGAGAGGTCTTCATAGTCATAGGATATTGTAGACATTCTTGTTGAGATCGAAGCCATCAAAATCAAGGATTTTTGCTTGTACTCACTACAACAAAAACTGGATTTAGCATCGAATTTAGAACCAAATTTTAGTGTAATTATTTCCCAATTGTGGTGAACAATCCGGCGCTAAACCTGGCACTATTGTACATTTTCGTAAAATGCTGTCTATTGCATCCTTTTTCTGTCCTTTTTAACATCCATTTTTGCACCAATTTTTTGCATCTAAGGTTATGCCTTTATTTGCGCCCAATTTTTCAACTTCTATTGCATCTTTTTTTGCATCCTTTGTTACATCCTTGTTTGCACCCAGTTCCACGCTCATTTTTGCATCCAATGTTGCATCGTATTTTGCTCCTAGTTTTTCATCGAGTCTTGCACCCAATTTTGCACCATGTTTTACATAAAATTATGTGTCCAATTCTGCATCTAGGTTTGCATCCAATTTTAGACCCAATATCGCGTCTAGTTTTGCATCCAAATTTACTTATAATGTTGCATGCCCATTTGCATCTAATTTTGTATCTTGTTTTACATCTTTTTTTGTATCCATGTTTGTGCCAAATGTTCCATCTCGTTTAACGTCATATTTTGCATCTAGGTTTGCACCTAGTGTTGCATCCCGGTTGATGTCTTTTTTTGCATCTATGTTTGAGCCCAATTTTGCACCTAGTGTTGCCCCTAGTGTTGTGCCTAGTTTTGCACCCATATTTGTATCTAATATTGCATCTAGTTGTGTGTCCAATGTTGTATCCCATCTTGCATTCAATATTACATCTATTTTTACATCCAATGTTTTGTCCCGTCTTGCATCTAAAATCGTGTCTCGTTTTAAGTTTTTGTTTGCACCAAATGCTTCCAGTTTTGTGTCCATCGATACACCATATTTTGTGCTCAATTTAATGTCCAATTTTACGTCTAGTTAGGAATCCACTTTTTCATCTATTGTTGCATCTAGTTTTGGACCTATTATTACATCTAGTTTTGAGTCATTAATTGTGTCTAGTGTTGAGTCTCTTTTTGCATCCAATTTTGTGTTTAGTGTGACATCCATTTTTGTGTCCACATTTGAGTCTAACATAAGGTCAGATTTTGCGTCCACTTTTGTGTTTGGTGTGACGTCCACTTTTACATCATGTTTTGCATTTAGTATTGCATCTAATATTGCATCCATCTTGCACTACTACATTTTTTAGCTTTATAAATACATTGCAATATCATTAGGGCATGGAGGAATCAAACCACCAATATCCTGCTTGTAAAGCAGGTGCTCTTCCATTGAGCTAGCACCCTTTAAGAATCAGGAAGAGGAGCAATATTAACACATAGATTTCATCATTTGTAATTTTAATAAAAGATGACAACAAATATAAAGATAAAAGATGACAACAAAGGTAAAAAAGAGGTGGGGTAGCAAAGGTAACAAAAAAGATAAAGATATTGGAAAAAATAATGGACTCAAAATGAAGAAAGGAATAGGATGAGGCATGACATAAAGAGCATGCAAGAGTGTAGGAGAACAAAATAAAATCACAGAGATTGTGTAAAATATTCGATAAGCAAATAAAATGCTAAAAAAATTGCAAGCCAAAGGAAAGATATCAAATATGGAAGGGCACAAAAGTGGATGGACCAACAACAAAAAAAATACAACATGGATTGAGGGATTGCCAAAAGCTTTCATGAGATGAAAATTCAAAAAAATAAGATTATTGATGGCAGAAGAATATGCTCCTTTTGGGGTAAATACAATCTGACAAGTTACACTCATTTTTATCTTTGAAACACATTGAAACCAAAAAAAAAGTGTTACCAAAAAATATGACTCAGAAAAATCACAAATTACAACACCTCATCTATGAACAAGACTATATTCATTCATAGTTAAATTGAAGGAAATAATATAAGTTGTGACAAGTCCACAAAAGAAAGCAACAATACGACTTACATAAAATGTGTAGTGCAAGAATGGACGAGTGCAAGCAAAAATAAAAACCATTCTATAACCAAAAAGTTAAAATATCCATCTAAAAAGTATCTAAGATGCCATTTTTTATCTTAAACATGGTACATAATAATCTTCCAACCTTTCCATATTTAGTTATTCAAAAGTGAAATATCCACTTGGGATCTTCTGATTCTATCCAGCAGAGAATATCTTCAAATTGATTAGTACCCAGGAAATGATAAAATAGTTGATGATCAAGATTGATATTTGTTTCTATTCCTGCATCCATCCCTTCTCCTTCTCCGTTAGGGCAAAACACGTGAATGTTAGGAAAATAAATAAGCAACTATGATGAAGTACGTAAGTAAATAGAAGAAAGTAAATTTGAAACTATGATAAAGAATAGTTAAGATGACCATCTAAAATATCATACCCACTTGGGATCTGGATAGCAACAATAAAAAAACCCTTGTTGTCATGAGTCCAAGTAATTGATGAAAATTTCACCTATTAGCAATTGTAAAAACCTAACATGAGGAATACGAATTTAAAAACAACTCTATATATTCAATAAAGAAAATTTTAAGAAACTTATAACAACATGATATATATAAGTTGGGCCAAGGAAACATCAAGTGTTAAAAAAATTGTCTTTATATCCCATTTTCTGTCTCCTAGAAGTTGACTGACAAATTGTTGATTCCAATATAGAAGTGGTGAAATTTGTGCCACCGATAATAGAAACTTGGATTTCAAAGAAATTCCCATGTGGCATGCAACCCTAAGATTACATGAGACACATATTATAACTTATCATATGTTCTGTCTTCTAGAACTTCTATTGGCATCCGTATGGAAATGTTATTTAAATTAATTTGCTTGTTAAGTCCATTCAAATTCCTACTCATGGAATGATTGATAAATGTTTACTAAGTGGTCAGAAAACTTACCCATGAAAGAGAATCAAGCTTTGTACTCTTATCTTCCACCCAGATAACATTGATATTGACCCATTCACTACCATTGTTGCTTAAGCCCACTGCCAACAATTCTTCATTTTCACTCATAGCATAAATATTTAATGCCACTCATCCATCTTCACTTAGCTTGTTAGGGTCAAGCAAGACCTCTGCTTCTACTTCCATATTTTCCTAAATATCATAAATTTAGAAAACATAAATCAAATCGTATTTTATGTCCCCACCCAACACACAAAAAGGAAAAGAAGAAATAATGAAACAAAGGAAGAAAAGTCCAACCAAATTATTAACAAATAACTAAAATGTGTTCAGGAAACACATCAAATTTTCACAAATGAATTTAAATTTTCACAAAGAAGTTGATCATAATCCTTTAAACAATGCCTTTACCTTCATCTAGATAACCCATTGAACATTCATAATTAATTCAAGGCGCCAGCAAATCAGACTATTTAAGGAATAAATGCAGTTTTATGAATTAAATCTTTAAGGAAAAAACCATATCACCTTCTCTTCCTCAAAATCACTTTCAGAACTATCACTTGATTCTGTTTTACCATTTCTTAATTCCATAACTGACCCAATCTTTGCCAACACTGGGGTTTTCTTCGTCTCAGCGTTTCACTTCACCATCTATGCAAGACACATAGAAGTATGTCATTTCCAATATAAGATATTAAAAGAATAATACGTTGATTTGGAAAGTATGAAAATGAACATCATTAGCACATGCAACTAACATCCATTTACCTATTTTTGCATACTTGTAACCATCTGCAAGTCGCTAGATGCCCCTATTGTCACCTCAGACTCACCAAATATCACTTCTTCAACAGCTCTTCTACCCAGACCACCAACTATTTTGGCAAATAATTGTTGCCTTGAAATTAAGTTTGGATCGTGTCCAAGTATAAACCAAGTAAGGCCCTGGGCTTGTCCACGTCGTATCAATGTCACCTTTTGTACAACATCATGCCCCGGTGTTAATGTACTGCAATATGTCACACATAAATCAATAACTCAGTATACAATTGATACATTACATGTTTTCAAGGTTAACACTGGTGTACTGTATAATGGTCTATTTTACACGAGAAACATTAGGTTACTTTGGCCTACATTGTAGCTTTCTTACTAACAAGCAACTTCTCCATAAACGGGTAATAACACATATATAGATCGAGTATTAAGAAAACATGCAAATATTGGCTATATCTTAAACATAGTTACTAAGCAACCGATTCATGGAAGAATAACCCTCATATTAAGATTTCATCTCACCTGACCTACATGCTACAATAATGAAAGGGAAGGAAATGGCACAAACACGGAATGGGTATATTTTAATATTTTTCTAGTTCTTATTTATCAAAATAAGCAGGTGAGAAAATAGTAAGGATAGAAGAGTATAATCAAGCTAATTGTACATATTGAACCTACAATAAGCATCAAGCACAAACAACAACAAGCTCAAAATTTGAAACTGCATAGAACTGAAATGATACCACATTAAATAACATCAGTTTTATGCAAGAGTAATCAGTATTACCTATCACTTCTTATATCTTTTGGTTTCTCACACTGACTAGAACCTCAAAGAGAATTAATTTATGGTATGGGCAGTATCTTCTTTCACAAGCACAATCATACAAGTATCTACCAATGCATCATAACCATGTAAAAACTGTAAAAAAAAAAACCAACGAATTGTTGCACCTATGTATGTAGCTATGTTTGAAGACTATTTGTAATTCTGTATGAGGATTTTTGTTTAAAACTTTGCATGAAATTGTCAGTTTACAGAACCTTGTACTGCCCTTTTGGAGCAACTTGCAACATTTCTATTTTAATTTTTCAAGGAAAAAATACTCCTTTTAACCCCTCAAGTACCTATATGTTTTAGACAATAAAGGGTGTATCCAATATTACATAAATTTCGCCACTTCGATATATCAGGATTCTCTTAGCTTCTGTTATTCCTCTGTCAATTAGAAATATCTCATCATTATGGGTTATTCTTCATTCAAATAGAGATCAGCCTCCTGCTGATATAACACAACACTCTGATGTTGAAACCAAAAGCTACTGAAAACACGTCAAACTGCTTTCTGAAGATCTGATCCAATGTCTTCTGTCAAGTGGCAATAGTAGTAACACCATCTTGTAATTGTTTGTGGGTTATAAAACTACTTGAAATATTATTTTGGATTTTTCCAAAATGCACCATATTAACAACCATGCATTTACTCAACAAATAGGATAAAAACACCCTAGATAAGCTTAAATTCCAGTGGGTATGTATTATTTCTATTATTCTTGTCTCCAGGTCACCAAAAACAAGGCGTTCAACCCCATACTCTTCAACTCATTCATTCTAAAACTGGGAACACATATTCCTTTTTATGATGCACATGTTGAACATTGTAGGTTTGAATTTTCCCCAAAGTGTGCTATAGGACAAACTGACAACAATCTAAAAAATATGCCAAGTATAATCACGGTTCCTTGAACATGACTCTAAAATTTGCAAAGTGCCCATTAAAAATTCCAATGTTGGAAAATCTGGTTCCTCTTGGATGCTCCTAAAGGTCTATAACTATAGTAGGAATTCCCAAAATGGGAATCAAATAAGAGATCATTTCTACCACAAGGATGGAACATTCTTGGGATTTCTTTCAATTTAGGTTTAAGGATGGTACTTCCTTCATTCTTCATAGGTAGCTCAGATACATATGTATTTCATTCCCAAAAAGTTAGAACTATATCATTAAGAACCCATAGGTAGCATTCATGCAATGAGGGGGGTAACATATACAAAAGTGCATAAACAAAATTTGTTGTTCAAGGGGTGTAATTGTCCTTTAAACAGCCTGTAGAATAATGCAGAATCATTTAGGGATTACAATACCTCCCCCTCTTAATTTCAATGACTTGATAACTAGAAAAATATTGTCAAGGAGGCACTCAATACAGGGAATAAGAGTGCAAAAGTAAAAAACTTGATAGCATAAGATGAACCCAACAAAAGGAATTAATGGTCTATCAAAAAGAGACCTCACCTTTATTTCTCAAAACCCTATTTCTAGTTTATTCATAAAAAAATCCAGGTTCAAGGCCCTCAAATTCCATGCAACAGGGATTCAAATCCTCTCAAAGGAATAAGTGAAAAGCATGGCCTTGAAATGCAAAATGCAAAAATAAATAACCACACATAAAAAGAAAAACTACCTCAAATAGATCATTATGAAGCACACGGAGAAGGTCGAATAAACAACATGTAGTGATTGCAATGGAAGGGATATGAAGGAAAAATATTACCTACAGTCACAAATGAATGAGATATGTTTAATGCAATCCTTGTCAAACAAAATGCATCCAATATATGAATTTTACAATGGATTATCAAGGAGACCCAACTTCACTTCTAAACAAGGAACCTCAGTCACAACTAGGGGAGTTCTAGAGAAATTTATCTGATAATGACATATCAAGCTAACTAAAGAGAAGAATAAGAAAGGAGTAGTAATTCTTAACATCCTTAGAAGGTTTCCAATAGAGAAGTACATTTACAAGTGGTATGTTGACAACTAGGAAACCAAGGACTGGAAAGTGGAGTCGTTATGGAGAGAGACAGTATATGAGCATATTACTGAGATGTTTACTCTGAATTTTTTCCATACTGGATTTTCCTAACCAATAATTTCCATATTGTCTAGTATTAAAATTCAAACCATAGATCTTTTGACTATGCATTAGAAGTAAAAATATTTAAATCAATTAGGATACCAATAAATATTAGGCACATAAATGTTGTAAGACAAAGACATTAAAAAAGGCAGAAGAGATGTCTCTGCTATGGGTGTAGATCAGAAAAGTGTTTGGACTAGAAAATCATAGGACCAATAATTTCCAACTTACAACATACTATGGCACAAGAGCTTTATAACTAGTGAAATTCAGGTACAACAAGGACACTAGCCTAGCTATGGTACGGCGTTTAGATGTAGACAGTTTCTCATGCATGATGTAATAGCCATGTCAAATGAGAAGAAAAGAAATGAAACAATATATTTCCAAAACAAATCTAGTCACAAAGACCCCAAACGCAACCCAGAATGAGCACATGCTGAGATGAAGACAGGAGTGCCTGAAAGTCACAAGATAAAATATTCAGTGATCGTATATTGCCTTGCCCAGTAAAATTCCCAAGAAAATAAGACATCCATTTCATCATGTGACTATGCATGTCATCCAACATAGGTCCACTTAATGTTAAGTATTCTAGAGTCCCAGACTCCAAATACATCCTATTGACACCATGAAACAATTCACAAAATAACAATATATCTAATACAAGCACAGGATATTTTAATTTTTTTCCATAGGTCAAAGGATGATTCTTTCATGCATTAAGCATTCACTTTACTAAAAATTTTGAAAAGAGATTTCTTTATCTACAAATTGCAGAAAAATATTAAATTGTATTTGTGAAGAACAATATCAATTTGAGTTCAGAAATCTATGAAAAAATACAATACACCCTTATAGAATTTATTTGCTATCTCACCTCATAAAAATAAAGCACGTCTTGAGTAATGCTAAGACGGATATTTCTCCATGAATATAAAATTGCATTAAGCTCAAAACAACGTAAGTATAAGCACAATCAATCTATGCAATTGGATAGACTAAATAATTTGGTTTGAAGTTTGAAGCCCCAAAAGGAAGCAAAAACCCAAAGTTTGTTTGAATATGATATGTAGAGCTGAGCATGAAAACAAACCATCATTGGGGTACTTCAATGGATTATAAAGAGTCAACAACACTATATTTTCATACCGATTGTCTCCTCCATTATAATATTCTTTGTCCTTTGTTTAGTAGGTCGAACATTTGAGGAATAAAAGACAAATATGTGTTCTCTTAGTTGTTCTGCACTTTCTATGCAGAGCATGTTCTGGTCCAAAACATGACATATATGATTCCACAACTTTGCATGGCAATTTCAAATTGGTTGTTTGGGTACTAGGGATGGTATCTCCAAACCTGATCAAACTACTTTGCTAATTTAACCTAACTTGAATCTAGAACAAATACCAGCATATGAATGTTCTACCTACTTCAGTTTTTGTGGTGATATCTACGAGCAAACTGAGAACTTATGGTGTTTCCATCTCTGTAGATGTTGCGAAGATTTTCAAATCATTTGGTAATCTTTCTTTTCAAGTTGGGAGGATTGTATGATGGTAATAACTGCACAAACATATGGAATGTAGGTTCTGACATTATCGCATTTCATGACTTAACAATTCCTAGGACATGAATCATAAAGATTGAAATTATAAATTCTTGGAAGCTAATATCTATACACACTACATTTTCCATCTCTATTTCATGAAGTAAAAGGAAAACCAACAGTATATTTTTTCACATTCAATCTCTATTTCATGGAAGCTAATATCTATACCCTGCACTTGAACCCAAAGGAAATGTCGATCTAGGAAAACTTCTGGACCCTGTTATCAAATAGAATGCATAGTACGGAGAGGAAGACTATATGATAGCCAAATCCAAGAAAGAGGTTTATAGTTCGTCTCCCTCTGTCTCAAGGTGTTAGTGAGAGGGTGGCAATAGAGAAAGGGCTCACAATCAAAGGCTAGGGAGGCGAGCAGAAGGAAGAAATGCATGAGTATAAAACAAGACAAGGTCCAATTGCTGCTGGGTGAGGATGTGACAATATCCTATCTATAACACTCACTAGATTACCAATAATAGTCATTATAAAGGAAAACATTTGAACCTCAGCGTCTTGATTGACAGAGATCCCAACATAGTAAAATCAACTNATCCACTTAAAATTCCATGGACAAACCTAAAAGTATGTCATCCTAGAACATGATACTTGGACCTAATGTGTTCAAAAAAAAAAAAAAAGACATGAATAGGGTATCTTGGATAGCAAAATAAATAAGAAATAAACATTACAGGAAAATCAGAAAACAATGGGAAAACAACAAACTTAAAAGCACTTTATCCATTTGAGGACTAATCCAAGCGCAAAAATCCTGTCATTCATTAAAAAAAAACTATCAATTCCCGTTAACTGAAAGAAGAGAAGTAATGTGCATACCTTGGAAGCTTCAACCCATTTTTTATCTATGAATTCGAGATGGGGGCACAGTTTGGCATCATTAAATATCGTATCTTTTTTTGTCACATGAAATGCTCAGTTTTTGCAGAAGTTTCACTACAGTCACAATTCAATACATAAAACAAATTGTTCATGCCATGATGGACCCAAAAAAATTCAAAACAACCATATCACTAAAAACTTACAAATTTAAGAATATAGCATAGGACTTAAAACATGTAGCAAAAGCAAATGAATACTCAAGCTTACCCATCAACCCACAAAAATGCTTGAAGGTTCTTGGAAGACGAATTTGAGGACTCCCTTGTATAAGCACTTTCTTCCAAGTTTCCACATAAACAGCACTAAGCCTTCCATCCTTGTTAAGAGGGTTATCTAAAATTGCCAATAGATCTTGTTTACATTTAGATGATTATTAGCATTAGAAATTTGGAATGAACCTTAGGAAGATATTTAAAACTTGTTACAAGAAAATAAAAAACCAAACCGACCTAGTAAACAATATCAGGCTAAAATGTTTCTAGGTCATGTTTGTTTTTCCACAAGAAATGACCATGGTCATCGACATTTAAAAGTTGGTATGCCTATACACACCACAAAACATATCAGATATGTCAGAATGAATCCTAATAAATACACAAGACAGTTTATAACTGTATTCTTTTAGAGGCTATCCATTATCCATCTTACTTTTGTAATATATTCTTAAAAGCATTGTTTCTCTCCTATTTATTTCTGTATTTCCATAATCAACTCTCTTTTTAATTTCTTAAAGGTGTCACAATTAATCATATTTATGTACAAGTTATAAATAATTTACAAAACAAATCTTCGTTTATCTATAGAGGAAAAGATGCTCTTTCTCTTTTCATAAGAAAGCCATCAATTGGCATAATGACTGTTTATTTCAGAAAACCAGGGAAACAAAATGGTAGCAAAAGCAATAGGAAAGGTTAAAAACACCAAAGCAAAAATAAATTGTAAAGTGGAGAGGAGAGAGGGAGAAGAGAACCTTGCCAACTTTGGTAACCTCCAAATATTCTTTTTCTAGAATGAAATTTGCTCCTTCTCTACCCTTTTCGATGGGAGCCAGTGCTATTAGTCCTACTAGATTAGTTTCTAGGTCTTGTGTTGTTGCTCCTACTGCATCTTCTTCTTCTTCACTACTTCTCTTACGGTTAATAACTCCATCCATTTCTTCAACCTGAAAAACAAATAATAATTTGTTTTCAAAAAGTTATCAAATGAGATTTTAATTAAATGATTTGAACATATTTTAAATATTTTAGTTGAAAATGAGCAATACACTTTATTCGATTCCCTCCCCTGTTAGTTGTGTGATTTAGGTTCTGTTAGTTTTTTGATTTAGGTGCATGTATAGATAAGAAAACGTTTGATACAGGCCCATAGTGTGCATTTTGGAATTGTTTTTTACAAATATAAATATGTGATTTAGGTGTATGTGTAGATTAAAAAAAGATAGATACAAGCCCATAGTGTGCATTTTGGAATTGATTTTTACAAATATAAAAGCTCTTTTCTCCTCCCCTCCTACTTTTAAGTTATCAGTTTAAGTTATTAAATATTAAATAAGGAATCAAATAAAACCCTACAGGTCGAAGGCTACCCAAGCGGACAAACCAGCGATTACGGGAAACTCTGCGTAAGGAGAAAACCCTTCAGAATTCGATTGTCTCCTGTAATATTTTAAAATGATATGTAACAGTCCATAATTTACATCATAGGAATAAGCTCATATATTGAATAGAGAGTCAAATAAAACATGGGCACTTATCCTACCCTCGGAAGCTAGCCAAGTGGACGAACTAGCGATTACAGGGAATTCTACAGTAAGCCTGTAGAGGAACGTTTATCCATTTGTATGATTAATGACATTTAAAATATTGCTGGGAAGTTTAATATTTGTTTACCCTAGTAAAATCAAGGAGTATAGCATAAGAAGAGTATAATGGAAATGGGCAAAAGAGATAACCCACCTCCTCTCACCATCGAGCAGTAAATTAATTACATCCTTCAACAAATTAATAACCTAAGAATGTTTAAAAATTAAGTGAAATAAATTGCATTAGCTAATTGTACCTATTGATTGGAACCCACACAAATTATTACATTTCAATTGAATTTTTTAACAGTTGCGAAGAAACAAAGAGTTCCATAATACCTCAGCAGGACCTGTCAAACCCTGTGTTCACTTATGGGGTAAAACTCGGCTCAAGGAGAAACATAAGAACATTTACATCATATGAATGACTATATGTTGTAACCCCTATAAACTTTCCAAGTAATTTCCACCGATATTTACCATTGTATGCATAGCGTGGATTAAACTTCGGCTCAGAACCCCTAAACAAACCCACTGATCGATGAACAATAGTGAATCCTGGCTAGTTTTAATTAGATCAGAAACTAGGAGAACATCAAAATCATGTGATCGTAATGGAGGTTAGACACATCTTCCAAATAATCCATTCCATGCTAGGCATGGCACTAACCTTTCCCTCATTAGTACTCTCACGAGAACAAGGATGAGTAGAGAATGCCTAATTTGGATTGCAGGACACAAGTTATCAACATAGCACATTTGTTTTACTTCCTTTTCAAATTCAATTCTTATCAAATTTAGGGTTTCCATTGAGAAAAATAATACTACCTTATATGTTACCCATGTCACCTTAATTATTTCATCCAGCATGATAATTACTACATTCATTTATTATGCTTTTAATGGAAGAATATATGAGCTCATGGTCCAAAATCCAGTACCCAACACTATATACCTCATCTCACCGCCAATGCTCGAGGCACAATTCACAATTCAAACACCAGTGGTTGGTTGGCCAATAAGATGTTTTATAAGCTAGCATACCCCCAAAGCGGGGGGAAATTAAACACCAAAGAGAATTTTGATATGTTTTAAAAAATGAGAGAAAGTTGTGTGTAGATATTATAAGTTTATGTGATGAAAGCAAGTCTAGGAAAATAAGTGAAAATAAGTTACATCAAACTTCTAAATCATCACATAAGTGAAAATAAGTTTCCTCCAAAATGAGTTTTGGAAGTTTTAGGTAGCTATAGAGAACCTCGAAACCCCTCGAAGTGGAGGAACTATACCTTTGAAACTGAGACCTGGCCTGGACGAGGAGGGACTATACCTTTGAAATTGAAACTTGATGCAGAATCTAACCCGCTTCTGCACACATATTGTAGCTCAGGAGGCACAAGTTTTGATAGACGTAACAATTCCATTGAATTACATGACTAAAACATACACGTAGATCCCAATAACACTTGACTGCGTGCATGAAGTGTGGTTTTCTCGTTCTACTTGAAAAGAAGAAAGATGATTGGTAGCCCTAGTATCACCATCATAACTTCATTTTGTTGAGTATTTTTCACTTATAAAAATACATTATAAAATAAAGTGATCCAAATACCATCAATTATACTTTAAGCTTTTAAATCTCATTTATTATTATCCTTGAAAAATCTAAAATATAAATCCCTTAGTCTTTTTATTGAAATAAAATTTCAATTAGGCTAAAAAAAATTCAAATATAAATACCATCATTTATACTTTAAGCTTTTAAATATCATTTATTATTATCCATGTAAAATCTAAAATATAAAACCCTCCTCTTTTTCTTGAAACAAAATTTCAATTAAGTTCAAAAATATCAAAATATAAATCCTTTGTTTTCTTCTTGAAACAAAATTTCAATTAGGTTAAGAAAAAATATATATATAAATCCTTTGTCTTCTTGAAACAAAATTTCAATTAGGTAAGAATCTTTACTTACAGATTTAATAAAATGATAAAAACAATTTATGTTTGCTCAAATAATTTTGATTTCGAATTATAAAAACAAGTTCTATATGTTCTATATGCAGAAGAAACATCAATTTAGCATGGATTTATCAGCTATATTATCGCTCATGTAGAATGTTTATCTTATAATAAAGAAACGTGTTTATAGAGTTTGCAGAAATGACACATGTAGGATGTTTAGGCTCTGATGAGTACCAATACTTATGAAACACCGAAGATAACTTTGATATGTTTCAAAAAATGAGAGAAAGTTGTATGTAGAGAATATAAGTTAATGTGATGAAAGTAACATAAGTGAAAATAAGTTTTATCAAAAGACTTTTGTACATAAAGTTTTTAAATTTGAAAACATTCAGTGAATAAGTCATGTTTTAGCCTCGATCTTTTGAATGCTAAAATAACCAACATATTTAGGTAATTTAATTTGATTTATTTATAAAATACTCTAATAGCAAGATTGTTTTTCATAATTTTGATAAAAAGTCCAAAACAATATTTAGAACATTTATTTAGTGAAGAGATAAAATTTAAAATTTATATATTTTTAATTTTATATAACATCATATTTATTACATTGGTTGATGGACAATGAACACACATTTTGGAACTATGGTTTTCTTTAATGCACTTCAACACAAAAGTAATCTTTATATATTTATAATTTTGATTGTTATTTAAATGATCACAATTACTTTAAATATATAAGAAAATATAAATAACTTATTTTCTATTTATAACATATTTATATGTAAATAATTTATTTTCATTACAGGATTAAGAATATAGATATTGACATTGCAAAAATAACAAGAATGACAAAATGTAAACCTTGTTTCGAAGTATTTCTGAAAGCATTTTCATTCCCGTTCACATGGAGCATTACCAATGTGTTCAATGTAGTCAAAAGACTCACAACAACCAAATGATGCATGCAAATTTCTTATAACTCTTGGATATATTCTTTGTGTTATTTTTTTAAAGAGCTCAAACAACTTTTTAAAGACCTAACCTCTCAGTAGAGAAGGAATTCTAACAAAAAGGCGAAAAGGAATTCTAACAACTTTTATCTGCAGAGCCCAACAGAGCCAAAGGAAGCATTTATCTAATGGTGTTTAATGGGGAAGAAATGAAAGAATAGTTGAACAGCCTAGCCCGAGAATCAAGACACCCACATTGCCAACTAGGCGCCCTAAGAAGTCCTCATGGGTGGAATAATATTAAATCCTCTCATGACCGAATTAAATCCTCTCATGGCTGAATTGGGGACGAACCAGAACAAATTGATACTCATAACCCCGAATCCATATATTGATTTAGCAGAAGCCCCTTTGGGAAATGGGTAGTTGTACATAGATCTATATTTGAAAAATCCTTCATGTTTTGCTTTGCCTCCCTATGAAACTTCATAGGTTTTAATCTATATTTTAATTTGTATAATGTATAAGTAAATAATATGTGTATATATTTAATTATATTAAATCACATAACATATGAACTATATATATTTATTTATATTAAATCTTTTAACATATGAACTATAGTAACATATTTATATTAATTATATATTATTATTATATTTACATATTTTACCATTATTAAGGTGAAAGAATTTTATATATCATAAGGGTGTTTATAAAATATTTACCTATTTTATAAATTTGGTTAAGTATTATATTTACATTTATTACAAGTATAGTATGGATGGACTATGAATGTATGGATTTTAACATAATTCCCTAAAATGAAGCATGTTTTGTTGGGAGAAAGAAAATTGGAACAATTACAATATTATGTTTCCCTTGTGGTTTGAATTTTGTACTTTGGTGGGGTGTTTTAGAATAATCCCACTTGTTATGCATGCTTTAAATGGTAAACATATCCCATTTTCTTTAAATGACGACGATGATGAACTAGATGACAATGACAGTGATGATGTTTTTGATGATGACGATGATGAAAATGATGATGATGATGATGATCATCGTCATCTTTGTCATTGTCATCATGATTATCACAATAGTCATCATCATTGGCAAAATCATCATCCATGTCATCATCATCGCCATTGTCCTTGACATCATAATCATCATGATTATTGACATTTTCATCAGTTATTCATCATTACCTTTCACATAAGAAATAGCATCTACCCAAAATATGTTATTAGTGGAAAAGGGTCATGGAGGACACACACAATTTATGCATGACAAATAACAACTTATTTTTTAAGATGATCAACATCATCATTCTCATTGTATTTATCATCATTTTCATTGTCATCATCACCATCATCATCATTCATTTCATTGCCATCATAATCATCGGTAATGTCGTCATTTCCATTATCCTCATCATCATCATCATAATCGTCGTCATCATCATCATCATTTTCATCGTTCTCCTCATTATCAACAACATTATCATCATCATCATAACCATCCTCAATATCATAATCATTATCCTCATTTTCATCTTCAACATTTGGGTGTAAAACTAGATGCAAAAGTGGATAAAAACATGGATGCAACAAAAGTAGGCACAAAAATGGGTGCATAATGGGGTGCACAAAAAATGGATGCAAAAGGTGATGCAAAAAATGATGCAATCATGGAAGCAAAACATGATGAAAAAATTGGTGCAAAAGTGAATACAACCATGGATGTAAAATTGGATACAAAATTGGATGCGAAAGTGGATGCAACAAAAGTAGATGCAAAACTAGATGCAAAAGTAGTCGTAACACCCAACGCAAAACCGGATGCAAAAGTGGATGCAAAAATGGATGCATAAAGGGATGCAATAACTGATGTAAAATTGGATGCAAAAAAAGATGGAAATGTGGATGCAAAATTTGAAGAAAAAGTGGGTGTAAAAATAAGCGCAAAAATGGGTGTGAATTGGGACGCGACAAAAGTGGATGCAAAAATGGATGCAATAGTGGATGCAAAAATGGATGCAATAGTGGATGCAAAAAAAGATGTAAACATGGATGGAAAATGGGATGCAAAAAGGGATGAAAATGTGGGTGCAAAATTGGACGAAAAAATGGATGCAAAAGTGGATGCAAAAATCGCTGAAACAAAATGAGATGCAAAACTAGACTCAAAACAGGATGTAAAATTTGATGCAAAACTTGGCGCATGAAGGGATGCAAAAGTGGATGAAAACATGGGTGTAAAAGTTGAGGCAAACATGGGCATAAAAGGGGGTGCAACAAGAGTATATGTACAAACTAGGCACAAAATTAGGTGCAAAACTAAGTTGAAAACCTATCGCAAAACCTGATGCAAAGCCTTGCGCATAACCAGGTACAAAAGCCGATGCAAATTACGTCATGATTTGTGCCAGATTTACAAAAAGGATGAAAAAAATTCCTAAAATAACACCAACCCGTGAAATTGCGCCATCTTGTCCAAAAAATGAAGAAAAATACATTAAAAGATGGCCTAGACGCAAAAAAGGATGCAAAAAGAGACGCTAAATCCATTTTTTGTTGTAGTGACTTCTTTCTCACCCATATATTAATACAAATACATTTCCCTTTCCTATATTTGATTGTATTGATTATAATTAGATATTATTGGATTCCTTGATCACCAATATGAATAGTCAATTTATCATGATGCTCTCATCCCTTTTTATTTTCTTGTGATCTATTTTGAAGGTACTGAACTACTGCAAGGACTTTTTGGAAGGAAGACAAGTGGATCTAAGGTTGAGGTATATTGTCTTTCATGTTATTTGATTTGATTATTCAAGGAAAGGACATGTTGTTGTGTCTTTTTGTTCTATAGTTGTGACTTACATTGCAGAGGAACAAGCAATGTCCACACTGATTGAGAATTCTTGATAACAATCTCTTCCAAAACTGTTGGGTTGACCACACAAAATCAAACATATGATAAGCCTCTCAAGAATAAAGATGAAGGTACTTCTCCTGAGAAGACACCTTCTACTAGTATTTCTCCTCCACCTCCTTCTAACGGCCCTTTAACTAATGAAAAAACTATTCTTGACACGATTTTATGCCATCCTATGAGTACGATCCAGAAGTCAGTGTTCAATCCTAGCACTCAAGCTTCCCAATTCTATAACATTATTGAATATTTATCTCATGGACCTTTCACTATGTCTACTCTGGAAGTACTCCAAAGTTTCCCTACTTCGCGTAAAAATTTGTTTTCATCCTTAGGGGCCTTAGATCCCAAGAATTCTACTTCAATTATATTTAATGTGGATAATTATAAATCAGGGTTATCTCACCATATCGCGTTCCAAATCGAGACTAAAGTGATTTGTTGGAAAGTTCATTGTACTGTATTGGGTGAAGGAGCTTCTGTCTCGGTTTTATCAATGTCTTGTTGGAGACCAATTAATTCTCCTAAACTCAACCAATCACCAACCACTTTAAAAGCCTTTGACCGACTTGTTACTGACATTATCTATTGAGATCAAGGGAAATAATGTTTCTATTTAGGTAGAATTGGTCAATTATCAGTTGGATTAAAACCTATTATTGGGGAGAAATTGGTTTTACGCTATGACGACAATCACTTCATCAATATTTCAGACTCTCTAGTTTCCTCACCTAGGAAAGATTATAACCTTCGATCAGATTGAGTACTATTCACCTAATGTCACTACCACCACAACAAATAATATTCCTATGTTGGGTCAACCCCCCCCCCCTTATCAATCTATAGGGGTCAGAATTTTAAAATATCCATCCCTTATGGGAGTCTTTCCATCTACTGCTTCCACTCCTAGTATGGAAATTGCTACAGTGAACATGATATCATCCACTACTGGTGGCATGTAATGTACCAAATTTTTCATTGGGTCACAATGACCAAATCACATTTTCCATGTTCATGAAGGTTGTCAAAGGGATGCTAAATGTCAAATAATTGCCAAGGTGGAAAATCACTAGTTTCCTAGCTTGGGGGTGGAAGCTTTGAGATTTGGAATAAGGGGGATAATAAATGATGTTTAAAAATTAGAAGAGGATAAATATTTAATAATGTATCTTATTAAATAAATACAAGATAAAAATGAAATGGCTATGGATAATGGAGACACACAGAGACTATGGGGTCCACTCAAGCTAGAATTTCTATGTTAAATGGCATCCTCCTCTTGTAATTTCGAATCTACGCGAAGCCTAATGTTTTGGGATGGATTATAAGGTTAATATAATTTTACACATACTTCATAGGTATAATTTTGCATGAATTTTAACTTACATGGGAGAGGAAGAGTCAAATGGGAGTTTCATGGACACTTGGCTAGATCCCCCTTACATTTATGACATCTATGACACCAATGATGGATATTCTATAACAGTTATGACACACGTCAGGTATGAAGGCTGAAATATTGACATAATGACATGTTGGGACTTAATATAGCATCTTATAGGTCGAATTTGGGAGTTGGAAAAGGCCAAGAGGCTCCTACTCAAATTTGGGAGAAGAGGGAAGGTGAAGAGAGAGGCCACATGGCATAGCATGAGAAGCCACACCAATTCGACTTGGATTTGGCTTATGGATGAATTTGGAACCTTATAAGACTAATAATGTTTATAAAATACAGGGATCAGCCATGAGAAGAATATTTTTCTCATTTGTGAAATTGTCATTTGTGAATTGTGAGAGCTAGTGGATGACTAATTGTCTTGCTTAAGCAAATTTCGAGGGTGAAAGATTCCCATCCTAGTTGGTGTTTGGAAATGCCACTCAGGTATTTCATGGAGATTTAATGGAGTCTTATTTTTAGGTTTAATATATAGGAAAGCATGTGGATTATTCTATTGCAGCACTCTCTCTCAACTATTTCCAGTTTTCACACCATATTCATGCCAATGGAGGGATTGTGCTTTGGGTGAGATATTGATCTCTTTGGGGAAGATTATAATGGAAATTATATTATGTGATGATGTATATTCTCTGTATTTCATGTTAATAATACTCTCAGGTATAAATACCCAAAATAATTTATGTAAAAATGTTGAACAATGAAGAAATAGCGTCATTTCCCCACTATCTTGTTGTGAACCATTGTAATGATGATGATTTCGAATTGGGAGAGACTTTCATTGTAAATTTATGATTGTAATAAGTTAAATATTATATTTTATTCATTATTATAAATTTTCAAGTCGAAATTCCAAATATTTGCATGTCAAAATGACTTTTAATGAGCAAACAATGACCATTTCCACTCCATTTTGATATATGCCATGGTAATGCTTATTATTTTGAATGGAGGAATGTAGCTATGATAAATTTATTATGTATGGACTGTAATTAATGTTTATTTCAAGTCTCAGGTTCATTAATTAAGCATTGGAATCAATTTTACTCATTTTTATTGCATTGGGAGAAGATTTGGTGCATTTTCCCCAAGGGTCGAAATTGTGACTTGGGAGTTGTTTTGGAAAGAGTCATAACAGCCTGTATAAACTGAACCATGATGCATATGAGAATTTTAAAAGGTAAATTACACATAACCATCCTATTTTCATAAATTCAAGTGACTTTGGGATCATTTGTGAAGCCATTTCCGGCAATTACCCAGGGGGGATTGGAGCCCCCAATTTGCTAGTAAAGACTCCTAATTTGAATAGAACATTAAACAAGTTTTCAGAAGTAATTGGGAGGTAAAAAAACATACATGAGAATTATATTTAATTTATATTATCATTCATGTACCTTCATAGAAAATTTGGAATCATTTGGGTCATTTTGGAGGTCTAGACATCAAAACTAGTCAAGAGCCAAAATTGTGAAAAAAATGGAAAATTGGGCATTTTAATAAAATTCCAAAATGGGGACATTACAGTGGTATCAGAGCATGATGTTTGCACCTGATTTGGTCTGATATTTATTAGGACAATAATTCAGGGACCACCATTATATATTGAAACCCAAAAGTTCTTTTGTTGAAGAGGGAAAAAAAACTAGGAGAAGAAGACAATTTTTTGGAAACTATGACTAGGCATGAAAAGAGAATCTTAGATGATGGTGAGGAGATAATAAAAATCATGGAACCTATATTTTAATACATGACCAGGAATATTATGAAAGGATTTGAATTTTTGGCTATCCAAAGTTGGGAAAAATATATTGATTTTAAGAAAACTAAGGGGAAAAATGCATTAGCTTGCTTGAAGGAGCAAAAGGAGGAGACCCATGAACCACCTAGTTCTGAAATAGGTGGAGTAAAAGAAGTAGTACATGAAGATGATCAAAATTCACTACCAAGTGACTCTAAAAATTATGAAGAGACATCACATGAGTATGAAGAAGTTTTTATTGAAAATACTGAAGATAATTATGAGTCACATGCTACCTTGGAAATGAAACAAAGAGCATCTACTAATGGATGCTTGAACTATGAAGGAGTACCTATTGATGGGTGCTCACAACTCTATGTTGGTGACATAGATATCAGATTTCAAAATGTTGCTGCAAGCAAAAATTACATTAAACATGAAAATGAATACCTTATAGCAGTTGAAGAAGAAACAAGTTCAACTTCCCCATCACCACTTGAGCTTCATGAAGTTGGTCCAAGAAAGAAGGAAGAAGATGAGGAGGTTCATTTGCGAGAGCCTCATTTTCTTGAAGGGTCCTTAAATATGAATGAAAAGAAGATCCAAGAGGCCCTTATCATACTCCATGACACTCAAGCATTGGTATCAAATTCTTGTTGGAGAGCTACTTCCTTGGAGAATCCATCCTTCCTTTAAGACATGGAGAAAATCCAAAGATCAATGTGCAACATCAAAGGTAATTTCATGTCTTTGATTTTTGATAGAAAAAATGTCATTGATATTATTGAATGGTTACATGAATCCTACTTGAAGAATAATCAAGTTATTCATAAGCTCACAATTCAAAATGAGCAACTTCTTGAAAAGTTGCAAGACACTTGTTTTTCCTCCTATGATTCAGATTGTCAAATGGTAGATTGTTTGGAGGATTCTCATGACATGGTGGATCATGAGAAATTTGAAAATTTGAATGTACTTGATATATTTGAATATGTACTTGAATAGATCCAAACACTTGATGTGGTTAAAGAGGAACTTGAATTGTCTCTTGATGAAGGGTATGCAATTTTTAAAGAAGAACATGATTCCTCTACATTGGAACCAATATATTTCAAAGGTTTCATGTTGAAATATTGTAACTTCAAAGAATATTCTATATGTATTTCTTTGTGGTCCCCGATGGTCCTACCGGGAGAACCACTTGTATTACTTTGTACCCCGATGCTCCTATTCGGAAGAACTAATAAGAGTCATGAGGCAGTCCCCTCTAATTGTAAAGGTGGGTCATTAGCACCCTAGTGTGGTTACTTGAGCCTACATGTGTAACTCGAGCCTACAAGATTAACTTGAGACTACATGATAGATGAGTTAACTTAAGTGAACAGATGAATATAAATAGAGGTGTAGTGCTCCTCATTTGGAACACACACTCTCACTTATATAGCGTATTAGTGGAGAGGAGAGAGAAGTATCTAGAGAAGGAGGAGGATCAGGCTTTGATCTCCTCGTTGGTTTTATCTTTTATCTTTTGGGGCATCTATATTGAGGAAGCTTTTGCTGGGTTTTTTCCTTTAGGGTTTTCCTAGGATAAATCTTTGTGTTCTCTTTTTGTATGGTTGTGCTTGTCTATCTTTCAGTGATCCTATTTATATGATTTTTTTATGAAATTGAAATTAAATACTAGTGATCTAGCTTAGCATATGAAAATTTAACATTTCACACTCTTGGAGGAGCTGCATAATCCTACCCCTAAATACTAAAACTACTAAGTTTTGGTACATTCGCTATATATTGAGATTGGCATAGGATCAGGAGTTGAAAATTTTAGAGTCCAAATATAAAATCCTTATTTACACTATTTCCAAAATTCAGCCTCAGATTCACTATATTCTGGGACATATGATCCCTCCACGTTGGGGTTCCAGCCTCTTCCAGAATTCATCCCTAAACAGGACACCTGGGGATAATTTTTGTAGCGTCGAATACAGAGGTCCAAATGAAATTCCTGAAGATGTTACATAAATATCATGGAATTTAATTTCTGTGGTCCGAATTTCAGAACCGTAAGATGAATCCGTGACACGTGGTATTCTGTACAACTTCACTATTCTGAACAGTCCTGTAATAGGTTACCCTGGGAAAATGATCATAAATCCCAATTGGTAAAACCAATTCTAATGAAACCTATGGTTTTGGATCAGGGACATGTGAGGTTACCTTAGTGAGAAATTTCAGATATAGAGGAGCATTAATTTTGGAGATATCATAGAAACAGTAACATGAATTTCTGCAAAAGAAATTGGAAAACTAGGGCTTCTTGTTCCGGGAGCTTCCCTCCACTGTTTTCAGAAAAAGAGTACATTGGACAGCTCCATTTGAAGAGATATATATTTCTATCCAATCAGATCTGAAATATTCCAAGTTTTGAAAATCATGGTTTCTCTGACAAACCTTATATCAACCAGCTCCGGAAGCAGGACGGACACCTCAAATCGGTAAGATCTAATATTTTGCTATTTTCATTTGAGGTTCTCATTTCTAAGTGATCTATCACATCAGCTTGATGATAAGCTTGGTGAAGTTGAAAAATTCCAAGCATGGAAGTATTTGATCTCTCTGAAGAAAATTAATTGGACACCTACATGAGTAGAGAGGTTCCAGTTCTAGAGGGAGATGAGCTTCAAAGCCTTAGACAAGAAGAACTTGATCAAGGCCAAGAAGATCATTGTTGATTCAATCACGGATCAACTTGTACCACAAGTGTCTTCCCTAAAGACACCGAAGATGTTTGATTTCTTGATCAAGCTATTTGAAGATAAGAACACAATTTATAATATGGATTTGAGAAAACAGTTGAAGAATGTGAAGATCCAGAATGCATAACATCTTGAAGAGGTAGAAGAAGAAGCAGAGAATGCAGAAGTGGTGATAGCCACCTTGAATGGCCTCCCATGATCATGGGATTCATTCATGCAAGGAATGTGTGCCAAAAGGAAGTGATTACTTTCAGTTGACTCTAGGAAGAATAAAAATCTCGTCTCATAAGAAGAGAAGAAGAAAGATGGGAGCAAATTGAAGATCAAGCTCTCACCATTCAAAACGATGAGGAATATGAAGAACTCAATTCTTGACGAACCTCTTATCCATCTTATCATTTGGATAAGAAATGATGATTTCATGGATGAAGAAGATGATGAATCAGAATGATCAAGAAGAAGTCTACCCACGAAACAAACAAATGATAATTATTCAATTGTTATTTAATAATATTGTTTTGTTATGCATTTGATTATATTCAGTTGATGTGTTGTTTGCATGCATGTGATGGGTAAGTAGCTCATGGTTCTATACAAATCTCCATTGTTACTAATCTAGAATGAAACCTATTTGCTGACATATTGGATTAGTGCAAAATCTCATTGATGTCATGGTAGATATGGAAGGCATATAGAAAGTTTCTGTGAGATATGGATGAATGTTGTATTGGCTAAATAGTTGCATGATGAATAAGAATTTGTCATTATGCATATGTAGTTCTAACCATGCAAATGGTGCATTTGAATTGTAGGAAAGGTCTTGTACAACCTCCTAAAAGAAAAGAAGGATGAGACTTGTTCCAAAGAACCAGTGATGACAATTCAATAAACATGAATCTGAAGCTCCCAGGGTCAGAAACACCATGATGAAAGAAAGAGCTTCAGAGAGCGGTAGATCCACCTCGAAGGATGAAGACCACCATGGGTATGAGAGATTACTCAAGATGAAGAAAAGAATGCTATGAAAGAAGCTATGATCAAAGAATAATAGTTGATTATGGGGAATGATGTATACGATATGATTTCGAGACATAAAGGGAAGTACATAGTATCTTCCATATGGATCTACAAGAACAAGTGTACAAAGCAAGAATCATGATTTGCCTCAGAAAGAATAGACTATGACATGACATACTCTATTGACCAGTATATATCAAGCATAGAATCACCTATACAGAATGAAGAAGAAAGATAATACTCCACTTCAGGGGGAGTGACTACAGAAGATATCTAAGTTCGACACGGTACGACATGATGGACAACTTCCTGATGGATCGAGACTTTACCAAGAGTAAAGTGGGTTCCAACCTTCAAAGTTGAATGCAGAAGACTAGGATATGTTGATGATCTGACAAGATGAACTCATGGAAGATTTTATGATGAAATAATACTAGAATGATGTTTGGGATATAGTACACAAACCAGAAAGCAAGAATGTGGTATCTTACAAATGGATTTGCAAGATAAAATATGTTGTTGATAGAAGTAAGGAAAGACTTGTGGCTAGAAGTTTCTATAAGAAAGAGGGAATTACAGTTTGTAGATTTCTGCGGTAAGATAAATTGTTGTAGGGTTCTTCCGGACAATCCGCAGTAGCCATTTTTTTTGGTCAAAATGGCTACTGCGGATTGTCCGGAAGAACCCTACAACAAAAGAGGGAATTAATTCTGAAGAGACACTTACTCCAGAAATCAAGGTACACTTCCTTCAGAACTATGATGGTAGTTGCTTCCATGATGAAGTAAAGACAAGACTTCCTTAATGGTATGATTGGGGAAGAGTTTTACGTCGAATAGTCACAAGGATTTGAAGTTGAAGACAGATGGACTCATATATGTAAGTTGAAGAAGGCCCTCTATGTCATGAAGCAAGCTCCTAGAGCTTGGTATGGAATGATAGACAATTTAGTGTCGATTATGGGCTTTACCAAGAGTAGAGCTGATCCTAACCTTTATCCCAAGGTTGTAGAAGATGAACCTGTCATCCTGTTATTATATGTGGATGACTTATTCTTAACAGGGAATGAGAAACAGATCATGGAAAGCAAGAAGAAACTAGCAGAATAATTTGAGATGAAAGACCTTGGATTAATGCATTATTTCATAGGTCTGGAAGTATGGCAAAGTTCAGAAGAAATCTTTCTCAACCAGGGAAAGTATGCGGTAGAGATATTGAAGAGATTCAATATGTTGGAATGCAAAGCCATGGCCACACCCATGGACTCCAACCTGAAACTGTTAGCTGATAATTCATCATAGTTAGTGGATGCAACTCATTATAGACAGATCATTGGGTCATTGATGTACTTATCAAATACCAGACCAGACATTTGTTTTGCCGTGAACACCTTAAGTCAATATCTTGTTCAACCAATACGGGTTCACCTAGTAGTTGCAAAACATGTGGTGAGATATCTAAAAGGGAATATAGACCTTGGTCTATACTATGATGGTAGCCATGAGTATATATTGTATGGCTACACAGATGCAGATTGGGCTGGAAGTATCTCAGATAGAAAAAGTACATCAGGTGGATGTTATAGTCTGGGATCTGCTATGATTTCATGGTTTAGCAGAAAGCAGTCTAGTGTTGCTCTAAGCACAGCTGAAGCAAAATATTTAGTAGCTTACTCTACTAGTTGTGAAGCGATATGGCTTCAGAAGCTGATGCCAGGTTTATTCAACCTAGAGTTGGACACTATCGTGATTCTATGTGATAACCAGAGTTGTGATGACAGAGAACCCTGTGTTCCGTCGTAACACATAGAAATCCAGTATTTCTACATACGAGATAAGAAGGAGATGATGATGCTTCAGTATTTCCATATTGAATATATAGATGATGTTTTTACATACTGTAGATGCAGATGATGGTGATTCCATATTTCTATACTGAATATAGAGATGATGATGCTTTCAGTATTTCTATACTGAAGATATAGATGATGATGCTTTCAGTATTTACATACTGGAGATACAGATGGTGATAGTTCGGTATTCACATACTGAAGATGTATATGATGATGGTTTAGATGATGATGTGCTGACGAAACCTCTGTCCCAAGTAAAGTTCGAACACTTTTGAGACAAGCTTGGTGTGGTTCAGAAAGACCCTCCCCGAAAGGGGGAGTAGTGATGTTGCAGTGGGATTGTATCATCCCTGGGAACTTTCCCTAAAATGATCCGGAGACCTCGGTCTTCGAGAGTGAAGAGGGATTGTATCATCTTGGGACATATGTCCAAAATTGATCTAGAGACCTTGGTCTTGGAGAATGAAGAACGATTGTATCATCCTGGGAAAAATGTTCAGAAGTGATCCGGTGACCTCGGTCATCGAGAATGTAGCAGGATTATATCATCCTTGAACTTCGGTTCAGAACGGATCCGGTGAACTTTGGTCATCGAGAATGTGGAAGGATTGTATCATCCTTGAACTTTGGTTTAGAACAGATCCGATGAACTTTGGTCATCAAGAATGTGGCAAGATTGTATCATCCTTGAACTTCGGTTCAGAACGGCTCCGGTGTAACTTCGGTCATCGAGAATGTTGCAAGATTGTATCATCCTTGAACTTCGGTTTAGAACGGATCTAGTGTAACTTTGGTCATCAAGAATGTGACAGGATTGTATCATCCTTGAACTTTGGTTCAGAACAGATCCGGTGTAACTTTGGTCATCGAGAATGTGTCTGGATTGTATCATCCTTGGACTTCGGTTCAGAATGGATCCAGTGTAACTGCGGTCATCAAGAATGTGGCTGGATTGCATCATCCTTGAACTTTGGTTTAGAATGGATCTGGTGTAACTTCAGTCATCGAGAATGTGGTAGGATTGTATCATCCTTGAACTTCAGTTTAGAACGGATCTGGTGTAACTTCGGTCATCAAGAATGTGGTAGGATTGTATCATCCTTGAACTTCGGTTCAGAACAGATCTGGTGTAACTTCAGCCATCGAGAATGTATCAGGATTGTATCATCCTTGAACTTCAGTTCAGAACGGATCCGGTGTAACTTCAGTCATCGAGAATGTGGCAGGATTGCATCATCCTTGAACCTCAATTCAGAACGGATCCAGTGACCTCAATTGTCAAGAATGTGATAGGATTGCATCATCCTTGGATTTTGAGTGCAAAAGATATCCAAAGACTTCTTTGTCTTTGTACTGTGGGCTACTTCTGATGATGATGATGTTTCTTGATCGAAATATTAGAGTGTGATGATGATGATGATGTTTCTGATCGGAAGATTAGAGTGTGATGATGATGATGATGTTTCTGATCGAAAGATCAGATGTTGCTAATGATAATGATGTTCTCTGATCGAAAGATCAGAAGTTGCTGATCATGATGATGTTCTCTGATTAAAAGATTAGAATATGATGATGATGTTGTTGCTGATGATGATGATGTTCTCTGATCGAAAGATTAGAATATGATGATGATGATGTTTCTCTGATCGAAAGATCAGAAGTTGCTGATGATGATGATTTTCTCTGATTGAAAGATTAGAATATGATGATGATGCTTTTGCTGACGATGATGAGGTTATCTGATCAAAAGATCAGAATATGATGATGATGATGTTTCTCTGATCGAAAGATCAAAAGTTGTTGATGATGATGTTCTCTGATTGAAATATCAGAATATGATGATGATGATATTTTCTGATCGGAATATTAGAAGTTGCTTATGATTATGATGTTGCTGATGATGATGATGTTTTCTGATCAAAATATCAGAATACGATGATGATGATGATGTTTCTGATCGAAAGATCAGAATGTGATGATGATGATGCTGTATTATCAAAGTATGATGATGATGACGTATTGATCAAAAGATTAGAGGCTGATGATAATGATGATTCTGATTGAAATATCAGAGTATGATGATGATGATATTTTGATGATGATGATGTTGATGTTTTGATGATGCTTCTGATCGAAATATCAGAGTATGATGATGATGTTGTTGCTGATCGAAAGGAGAAAGTGCTAAATAATATGTTGCTGATCGAAAGGTCAAAGTGTTGAAGATGATGTTGCTGATCGAAAGGTCAAAGTGCTGAAGATGTTGCTGCTGATTGAAGAGTCAAGATGCTGAAGATGTTGCTAATCGAAGCGGTCAAAGTACTGATGATGCTAAAGACTAAAGATTGAAGATGAAGACTACATGATGTTGAAAATCTTCCAATGATTTATAGATGTATCACCCTGATGATGTTGATGATGTCCTCTATCTCTCTCCTATTATTGTTGTTGTTGATGTTGTTATAGAATACCCTTCTCGTTAAGGGGGAGTGTTGAAATATTGTAACTTCGAAGAATATTCTATATGCATTTCTTTGTGTTCCCCGATGGTCCTACTGGGAGAACCACTTGTATTACTTTGTACCCCGATGCTCCTATTCGGAAGAACTAATAAGAGTCATGAGGCAGTCCCCTCTAATTGTAAAGGTGGGTCATTAGCACCCCAGTGTGGTTACTTGAGCCTACATGTGTAACTCAAGCCTACATGATTAACTCGAGCCTACATGACAGATGAGTTAACTTAAGTGAACGGATGAATATAAATAGAGGTGCAGTGCTCCTCATTTGGAACACACACTCTCACTTGTATAGCGCATTAGTGGAGAGGAGAGAGAAGTATCTGGAGAAGGAGGAGGATCAGGATTTGATCTCCTTGTTGGTTTTATCTTTTATCTTTTGGGGCATCTATATTAAGGAAGCTTTTGCTGGGTTTTTCCCTTTAGGGTTTTCCCAGGATAAATCTTTGTGTTCTCTTTTTGTATGGTTGTGCTTGTCTATCTTTCAGTGATCCTGTTTATATGCTTTTGTTATGAAATTGAAATGAAATACTAATGATCTAGCTTAGCATATGAAAATTTAACATTTCACACTCTTGAAGGAGCTGCATAATCCTACCCCTATGGATCCTTCACATTATGAAAATTTTGCACTTACTGATCATTTGGGTGAGTTGGTTCTTTCTCCTACATCCTACACCTCTAAATTTTGCAGCAGTCATCCTAATGAAGTATGGATGAAAGGTTTCTTTTTGATGGTGCCACATGAAGAGAATGGAAATTCTATTTCTACTTTTGATGATGGAATTATTAGAGAACCATATTATTTACATTTGCAACAGCATCCTTGTTTACATTATGATTATACACATCTACATGGGTGCACTTATGATGTTCATTTGAGTCACTTAAAGACTCATCATTTTTCTTGCTCAACACTTGGTTCATTTGATGTTGGAGGAACTTCATCCAACAATTGGGTGAAGAAGGATATGATTGAGGAACATTATTATTGGAAGCAACATCCTCTGTTATTTCATAATGATATACATATTCATGGGTGTATTGATGAGACGTCTTTGAGACACTTTAAGTCTTTGTGTTTATTTTCTCCTTATTTGGTTCATATTTTGGTGGAGATTCTTCATTCACTTCTTGGATGAAAGAAAAAATGGCTGATTATTATTTTGATGCATATTACATTATTTGCAAGAAGAATTATAGGACATGGGATCCTCACCTATGTCATTAGAGCATATTTGATTGGTCACTTGAAGCATGTATGCACTTGGCAAATGGTATTCTACTCACTGGGAGGTATAAGCACTTTCATGATTTCTTGGTGAGGTACTTCCTTGATGTACATTATTATTATGTTGTTATATACTTTGATGATATATATTAAGCACTCGTGATTTTTGGAAGAATGCATACAAGAAAATGGGATCCACGAATTCTCTTTCCAAATGGTATGGGTTGGAGAGCACTCTTAATTGTTGGAGTGCAATGCAAGCAATGCGACCCTCGGATAGTTTTTAGTCCCATTGATTTCAAATTCTTTGGGAAACAAGTAGTACGGGAGATGGATTCCCCATTTAATAATGTGATTTTAATGAGAGTAGTGCAGCAGCAATCATGGTGGTTCCTCTTAAAATCTTCATGGAATCTCAAAGACTCAAGGTGGGCAGCTCAGTTGCAACTTCAAAGAATCATACATAAAGCAGGTTCTTCAACAAACATGTTTGAAATTGCTTGAGGACAAGAAATATTGGGAAGGAAGGATTTGTAATGTCCCAAATTTTTCATTAGGTCACAATGGCCAAATCATACTTTCCATGTTCATGAAATTTTTCAAAGGGATGTTAAAAGTCAAATAATTGCCAAGGTGGAAAATCACTAGTTTCCTAGCTTGGGGGTGGAAGCTTTGAGATTTGGAATAAGGGGGATAATAAATGATGTTTAAACATTAGAAGAGGATAAATATTTAATAATGTATATTATTAAATAAATACAAGAGAAAAATGAAATGGCTATGGAGAATGGAGACACATGGAGACTATGGGGCCCACTCAAGCTAGAATTTCTATGTTAAATGGCATCCTCCTCTTGTAATTTCAAATCTATGTGAAGCGTAATGTTTTGAGATGGATTATAAGGTTAATATAGTTGTACATATACTTCATAGTTATAATTTGAAATGAATTGTAACTTACATGCAAGAGGAAGAGTCAAATGGGAGTTTCATGGACACTTGCCTAGATTCTCCTTACATTTATGACATCTATGACACCAATGATGGAGATTATATGATAGTTATGACACAATTCAGGTCCAAATGCTGACATATTGGCATAATAACATGTCAATACTGAATAGACCATCTTAGAGGTTGAATTTGGGAGTTGGAAAAGGTCAAGAGGATCCTCCTCAAATTTGGGAGAAGAGGGAAGGTGAAGAGAGAGGCCACATGGCATAGCATGAGTAGCCACACCAATTAGACTTGGATTTGGTTTATATATGGATTTGGAGCCTTAGAATACTAATAATGTTTATAAAATACAGGTATCATCCATGAGAAGAAGCTTTTTCTCATTTGTGAAATTGTCATTTGTGAATTGTAAGAGCTAGTGGATGACTAGTTTTCTTGCTTAAGTCAATTTCGAGGGTGACAGATTCCCATCCTAGTTGTTGTTTGGAAATGCCACTCAAGTATTTCATGGAGATTTAATGGAGTATTATTTGCATGTGTAAGCTACAATAAATCATGTGGATTCTTCTATTGCAGCACTCTCTCTCAACTATTTTCGGTTTTCACACCATATTCATGCCAATGGAGGGATTGCGCTTTGGGTGAGCTATTGATCTCTTTGGGGAAGATTATAATGCCAATTATATTATGTGCTGATGTATATTCTCTATATTTCATGTTCAAAATAATCTCAGGTTGAAATACCCAAAAGAATTCATGTAAAAATGTTGAACAATGAAGAAATACTGTCATTTCCCTACTATCTTGTTGTGAACCATTGTAATGATGATGATTTCGAATTGGGAGATCCTTTAATTGTCCATTTCTTATTGTAATCAATTCAATGTGATCTATTCTTTATTCTCAGAAATTTTCAAGTCGAAATTCCCATGAGTTGTATGTCAAAATGACTTTTAATGAGCAAACAATGACCATTTCCACTCCATTTTGATATATTCCATGGTAATGCTTATTATTTAGAATGGAGTGTTATATTTCTAACACTAATCTAGCATAACATTAGGATTTTTAACTGAGAGAACAAAAAGCACAACAATCAAACACAAGAGACAATGAACACAGTGTTTTTCCTCGGGGAAATCATAAATTGAGAAAACCCCGCAACTTCCTCAGAGATAGAATCAACACCAAAGTAAAACCCAAAAATAGTAATATGATATCCCGACAACAGTAACCTCTTTATTCCTTACCCCAATGTATTTCTCTTCCTAAGCTATGCACTATAACTGAGTGCGAGTGAGTGTGTGTTAAATAGAGAGGCTATCTCTCTATTTATACTAATTCTCGACTTGACTAAACCCAACTAGGGCTGACTTCAGTAGGTGAGACTAATAGCCCTAGTGCCATGAAACTACGGGGACTTCAACCCTTGATCAATAGGAGGGTTACCCATAATGACTTGACATGACTTGTTTACATTATAGAACCTCTCGATAGGAACATCAAGGCATGACATGAATCAAGTACATCCTGGAATAAACATCGGGTTACAATATATAAGAAATACAAGTGAATACATTTTGAAGTTACAATTACATAAACACTCCCTCTTAACTAGGTATTCTCTTGAAATAATTTTCATCACTGGTCTTCTTCTCTGGATCATCTCATCATCTACATATTCAAGTCATCTTCATCTTGAAGTCATGTTTGTCTTCAAGTCAACTTCATCTTCAAGTCATCTTCATCTTCATATCTGGATCATCATCACTAGATCTGGATCATCACTCGATTTGGATCATCGCTGCTAGATCATCATCACTGGATCATCATAGGTGCTATCTCATGATTCTTCTCGTCATAAAAATTTCTATAGAGCTAGCCCTTTTTCATGCTAGTTGTAGACCTAGCCTCCATGTAGGTCTTCTTCAGCGCTTACATCTGACACCAAGTCAGAATGGCCTGCCCAGCACTTACATCTGACCATGAGAGGAATGCATCCAACACCATGTCAAAAAGGCACGCCCAACACTCACATCTGATCATGTAGAAACCAATCCAATAATCACATCAGAAAGGCCTAGCACTCACATTTAGCCATGCGGGAACACATCTTGCAACCATGCTAACAAGGATATGCACTTCCAGCCATGCGGGAACACATCCTACAACCATGCTGGAAGAGCTCTGCACTTACATCCACCCATGGGGGAACACATCCTGCAACCATGATGGAAGGGCTCTGCACTTACATTCACCCATGCGGGAACACATCCTGCAACCATGATGGAAGGGCTCTGCACTTACATCCACGCATGCGGGAACACATCCTGCAACCATGATGGAAAGGCTCTGCACTTACATCCACCCATATTAGAACACATCCTGCAACCATGATGGAAAGGCTCTCAACCCCAGGTTGAGAGTTCCTAGTAACTGACCAAGTGTCTCCATTCTCCAAGAGAATGGCAATAGCCCTTATATCTGCTAAAGTGGGAACACATCCCTCATTCACATCAGAATGGCCATGTGCTCACATATAATTATGTAGGAACACATCCTATAGTCATATCAGAATGGCTCCTAGTCCTAGACCAAGTATTCCTAGTAACTGACTAGGCACCTCCATTCCAAGAATGGCAATAGCCCTTATATCTGATCATGTAAGAACCAATCCTACAATCATATTAGAATGGCCCAGCACTCATATCTAGCATGGAAGGAACCAATCCTCTCACCATGATAGAATGGCTCAGCCCTTACATCTGACCATGGAAGGAACCAATCCTCTCACCACATCATAATGGCTCATGGACTCATTACTTCCCCTTGGAAGGAACCTCGATCTCGAGAAAACCAAACTTCTCCCTGAAGTACTCAAACTTCACTCTGGATAATGGCTTCATCAACACATCAACTATCTATTCACCCATCACAACATACTGGAGCTTCACTGCTCCCCTTTGCACCATACCCCTGATATAGTGATATTTGATCTCAATATGCTTTGACTTGTCATGGAACACTGGGTTCTCCGACAACTTCACACAACTCTAGTTGTCGCAATATATACAAGTAGCATCTAACTCGAGATCAAATAAATGAGACAATAGCTTCCTCATCCATACTACCTCACAACTAGCTGAACAAGTTGTGACATACTCTGCTTCATCTGTACTCAATTCCACACAAGATTGCTTCCTACTAAACCAAGAGATCACACCTGATCCCATATTGAAGCAACACCCTAAAGTGCTCTTCCTATCGATGGCATTGCCTGCTCAATCTGAAGCAACATAACCCTCCAAGTTAATATTCTGATTTGCATCATACTTGAGCCCATAATCAACTGTACCCCTCAAGTACCTCAGAATATGCTTTGCAGTAATCAAGTGAACATGTCTCGGATCTGTCAAGAACTGGCTCAAGATGTTCACAGCAAAGCAAATATCTAGTCTCATGTTCGTCAGGTACATCAAGGATCCAGTCATCTGAAGATACATCATAGCATCAACCGTCTCTGATGAAGCATCACTCAATAACTTCAGGTTTGATGCCATAGCCTTGCAGTCCATCATCCCAAACCTCTTCAGGATCTCTACTGTATATTTCCCTTGTCCCAGGGAAATTCCATCTGCATTCTTCCACACCTCCATGCCTAGAAAATAGTGCATCATTCCCAATTCCTTCATTTCAAACTCGGCAGCAAGATTCCTCTTCATATCACCAATCAACCCATCCATACCTATTACAAGCAGATCATCTACATACAATAGGAGCATCACTGGGTTGCCATATTCAACCTTGTAGTAAAGGTTGGAATCTTCTTTACTCTTAGTAAAGCCCAAACAAAATAGAAAGCTATCAATTCTATCGTACCAAGTCCTAGGTGCTTGTTTTAAACGATACAGGTCTTTCTTCAATCTGCACACATGATACTCCCTGCCATGTGTATCAAAACCAAGTGGTTGTTCTACATAGACTTCCTCTTCCACTACACAATTCAAGAAAGCAGTCTTGACATCCATTTGGTATATCTTCCATTTCATCACTGCAGCCAGAGAAAGTACTGATCTAATGGAAGTGTATCTGGATACAGGTGCAAAGGTTTCTTCATAGTCTATTCCTTCTTTCTGTGAGAAACCATGAGCCACAAATCTTGCCTTATATTTCTCTATGTTACCATCTGCAGCATGTTTGATCTTGTAGATCCATTTGGAAGTTACAACTGACTTCCCTTTTGATCTTGGGACAACATACCAAACATCATTCTTCATGATCGATTTATACTCTTCGATCATAGTAATGCTTCCATTCTTTTCATTATGCCACTTCTTCATAATTGGAAGGTTCTTTATCGATGAAATCACATAGTAGTGCTACATATCTGGAGCAGGATCTGGTCCTCTTTCTTTCTCTATGATTCTCTTCTAGAGCCCCATATATTTCTACACCTTCAATAGCTTCTGGTACCCAAGCAGGTTTCCTATTATGTTGATTCTTTTCTTGAGGTGGATCTACAGGTTCTTGAGGTTCTTCAAACTCTCGATATTCTTGTTGAACTTCTTCATTCATGGTTGTATCATGAATTCTGGGTGCTCCTTCTTCTTCAGGTTCTTTAGTAGGTCTCTTTTTGGATTTGTTGTAAGTTGTGTCTTCATCAAATGTCACATCCCTACTGATGTCAATATTCTTCAATCCTGGGAAGTATATTCTATAAGCCTTCGAGATTTCAGAGTATCCCACAAATATACTCTTATTTCCTGAAGGATCTAATTTTGTCCTTTTCCCTTCTGGAGAATGTATGTACACCGAATAGACAAATATTCTGAGATGGCTTACTTCTGGTTTCTTGCCGAATATTCTAAGGAATACTTCTTCAGGAGTCTTGTTCTCGAGTACTATGTGTGGAGTATGGTTCTGTACATACACCATTGTTCTGGCAACTTCTTCCCATAGGTGCATAGGAAGATCTTGATCATGAAGCATTGCTCTTGCAGATTCCATGATGGTTCTATTCTTCCTTTCTGCAATCTGATTCTGTTGTGGATTATATGGGGTGGAAAACTCCCTGTTAATCCCTGAGTCTTTGCATAACTCTTTGAATTCATTTGATGTGAATTCTCCACCATTATCTGATCGAAATTTCTTGATCTTCTTTTCTGTGTGATTCTCGATCAAGGATTTGAATTCTTTGAACTTGCTGAAAACTTCATCTTTGTTCTTCATGAAGTAAATCCATGTATTCTTGGAAAAATCATTAATAAAAGAAACATAATACACATACCCACTTAGTGAACTTGATGACATTGGACTGCATACATCGGAGTGGATGGCTTCCAATATTCCTTTTGCTTTTCTCTTGCTACATGGAAATTTCTTCTTTGTGTTCTTTCCTTTAGCACATCCTTTTCAGACCCCATCATGTTTTTCTTGAATTTCTGGAAGACCTTCAACAATTTTGCTTGCAATTGGTAGTGCTCTATAATGCACATGTGCAAGCCTTCTATGCCAAAGTTCATTTGGATCTACTATGTCATGGACCAAAGCTTGTTATGGATGGCCCTTTAATTTGTACAATCCTCCTTGTTATCCAATCACTACTACATCATCGATAGTCTTTCCTTTTGGCCACATGATGACTTGACCATCTATAAATGCAACCCTCATTCCTTTTGCATCTAATCCAGATATGGAGAGAAGGTTCTTCTTTAGTCCTGGTACAAACAATACTTCCTTCATTGTTATAGACTTTCCAGAGTCTAGCTTGTAGGAGGATTCCCCACTACCTTTTATTGGATACTGGTAGTCATCTCCTAGCTTCACCTTGTGAGGTGAATCATGTTCTAAAAGTTTCACAAAGGATTCCTTGAATCCTATCATATGCTTGGAATCCCCACTATCTATAATCCAATCATTTCTTCCATGAGTAACATTTCCTATAAGAGCGGAATACAAAACATATTCTTCATCACTGGAAGAGTCTTCACTTTCATATCTTGTTCTCTTCTTGGAAGGTTCATCATCCTCTACAACATGAGCATGATGTCTTCTCTTGTTTCCCTTCTTCTTATGAGAGTTAACCTTGTTTCTAGGACAGTATTTTGCAAAGTGTCCTATTTCATCACATGTATAGCATCTTAGTTTAAATAGGTCCTTTATAATGTTATCTTTATGGTGAAATTTCTTACCTATGGAGTGATAAGAAATTCTTCTAGTTTTCTTGGAGTGTACTATGAGAGCTTGATATTCACTTCCCATCTTCTCTTCTTGAGCTGCTATCTAAGCTTCTTCTTGAAAGCATTCTTCCCATAGTCTTCTGAAATTGACTAACTTCTTTCTAGCACAGATTCCCTGAATAAAGGAGTCCCATGATCTAGGGAGACCATTCAAGGTGGTGATTACAATCTTTGCATTTTCCACTTCTTCATCTACTACTTCTAGTTGTTCATTGATCTGAAAGACCCTTGTAAAGTAAGACTGGATGGTCTCTGCATTCTGGATCTTTACATTATTCAGTTGGTTTCTTTGAGTCATCTTTCGCTTTATGTTCGGGTACATAGGGTACTCCCAAAAGACCAAACACCTTCAGCAACCACTTCACACAAATAGATAACAGATCAACACACCGATGTTTGTCACGTGGTTAAAACCCTCGAGAGGGAAACAATCCACGGCCCCAGCCAAATAGCTACTTGGAGCAATTTATTATGCAAAAGAAAGAAAGTTACATATGAGCTTCTCATAATCGATCAACTAGCCAAGGACCCTCTATGCTCTTTAAATAGAGATCATAGACCAATCGGGGGTTAATCCATGGATCAATGGTAGGTATGATCGAAGAGAATTTGAACCTTTGAATCACTCTATGTCTATAACATATCGTGACCATTGGATTAGAATATTTACAAATGCATACTAATGCATACTAAAGAAACACACTTTTACCTAATGGATATATTACACAAGTTGATCTTAACTAACTCCTAAGTGTCTAAATATCCTAACATCCCCCTTAAGAACAACTTGGGATAGGATTTAAGGATTTACAAAAGTGACACTATTAGGAGAAGGAAGGAGGCATTAGAGCCTATCCCCCCTTAAGGACACATTCCTGAACTCCTAACATAGATCGAAGTTTAGAAAACTTCACTTCTGTAAGAGACTTGGTGAAGATGTCTGCAACTTGATCATCTGTAGGGCAATAGAGCACTTCAATAACAGGATCATGAACCAAATTTCTGATGAAGTGCATGTGTAGCTCAATGTGTTTGCTACGCTGATGTAGAACTAGATCTTTGGCAATATTGATGGCACTTTGATTGTCGCACCAAAGTGGAGTAGGCTGCTGCTGCTCGAATCCAAACTCTAAAAGGATCTGTCAAAGCCATAAAGCTTCTTGACTGGCATTAACTGTGGCTCGATATTCTGCTTCTACTAAAGAAAGAGCAAGAGCTTGTTGTTTCTTACAAGCCCGAGTGACAGGTCTAGATCCTAGACTGAAAACATAACCTGCAATAGACTTTCGATCATCAGGATCGTCGACCCAATCTGAATCAGCGAAACCAACCAACAATGGTTTCCCCCCTATACTATAATGAATCCCAAACTGAATTGTACCTTGAATATATCAAAGTATTATTTTTGCTGCTTTCCAGTGACTTTCATGAGGAGTTTGCATATAACGGGAAACACGACCAATGGCAAAGGAAAGGTCACGACGGGAATGAGTCAAGTATAAAATACTACCAACAAGCTGATGATACAAGGTGGCATCTACTTCAGGGGAAGTACAAGTGGCATAAAGTTTGACTCCAGACTAGAAGGGAGAAGGGGATAGTTTACAATATTCCATGTGGAAGCGACGAAGAAGGTCACAAGCATACTTAGACTAGGAAATAAAGATTCCTTGTTTGGTTTGCAAGACTTGGAGACCAAGAAAATAATGCAAATGTCCTAAGTCTGACATTTCAAAAAATTTCTTAAGATTGGATTTTACATGGGTTATAAGTTTAGGGTCACTACCAGTAAGGATAATATCATCAACATAAAGAACAAGTATGTTGAGATGGTTTCCTACTTTATTGGTATAGACATTGGGGTCAGAATGACATCTAGAAAAACAAATGTCAAGGAGAAAGCTATCCATTTTGGCATACCAAGCTCTAGGATTTTGCTTAAGGCCATATAAGTATTTCTTAAGGAGACAAACAAGGCTAGAGTTATTCTGAACATATCCAGGAGTTTGTTCCATGTAAATTTCCTCATGTAAATCACCATGTAAGAAGGCAGACTTGACATCCATTTGATGGACTCCCTAGTTATGTAAGACTGTAAGGGAAAGAACAAGGCGGATGGAGTTCATTTTTTCGACAGGGGCAAAGGTTTCATTGTATTCAATCCCTTCAACTTGGGAAAAACCTTTGGAAACTAACCTTGCCTTAAGTCTTTCAACACTTCCATCTGATGCATACTTAGTTCTATAGACCCATTTACATTTGACAATTTTTCTTCCTTTTGGAAGAGGAACAAGATCCCAAGTATCGTTCACCATTAAGGAACGATATTCTTCATCCATAGCTGCATCCCAATCTGGATTTCCTAAAGCTTCTGCAAAATTTTTTGGATCATGATTCTCGAAAACTTGAGCCAAAAGAGAAGAGGCTCGCAGAAACTGAGAACGTGTTCGACGTTGATCTCTAGGATCACTGGCAAGATCACCAGCTACTTCACATGTTGAACGGACCCATCAAGGAAGTATTGGTGCTGGTGAAATTGGAGGAACATCAGCAGGTGGAGGTGGATTTTCATCCTCACTTTCATCATCATAAACTAGAGTTGGAAACCTATCAAGGAAGCTGGAAGAAGAAGAAGAAGAAGGCACAATCGTCAAATCAGGCTTGCAGGCCAAAGATGGCACACCTTCCAAGTTAGGATCGCAGGCCAAGAGATTTTCATCAAGTTTAACATCTATTATAATGATTATATCATGAGAATGTGGCTGAAGAAGTCTATAACCTTTTACATCTTTAGAATATCCGACAAATATGCACTTTTCACTTTTAGGCTACAATCCTTTCTGTTTTTCATCCGGAATGTGAGCCCATGCTTCACAACCAAACACACGAAAGTGACTTACATCTGGTTTAATTTTACTCCATGCTTCTTTCGGTGTTATACCTTGTAAAACTTTAGTGGGTGTGCGATTAACTATGTAATTTGCACAATTTATGGCCTCAGCCCAACATTGAAGACTTAGTCCCTTAGATTGGATCATACAATTAGCCATTTCTTTTAAAGTGTGGTTCTTCTATTCAGCTACACCATTTTGTTGTGGTGTATATGGAACATTGTGCTATTGTTGGATTCCTTGTTCAGTGCAAAAAGTAGTAAACTTGTTGTTAACATATTCTCCTCCATTGTCAGATCTTAACTTAATAATTTGATGACTAGATTTTTTTTCAACAAGGGCCTTGTAGGCCAAGAACATGTTAAAAACTTTGCTCTTAAGTTTTAGGAAGTAAAACCAAGTGTGTCTAGAGTAGTCATCAATGAAAGTTAAGAAATATTTGAAACCAGAAAAGGAAGCAAATGGAAGAGGGCCACACAAGTTACTATGCACAAGCTCCAAGGGAACCAAGGCATGCCAAGAGGCATGTTTGTCAAAACTATCCCGATGATGTTTTTCGAGTACACAACCGGAACAAACACCATCCTTAAAAGATACCAATGGAAGACCAGTCACCATATTGTCTTTACATAGTTGTTGCAATGAGCGATAGTTTAAGTGACCAAATCGCTCATGCCAAAGTTTGCTCAAGTTATCACTACGAGCAACAAAAAATGAAGGAAAAGGTGATGACCCAAAGTTGTTAAATTTGTACAACCTGGTAATATCATCAACAGTTCCAGTAGCAAGGATATTTTGACGATTTTTAAAATCCTTGATTACAACTTGGTGAGGTGTAAATGTCACAGTTTTACCTTCACCTGAATGAGTAATTTCATAGGTTGATAAAAAATTCCAGGAAATTTTTGGAACACATAGTACATCACTGAAATGACCATTTTCTATTGGAACTGTTCCAGATGCTACAACACTTAGAGATCTGTCATCACCAACAAATATTTGTTTGGTGTTACATTCATGCATAGTAGAAAAGATGGCTTTATCCTTAGCCATATGATAAGATGCTACAGAATCAATGAACCATTCAATTGAAGTAGAAGAAGAAAATGCAGTATAAGAGTAACCAGAAGCACAAAGTGCATGTCCATGAGAGGTAGATTCTGAAGACAAATCTAGGCTGATGTGGTGCTTCTTCATTGCTGCTTCCAATGCTGCCATCTTCTTAAAACACTTAGATTCATCATGATTATCTTTCCCACAAAAATTGCAATGATACTTAGTCTTCTTTCCTTTTTTCTTGGATCCTTTGTCATTTTTAAAGAAGGAATTGATTGAGAGGGTTTGGGACCCTTGTTGTTTTGCTTATTATTGTGAAAATTCTGTTTCTTGGGAGGCTTGGACTTTTCTTTCTGTTGGAACAATAAGGCTTTCCCAGATGTATCTGCATTGTTAATTATTCCAAAATGAATGAACTTATCTTGCTCTCTAATTAAGGAATCTCAAAAGGATTCAAGGCTAGGCTCTTGATAGCTAGCTGCAGTTAAGGATTCTTTCATGGAGTAGAATGTAGATACAAAAATAGAATATGCAGGTCCAAGTTTTCAAAGAATATGATAAATACATTGTTTTTCTTCTTTCTTAATCTTACATTCTACACATAATAGTCTAAGAGTTTTATATTTAGAGAAGTATTCTTGAATACATGAAAAATCATTTGGATTCAAGGAAAGAAACTCATTCTCAAGTTGATGACCCTGAATTTCATTGTGTTTACCAAACACAGATTCCAACTTTTCCCAAGCGAGATTAGGTTCATCAATTCCAGATATGTGGAATTGCAAATCAGTAGAGATTGACATCCCAATCAATCCACGAGATTCATCACATCTATTTTCCCATTTAATTTTCTTATTATCATCAATGGGTTTTGTTTCTTTCCCTGAGGTTATCCTGAAAAGTCCCCCACTTCATAGAACATCCTCCATACGAGATTTCCATGAGAAATCGTTAGAACTTCTAAGTATAATAGCATAAGGGGTGGCCATACTATAAAACAATGGCTGAAAGAACAAAAACTAACTATCTGGATGTAAAGAGCTCAGAAAAATATGCGGTTTAAAAAAAACAGCTCTTAAAACTGAATCTGAATGATGAATTTATGCTTGATCAAAGAAAATGTTGAAGATGTACCCAATAGTGACGTGGCAGATATTAACTTGACCAACTAAAAAAAAGAAGCCCCCTCTTCCCAAGATCAACCTTTGATAATCACTTTTATAATAAATTTGCTTTGAAGTTAATCACTTTTGTAGAATAAGTGATGTTCACTTTTACAATAATGTGACTTTTAAATAGTGCGATAATAAATTAAAAGGCTTAAGTGACTCACTTTCATTTTATTTTATTTATGTGAGATGTACTTTTACAATAAAATAACTTGAAAATAGAAATTGCTTGCACTAAAAAGTAGCTTAATAAGACTTGAACTCAAGACCTGTTAAGTAATAAAGAAACTTTGGACCAAGTGAGATAAGTTTAAATGTTAGTTTTTCAACAATAAGCTAGCATTATTAGGATCTTTAACTGAGAGAATAACAAGTACAACAATCAAACACAAGAGACAATGAACACAGTGTTTTTCCTTGGGGAAACCATAAATGGATAAAAACCCACAACTTCCTCAGAGATAGAATCAACACCAAAATAGTAAGTGATCTCCCGACAACAGTAATCTTTTTCTTGTCTAGCCCCAGTGTCTTTTCCTTCCTCAACTATGCGCTACACTTGAGTGTGTATGATTTGTGTGATAAATAGAGACTCCAGTTCTATATTTATACTAATCCCGGCATGACTAAAACCCTACCAAGTCCGACCTCTACTAGGAGAGTCTAATAACCCTAGTGCCCCGGAACTGCGGGGACTTTAACCCTTAGAAAATCGGAGGGTTATCCATAATGACTTGACATGACTTGTTTACATTATTGATCCTCCTGATCATAACATCGGGGCATGACAACATGAATCAATTACATTATAGATACATCCTGGAATAAACATCGGGTTATAATACATAAGCTACATAGATGAACACTTTCCGAAGTTACAAATACATCAACACTCCCTCTTAACTAGGAAGGTATTTGTTCGACACAATTTTCAGCATTGGTCTTCTTCTCTGTATCAATTGGATCATCTCGTCATCTGCATCTTCAAGTCTTCTTAGTCTTCAAGTCATCTTTATCTTTGGATCTGGATCATCACTCGATTTGGATCTTCATGGGACATCATCACTGGATCTGGATCATCACTCAATCTGGATCATTACTAAACATCATCACTAGATCTGGATCATCACTTGATATGGATCTGGATCATCACTCGATCTGAATCATCTTGGCTGGATCATCATCACTAGATCTGGATCATCACTCGATCTAGATCATCTCGGGTGCTATCTCATGATTCTTCTCATCACAAGAAGTTCTACAAAGCCAACCCTTTTTCATGCTGGTTGTAGGCCTATCCTCCATGTAGGTCTTCTTTAGCATATTTGACCTGCTCGTCAGAATGGTCCATCCAACACTTACATTTGACCTACTCATCAGAAAGGAACGTCCAACACTCACATCTGATCATGTAGGAACCAATCCTATAATCATATCAGAAAGGCCCATCA